>JAPQRQ010000009.1:5046627-5061326 GCA_037367365.1 Apogon talboti | reverse complement strand
GCATTAAAACAAAACAGTCAATACAAACCACAATAATAAAATAATATACAAAGGGGGCCCCTTCAGGGAATTTGAGATGGCCAATTGTCATTGCAACTTGTCACTGCTGCTGTGTAGTGAATTTATTCTGTAGACTGTGTCAAATCCGTTGACCCTCTGGGGGCCCCTGCTGGCTTGGGGGCCCCAAGCTGCTGCCTGCCTTGCCTAATGGCAAGCTGCGCCTCTGGTGGTGTTAATGCAGGAGATCAATCTCCCAATAGGAGTGGGTGGTACTTTCACTGGAGGAGAACTCAACTAATTCAATGAAAGTCCATATATGACTTCTTATCAGTGTTCATTAGTAACTATATTGATATATAGCCAATGAAATATAGGACATTATAAGCAAGGCAATTTTTTGATAATTATAAAGTTCAGCAAAAGTTTAAAAAATCTAAATTTCTCAAAACTGTGAACAAACTTTGTAGATATTGTCCCAAGGAAGATAGATATAAAATTTGAAATTAATCCAACCAGTAGTTTCAAAGAAGATTGTTGAAATGTAGACATTGGTGACCAAAGGTCATCAACCCAAACAAAAGTCCATATATGATGTCCTATCAGTGATCAATGGTTAACTATATTGATATCTGTAACCATTTACATGTTAAAAACCATCAGAATATGGACCATTATAAGTAAAAGCACAGTTTTAATATTTCAAAAATTCATACAAATTAAAAAATCTAAATATCTCAAAACTGTGAACAAACTTTGTAGACATTGTCCTAAGGAAGATGCATATAAAATTTTAACTGAATCTGAGAAGATGTTTGAAGAAATCGCTAATGAAAAAGATGACAAAGGCGACGCCGGACAGATGCCTTCACAACAGGTCATGGCCTATTCACCCGTCATTGGCTGGTGAGCTAAAAAAAGGAAAGTACAACAATCACAAGCTCAGGTTTTCAGGTTAGTGTTTACTTTTATACTTTTTCACTCGTTCTGTCAGTATTTCCACTTCTCCCACAGTCTTTTTTTTTTGCACTAACATCTGAGGTCCAGTGGAGGTAGAGAATGTTTGTACTTTTGTTATCTCTGTGTGTTACGACTGGTAGAAGTGGAGCTCTTCTGGTGTTCTGTGTTGTAATGACTAAGAGGAAAGTCCCCAGAATCCCATTGTATGACACATCACCAGAAATCTACACTGCACATGAAGAGTCACAGCAAGAAACATCCTGAGAATGATAACGACAAAACAAAACAGAACAGAATGCCCCTCCCTCATTGCATCTAAAACATGCTGAGTCTCCCCAGCCCAGACACCAAACACATGTAGTAATTCCAAATGTTTTAGAAATGCATCAAAAAGTATTTCATCACAAGCCCTCAAGCCCCAATAAAACACAAAATTCTGGTCTTAGAAAATGTCATCTGTAAACTTAATTTCCATTTTGAAGTGATAAAGATGTCCTAAACAAAATAAAATCAGCCATTTATGTCAGGGATGTCAAACTCATTTTAGTTCAGGGGTCACATTCAGCCCAGTTTGATCTCCAGTGGGCCGGACCAGTAAAACAATAACATAATAACCTGTAAATAATGACAACACCAAATTTCTTATCTTTGTTTTAGTGCAAAAAAACCCTATTAAATTAAAATATTTACAAACTATCGAAACAAAAAATATGTGAATAACCTGAAAATTTTTTTACAAATATTTCAAAATATTATGCCTCAACTTACCATTTATACATGTGCATTATGGATCGCATCAACAAATACACAAAACATTTAGTAACAGGAAGAATATTGTTAAACTTGCACTTAATTTTCTTTAAACATTTCAGGTTGTTCATATTTGTTCAGGTTATTCACATTTTACTGTTAAAGGATAGTTTGTTCATGTGAATATTTTCATAATTTAATGTTATTTTTTGCGCTAGAACAGAGAAAAATTTGAAGTTGTCATTATTTACAATCATAATGGAATATTATTTTTTTCACATTAAACCAAGAAGAAAATCATCATTAAAAGTCGTCATTATTTATACAGTAGGTTATTGTGTTATTATTGTACATATCACAACAATTGATCTCAATTGTGATCTCATGTGCAACCTGAAGTAAAACGTGTTCGACATCCTTGACTGTTAATATCTTCAATGTAATTTTTGCTCTTTGTAAATTAATCCCACGGGCCAGACTGGACCCTTTGGCAGGCCTGTTTTGGCCCACGGGCCGCGTTTTTGACACCCCTGATTTATATCCACACTGACACACACTGAAGATTGAAACTGCCCATATGTTTATTGTCACTGCAGTGAGTATATTTGAATCCACCACTTCATGCCTTATTTGCTCTCATCTCCTTCAGCATGATAAGTGCTGTTCCTCTGTCTTACAGCCTGTCCAGCACTGCCTATGGCGTACTCCACTGGTACTATTGCAAAGGGCTGCTTTGGGAAGGTGTACAAAGAGAAGTACAATGACACCTGGGCTGCCATCAAGAAAGTCCCCCAGCATCTCATCAACAGGAAGGACCTGGAGAGAGAGTGTGACGTCTACAAGTAAGCACAGTACATGGGCTTTGTTGAAACTAGAATGGGTTAACCCTTTTGACCCTTTTACGGTAGCTTTAGCGCCACATTTTTGCATTCACCGTCGTTCAAATGGCATCTGAAAGCTGAGATTAGGAGCTTTTGATTACTATATAACACATTAGGGTTAGAGGCCTACATTGGCTGAGGGGGAGGGGTGGAAGTGGGCGAAGCAGAGAGCAGCAGAGTGCAGTCGGTGAGAGAGAGATGGAAAAATTTTATTAGTTTTAGCAGTGTTTTAGTGAGGTTTTAGCAGTGTTTTTGCCGTGAGTTCTTGTAAATAATTGTATATTATACAATAATTGTAATAGTGCTGTTTTGCCATGTTTTTTGTCAGTTTTTGCTGGGTTTCTTTCGCCTTTTTTTCCACTGTTTTTATCTGTATTTTTCTGGTTTGTATTAGGGATGCAACAGTACAGTTCATCCACGGTTCGGTGCGTATTGAGGTTCAGTTCGGACACAGAGGCCGGCTGGAGCCGGACTCAGAGCCACAGGGTTTAGGGTGACCAGATCCCAACTCACCAGATGAGGGACAAAGACAATGTTTGTTTGGGACAATGTGGGACACCAATGCATGGAAGTAGTCTAAGGTAACTTAAGGAAAATAATAAATACAGCCCCTTAGCTTATAACAATACTATGCTTTGAAGTGGAGTTGATTCAGTATCACATTAACAACTATGAAAATGAAAACTTAAAATATTTTATTTAAATGCATCTATTCTAGGTTTATTCACATTAGTAAACATATTGTCAGAAGCTTTCATGGTCTTCGACAGTTCCTCTTATAAACATACTGGACAGTGGACAGTCAAACAATATTCAGTTAAAGAATAACCATAGTACTTTAAAGTGCTTTAAATCGACGGGGCTTGTCTGTATTTTCTCCAACAGATAGAACCAACCTGGAGTTGTACAGCCCCTTCACAACTCCAGTCCAAACACCACCACAGCAAAATTTTTGTTCTAGTACAAACCAGTTCCATTAAACCTAAGTGGAGCTGATGGAGAGTCTTAAGCATTTGTTACATATTGATAGTTAAGTTCATCCTGAAAAAGGTGCAAGAAAGACATTTTCTGATACTTTTATTACAAAAACAACACAAATAAATCTAGGCGGCCTGTTATAATGCTGGTCTTAAAAGGGTTAAAGAAAGAGAAGTACCTTTTACACAGTCATGTACCGTTGTACATGACTGTGTAAAAGTAAAACATGTAAGTGACCAAAATTGTACCTTCTTACCTTTTTCAGGAAAACAGTTATGTAATTATCCTTTGTAATGGGGGGTCTATAGTTTTTCTTGGATGTCTTGCATTGTTTTGGTTGATGAAAGATGGAAATTGGGGCTAATGTTAGTTTGGATGTGAATTTTTAACAAATATTTTTTGTTTCTAGAATAGTCTACACATTATAAAATGTGATGCCAAGTTCAGTTCACTTTGTACACAAATGGCTGGTTGGACCGCCTTCCAAAGGCCTGATTTTATGATTACAGCACCACTTCTAAAAAAACCACTATGACACTGTGTAAAATGTCAACATAAACTGAATGCAATCAATTGCAAGTCTCATTAACCCATGTTTTATTTAAAATTGAATATAACAAATGTTTAAACTGAAAAAATGTGCCATTTTAAGAAAAAAGTCAGGTCACTTTAAATATCATGTCAGCCAAAAAGGTGGAATAGGTTCAACATCATACTGGAAAATAAAGTGGTGCTAAAAAGAAACAGGTGGAAGAACACTTTTATTTTTCTTATAATGATAAGTGTTATCAGTGTGAAGAGCTGGAATGTTATCTATGTTATATTGTGGATAAATTATGGGTTTATATGCAAATCATTGCTCTGCATTGCGCTTGTTTTAATTTACATTTTACACTTCACAGCTTTTTTGGAAGTGAGATACGTTTGCATTTTAGAGTTTTTCATTCAAATAATTTAAGAACTTGCTTTAACTTTTATCACAGCATCCTCCTCATTAATTTTCCTTTTTAGTCATATTTTCTGCTCAACTAAAGGCCCTTCTATACAGCAAAAATGTTGTTTTTTTTGTTTGGTTTTTTTTACTGTTAATCTTTTATTCCTCACCAACTTTAATAAAATTTCCTCCCAAACCTTTTCTTTTTTTGTTCAAATAATACAAAAAGTTTTGAAAGTTTTTACTTTTTACATATAATATCTAATTTTAACCTACAGCAAAGCGAATCATCCTAACATAGTGAAGCTTCTAGGCAACATAACGCTTAGAGATGGAAAATGGATCATTCCACTGGAGTTTATTTTCGGAGAGGACTTGGAAACCACCATCTTCAAAGCATCGAGGTCTAAAATTCAGGTGAGGATTCTGTTACCAGCACAAGCACTAGAGGCAGACACAAAGATGCCAGTGCTCTTCTTCTTTGAAAGGAAACTCTACCACAATATTTACCACCTGTGTTGTCATGAGGTGGTTTTCTGGATCACCTGCATTGATTTATGGGTTGAGCTTTAGATTATCGTCTTGTACTGTGCATTTATGTCCACTGGGGGTCATTAAATAAACACTGGAGGTCCGATTTAAGAACAACAAATAGTGATTTCCCTACAAATAACCTTTAATATTTAAAATACCTTAATTTTTTTTTTTTTTTGCTTTTATCAGCATCTTTAAATCTAGATGTTCTCCTGAGAATCATTACAATTCTATTATGATCAGATATTTACACCTAATGGAAAAGTACTCTTTGACGTATGCTGAGTATTCACTTCACCCCCCCCACAAAACAGAAAAACATACAAGTTTATGGGATATGAATCTTTTTTTCTCTCTCTCTAACAAAGACAATTGATTCAAGTGTGTATTTTATTACCACAGTAAAGTCAGTGACATTTTAGTTTTCCAGTCTTTGAACTTAAAACAACACTATAACAACAATACTGTTCAACACACAACACATACATGTAGCTTAATATTTCATTTTCAATATGCAATTGTTTGTTTGTTTGTTTGATCAGATAAATGTCTTTCTATTGAAGCTGCTTTTACTGTGTGTGGAGGGAAGGTTTAAAATGTGTAATTCCAGAAATATTAATCAGCTTTATTAGGTTTTGGTGCTAATAGTCAATATCCTGATTGGTGGAAAGAGGATTAGGTTGTATATATTGTTTGATATTAAACTTGTATATGTGTTTGTTGAAGCTTATACAGACAGTGAGTTAGTATTTTGCATTTGATCCCCCATGTCCCCTCCTAGATGGCTTTGACCCCTTTTGTTCTTTTTGTCACTTCTGGATCCAAAAAGCAAACACAGTGACGGCCACTAGACATTTCAGCAGTGGTATTGATTACATACAGCGGGGTGGGGGGGCAAACATATGGCCTGCAAGCCAAAACCAGCCATCAAAGGGTCCAATCCAGTCCGTGGGATGAATTTGTGAAACGCAAAAAGGGCATGTTCTGGGATCGTATCTGTTTTGCCAACTTTGGATTTATTTTAAAAATGTGTGTGTGTGTGTGTGTGGCTCAGTAAAATGCAAAATTATTTCTAAAAAATCATTTTGGACCATGTTCAGTGATGCATGAATCAAGCATCTCCAAAATGGGTCCCGTGATAATGTCTGTAATCCTACATATGTAACATTTTGTATTAACAGCAGCATGATTTACTCAACTGGAAAGGAGTTCCATTAAAGCAACAAATACTTATGATCGTAATAACAACAAACATTTGTAAATCAGACATGTTTAGGTGATCAGTTGGGATGTTCCATTCACTTCTGCATGCAATGTATCATTTTTAAACCTTAGTTTGCCTTCAAATTGAACGTCTGTCCCTCCACATAGATTCTAAACCTTGATATATTTTATGTGTAAATATAGTGTTTAATATATTTCAACCAATAGAATCTACAAGGTGGGCAAGAATGTTATTTTATATTTTAAAAGTCAAACCTAATGATTTTGCTGTATTTTCCAACATGATATTCAAATGAGTTCAGGTCAAAGGTCATGTTTGGTCATGTATTGGACCTGGATATGTATCAAAGGCACTATTTAAGGATTATATGCATAAGTTGATAAAATTGCTTTAGAGCTTTGATGCGATTTTTGGGAAATATTGCTGGTGCAAGGTGATGGCAAATGGAAGTGAGTTCAGCTGCTGTAGCAGCATCTGGACATTTAGATAGTTGTAGCATATCAATATATGGCATCAGAAGATGGATACTTCTCGGAATCAAACTTTCAACTATTTCTGAGTGAGTCAATGAAGGTGGGCCAGGTAGGTATAGAAAGGAGACAAACCCTTACACTGAAGATGTAAACAGTCAAGGGGTCACCTACAACTCAATATGATGGAAAAGTGAATGGGACGAGTAAAATAATAGCATAATAACCTATAAATGAAGACACCTACAAATTTTCTCTTTGTTTTAGTGTGAAAAAGTAAAATTACATGATTAAATGGTTGACATTTAGAACTTATCCTTTCATAAGAAAGGTGAATGAACAGCCTGAGAGTTTTTTAAGTGATATTTTAATAAGATTCTGCCTGTTACTAAGTATTTTGTGTATTTGTAGATCCACTGCAATCTGTAAGTTTTAACGCACATGTGTAAATGATAAACTCGGACATAATTTTTTGCACGAAAATAAAGAGAACATTTTAGATTTATATTGTTATAAAAGTAAATTGCACTTTATTTTCTTAATACATTTCAGGTTGTATTTGGTTGTGACATCCTTGATATACAGCTATGGTTATGACATAGACCAAAGCATTGTTTTTTCAACACAGTGTACATGAGATTTTGTCAGTGATCTCAAGTTAAACCTTCATCCAACAAACCTGGCATTCATTCAGATGGGCAGACAAAAGATCTTCTTCCCAAATAACCAGAGGAGTTGACAGTGTAATAAAAAAGGGTCTGAAGGCAATAAATGGGCAATAAGAAGGGTTGATTTGAATATTATAGACGTGATATCTGACAGCAGTTCAACCTGATCTCATATGTTTGTCTTTACAGTTGACTCCAGCAAATAGAGGCACCATCATAATTGGCATGTGTGAAGGGCTGCTTCACCTCCACTCCAAAGACATCGTCCATCAAGACCTCAAGCCTGAAAATATCATGGTTAGTGAGTACGAAGTGTTAATTTTACTGAACGTTAGAGCATATTTTGCAAGCATATGTGGTCCAATTAGTTAACCATACTGTGAGAAAGCTATACATTTCCAAAACACAAAAACAACAGGGCAAAGTTGAATACTGTATCTGTGATTGCTTTTTCCTTATTTGCAGTTTTCATAAATGCTGTCCATGTGTAATCACATTATTGAATGGTCTTTCACTTTGTCTGTTTTACTTTAAAGATCCAGTGCTACTTTTCTGGCAGTTCTCAAATAAATTTTTCTCTCTATTCAACCTTTTCTTAGGTGATTTATCACCACTATATTGGAATATTACCCTCTGTGTTTTGCATTTTTCTGCGTAAATCATATATTTTTCCCTGTATTTAATTAGCTGATCATGTAGATATTCATGAAAAGTCAAAGGTTATTATTCTATCAAAACAGAGAAAACGGCAGAAAAAGTGACTTTTTCAGCAAATATATCATTAACTGAACATAAACCAAGGGTGTCCATCCACTGTCATTGAATCAAATCCATGGGTTTTACTGGTGAATCAATGTTATAGAAGATGACGGTGTTTTCATGGTAACTACGGAGCCTCTGAACATCCAAATGGGTCATATCTGATGACCATGAAAAAATGCCAAACTGTATTTTACATGTATTGACAGGATTAGTGGATCAACAAGTATTAAACAGTTTAGATCAGTAGATGCTTTTGGTCTCCAGTGGATGTCTGGGTCTTTATGGGTTAAGGTGAGTTGTGTTTTATATTTTATGGCTATTTTTAGTCACTTTGGTCATTTTTTTATGGTTAAAACATGCTCCAAGTACAGCTGTTTTTATTCTAATCATTATTCCGTCAAGATCTTGACCGTGAAATGAAATATTTGTCCTCCAGGTGGAACATAATACAAACAGAGCTGTCATCATCGACCTGGGATTGGCGAAGTTCTTCAAACGTGGACTCAACTCTGCTATAGACATGGGGAATGAGGCCTACTCGGCCCCTGAGGTGCTCCAGAGGCGCAGCCAGCGGGACCAGCGCTCCGATGTCTGGGCCATGGGTAAGCTCATCGCTGAGCTCTGTGCACGGGTCCGGCTGTACACCCCCAGCGTCTGCCCAGAGAAGATCAAGGAGACCCTGAGGGATCAGCCATACTGCCATGCTGTGTGCAGGATGGTGGAGCCCGACCCCAGTCTGAGGGCATCCATAGGTGGGGTTATCAGTGAAATAAGAAGAGCTGGAGGCAGGGGTGTCACCAACAACAACCCACCTACTCAAGGAGGGTTCCTTAAACCACCTTCTTCCCACATTAATGATCGAAACAGGTCTCCATCACCAATAAACAGGGGTCCGTCGCCATTGAACAGGGGTCACTCACCAATGAACAGGGATCAAACACCAATGAACAGGTCTCCATCACCTCTAAACCGAGCTCCATCACCATTTCAAAGAGATCTATTGCCCCCCCACAGGTCTCCATCACCGCTGAACTGGGAGCGCCGCCCCAGACCAGAAATAAAACCATTGCATCCTCAAGCAGCCCAGCACCCCCCCCACACCCCTCAAAGGACAGAGGACAAGCCCAAAACCCAGGCTGTGGTTCCCAGAGGAAGGGCAGAGCTCACACAGGACATGGTGAAGATGAGGTTGTACCAAGAAGCTGCCAAAGACTTGCCCTGCAACCTGCCCACCACGGGCCGGGTGGTTGTACGGCGCTTCGAAGAGAAAAACGGGGAGGTGGAGACATGGGAACAGAAAGAGGTGGTGACACGTGATGGAAAGATAGTAAAGTACAATGATATTAAGTTTGACAGCAAATAAAAAGGAAGGAAAAAGTTCAAGTTGACTGTTTGGCTTTTTCCTTCGCTAACAGTCATTGCATGTGCTCTTTTGTCTTTTAGAGGGAGCAAATACATTATTTTCTCTTTGTTCATTTTGTCCATTATGTAAGATTTGGGGCACGGCTGTCAAACTCATTTTAGTTCAGGGGCAACATCCTTCCAATATGATCTGAAGTGGGCTGGACCAATAAAGTAGTATCGTAATAAAGTATAAATAATGTCAGCTTCAACCTTCAACCTTGTCTTAAAAAGGTAAAATTATATTGTGAAAACATTTACATTTACAAACTATCCTTGAAACAATGTGAATAACATGAAAAACCATGAAAAAAATGAAATTTATCAAGAAAATACCGTAAGTACAATTTGGGGCAGCCGTGGCTCAGATGGTAGAGCGGGTCGTCCAATGACTGAAGGGTTGGAGGTTCAAATCCAGCTGTGTCTGAGTCATGAGCTGTTGTGTCCTTGGGCAAGACACTTCACCCACCTTGCCTCCAGTGCCACTCACACTGGTGTGGGAATGTTTGGTGGTGGTCAGAGGGGCCGTTTGGCGCGAATTGGCAGCCACACTTCCGTCAGTCTGCCCCAGGGCAGCTGTGGCTACAAACATAGTTTACCACCACCAGAGTGTGACTGTGAGAGTGAAAGAATAATGCATCAATAATGTAAAGCATAAATAATATTATGCTTCAGTTTGTCATTTACACATGTTTATTACAACTTACAGATCACAGTGGATCTACAAATACACAACACATTTAGTAACAGGCAGAATATTGGTACAATTGCATTTACTTGTATTGACATTTTGGGCTGTTCATATTTATCGAGGTTAGTCGCATTTTTTGTGAAAGGACAGTTTGTAAATGTAAACATTTTCATGTAATTTTCCTTTTTTTACACTAAAACAAAGAGAAGAAATTGGGGTTGTCATTATTGATGTTATTATGATAGTATTTCACTGATCCCACTTGAGTCTCCTGAACTAAAATAATTGTTAATGTCTTCAGTGTAATTTTTGCATTTTACAAATTCATCCCATAGACCGGATTAGACCCTTTGGCGGGACAGTTTTGGCCCGCAAGACCGTATGTTTAACACCTGTGATTTTGGGGAATATGAATGAGGAAATGGAACATAGTCCCCAGAATTACATTTTGATTTTTGTACAGTCACCCAGAAGTGAGACTTCTTGTGTTTTCACCATATTGTACTCACTAAAGTAATGTAAAAGTATGAAGACATCATAATGCAGTATATGGCAGTTCAAAGGATGTTTTCAACTGGTTTTGAGTCTGCTTCTGCTTAACTTAAACTAAACAGTGATAGGTATTCAGTTAAACTGCTAATTAATCTGCAGTGGATGAGCTTTTATACTCATGCGTGTGTATAAATTGTTGTACACATAAACACGGCACACATAATCAACAACTACCACCCAGTTTTATTCACTGCTAACCAGTCAGGTTTCCATTCATGTCTTTGACTGGCCACTTTAATTTATTACATGTACTGTATGTGAAGACTTCGAAGGCCTTTAATAATAGGCTTTGGTGGAAATTCTCACTTTGATGACTTCTGATTCCAGTCAGTTCTTACATGCTGATTTCACAGTATGATGTCGGGTTTTCAGCTGTCAATTATCAAACCTAGGACTGCAGTGGTAGGTTCAGAAAAAATGGAGGGAGATAAGGGTCCAGGGTCAGAGTCCCGTGTGGGGGGGTTCAAGGGGGCGAAGCAAAGCAAAATTAACATTATATATGCTTCAAATCACATAAAACTGTATTTTATTATCATTGTTATTATTATTATTATTATTATTATTATTATTATTATACACTAATAAAATGAACACAATTTAACCTCACTAAATGTGACCACTTTTGGAACTAAAGCAAAGTTATAATTATGGCATTGAATTCCATTGCATTCCAAATCATTTTAAATGAGAAACAACAGGATACAGTAGAGGTATAGACCTATGTTTGACAAGTTTGTGTGATTCACTCAGTCACTGGCTGTGTTGTGTTGGAGGTGGACGACACCATCTGGGTTTGATTCTGGAACACAAACAGCATCTTGGACCAGAACAGATTCAGCACCTTAAACAGACCCCTCCTCTTCCCCGTGTAGACCCGTATGTCTACACGGTCCAAGTCCTCGAACACAAACCTGAAATGTGCTTGAATGGATGTGTACAAGTTGTTCAGTACATTTCCTCAATAAAAAGAAACAGATAAAAATGTTCATGTTGGTTCGTGAATAATGAAGTCTGTTCATTGACACTCGTGTCCTCTCATTCATTATTTTGTTTCAGTGATTCTGATGGTTTACAGTGGTGGTTTTCAGACTTTTTCATCTGAAGACTCAGGTGAGTCAGGTGATACGTTCTTAGGTTCCATAAAAAAATGCTCAAAGAATTGCCATATGAGGATTTCCCCTTCAACATAATGGCTTAGAAATGTTCTGTAGCACAATGTCAGACCAATGAAAACAGTTGCAAGGTCAGAGACCAGGACTCAGAACTACAGTTGTACCACCTTTCTGCTTCTTCACTACAGTGGACACTGTTAATAAAGTCTGTGTCTGTCTCTCAATAAATCATACAAGTCAATAAATAAACATCATTACATATGTGACTATTACAGGCTGTAGAAAGCTTTGTTTCTATTATTTCCATCAACTTGATACTTGATGGTTGAGGACACACTTCCAGTGTTATACCCTGTATTTACCAGCTGGAAGTGCCACAGAACAATGAAGGCCTGAAATACCATCTGAATCTGCAGCCTTAAGCTTAAAGATGACAAAAATAAATGAATTGTACAAATGGAAACAAAATATAATAAATAAATTAACTGGTATAAAAAGAGTTTGAATCTGCAGACTTCTTTGGACTCAACTGAAAACTGGACTGACAACACACTCCTCAAGGGACACATTAGCCTTTTTACTTGTAGACTTTAATCAGTGATGTTAAAATCATTTCAGTTCAGGTTCCACATACAGACCAATATGATCTAAAGTGGGCCAGACTAGTAAAATACTATCATAATAACCTCAACATACTGTATTTACTTCCGTTAATACAGTGTGTGCCTGGCTGTGTGGTCACGTATTACAGCAGGACGACTTTTGCACATGTGGGTCACTTCAGGGTCACATTCAGTTCATACTCAAAACTGCTAGAAGTCACATTTAATGTGTAATATGAACGAGCATGCCAAAAAATTGGATTTTACCAGAAAATCTGAATTGTGCATTAAGATCTGCTGTGTGAACATAGTCAGAGACCCACATTTTAAACCATCATCAGCTGTCTGAATGACAGGATTATATAGGATTTATATGTCGGTAACTGAGCAAAGACCAGGCATCAGAAGGGAAAATTCACACAGGCTATAAGTTCTGAGGAAAACGCTGCATTTGGAAAGTTTATCTTCCTGTAAGATTCACAGCCGGGCCAAAATCCCCACCTGGATTTGATATAATAGTTCAGATGAAGGATCTGAACTATTAGCTACTGAGTAATTCCTGCAGTGATTACTATGTTTCAGTTCTTTAACCCTTTAACTAATGCACCGAGTAGCTTCTCATTTCTTTAACAACCATCAGTTTAATACAAAGCATAAGGATCAGACTGTGTTTCAACTGAAAAGGGTCATGTGGTCTGATGAGTCTAGATTGACCCTGTTCCAGAGTGATGGACGCATCAGGGTGAGAAGTGGATGGAGTGATAACCCATCATGCTTAGTGCCTACAGTAAAAGCCTGTGGGAGCAGTGTTATAATATGGGGGTGCTTTAGTTGGTCAGGTATAGGTTCAGTAATAATATGTGTCCAAAAAAGATGGAAATAAATGTCATGTTACGGAAGTTTATTGAAATAATGCATAACATCATCAAAGAAGGCAATCCAACAAACCATTAGAGTGTAACGAGGCTGTTAAAGTTACATGATTTCAACCTCTTTGTAAGATGCAAACTGAATCTTTTTGACACCAACTTCTATATTTGTCATTACAGAGATTCAGTGCAAAGGTGAACACTAAAGTAATTCATGACATTTATTAGAGAAAAGGCTGTTTTATTATATTACAGACATTCATATTAGATGCACAGACACAACTGAACCAAGGCATGTGTTTTTGTTTAAATTTAAGTTTTATTTGGTCAAAAAGTGTTGAAAAAAGAGGAATAATTTGAGAAACCTCTACATAGCAAATGACTTTTGATCTTAAAAAGCAGTCCTACTTTAAACCCATTAAACATCCATTTCATCCTAGTTAATTCTAGCCAAGTCATATAATAACAACAGTAAAAGATCTAAAGTCAATGTAACAGCCAATATTATGATACATATATTTCTTAGAATAGATATTTTAAGGAACATGTGAACATAGCTGTCACTTTTTCCACAGAATACATGTAATCCATGCACAAACATGTTGAATAAAAAAAAGGCATATGGCTTGACATAAAGTTATCACTGGAAACAGACAAAAATAGAAAACAAATTTGATAAGGTGCACATTTCTACCCTCATATATCTTGAAGTGCAAAGAAGTCTGGTGGAAAATACAGACAGAGGCTGTAGTGACTGAATTTATAAAGTACAAATGCACAGTGTTACAGCCCATAGTAAAGCAGATTTGATTTAGACTGTAGGGTTACTGGGCACGTCCTCCAGCAGTGGTTTGTACAACTCCGGGTTTTCAGTTTCCTAAAAGAGAGAATATTTATTTAAATGTAAAATAAAGGAATAGGCATTTTAGGTATTGTAGGTTTGTTAAAAGTCACAGAAGATGGACATAATCACACATCCGTTAAAAGGAACAGTAAGTAATTAATTAGGGCCCGAGCAGTGGCCATGCAATGGCCGCAAAGGCCCTATTGTAATTGTAATGTTTATTATTATTATTAGGGGGCCAAGCCCGCGGGGGCTGGGGGACGCGAATGCAAAGCATCGCGTCTCCCAGTCACCAGCGGTGCTGGGAACCCTATTGTTTTTGGTTGGATTTTTCTTATTATTATTAGGGGGCCAAGCCAGCGGGGGCTGGGGGACGCGAATGCAAAGCATCACGTCTCCCAGTCACCAGCAGTGCTGGGAACCCTATTGTTTTCGTTCGGATTTTTAGGGGGCCAAGCCAGCGGTGGCT
>JAPQRQ010000009.1:5028386-5046174 GCA_037367365.1 Apogon talboti | reverse complement strand
AAAATGACATACCAATGTTGAATCTGACTGATAGCGCCACCTAGTGGTGGACAATGGAATTCACATCTAAACCAATACTCTAACATTCTCAGTCATGTCAGACCTCCAGAGCCGTGAATTCCAGCGTTTGCGAAACCCCCGACCACCACCCACCCCGAGTTGCATAGGTGCGCGAGGGCCCATCATAACTGCTTGCAGTTACTAGTTTCTAACTATTTTTCTTACTTTACCTTGGTTTCTCCTCTTCCTCTCTTCCTCAGAGCTTTGATGCCCAAGGCAACCACACTGATGACGATGCAGAGCTCCAGGACTGACAGAACGATCAGTAAAATATTGATGCTTCGCACCATCATCTGGTGGGACACAACAACCAAAGTCACCCATTTCAGAGTCATTTCAGCTGCAACCCTGTGTGCTAGGTTAGTACATGGTCTATCCTAACACACAGTGAGCCACAATAATCCTGTATGTGGACATGTAAGGAAGGGTTTGACATGTACACCTAACAACTGAAAGACGGTGACTTTAAAAGGGTTCCTACAGATTTCTACAAGTTAAATTTAAGACTTTTTAACACCTTTTTAGAACAGAATTTAATGCCCATTTCACGGCCATACTGGCAAAAATTTGTGACTCCTAGAATTTAGGGAAAATGTACTTACACTGAACAAAAATATAAATGCAACACGAACTCAAAGATCTAAGACTTTTTCTACATACACAAAAGGCCTATTTCTCTCACATATTGTTCACAAATCTGTCTAAATCTGTGTTAGTGACCACTTCTCCTTTGCCGAAATAATCCATCCACCTCAAAGGCGTGGCATAGGTGCTGATTAGACAGCATGATTATTGCACTGGTATGCCTTTAGGCTGGCCACTCTAAAATGTACAGTTTTATTGTACTGGGGGGGTCTGGGGGTTCCAGTTCCTGCCAATATCCAGCAACTTTGCACAGCCATTGAAGAGGAGTGGACCAACATTCCACAGGCCACAATCGACAACCTGATCAACTCTATACAAAGGAGACGTGTTGCACTGTGTGAGGCAAATGGTGGTCACACCAGATACTGTTATCACTAATTTATGAAAAGTTATCAATAATTTCAATATAAAATGTGGGGTTGGAACGGGTGGAACTGAGTCGACGAACGTTACTTTCTTACCATCTTGGATATTTAACAGACACATTTAAATGCAATACAGGAACACAAGTTTAAGGCAACAGAACCTACCACATCAAATTTAATACCTTTTAAAGACTTCATTATGGTATTAAATGCAGATTTGTAAATTCACGCCTTTTAAGACTTTTTAAGACCCTGCTGGAACTCTGTTTAATGACACTTGATCTGCAGGTCTCCGTTAAAAGACGGATCAAACAAGTTTCCAATAGGATGTTAGAAACTCCAAGGATTTTGGGGGAGCATAAAAACATTTGACTTCAGGTCTAGAAACTGTACGTAAAGATGGATGGAATACTAACACATTGAATAACACATTTATCACACACCAGTAATGCAACTACTTTGACTGGTGAGCTTTGGATTCCTCACCAGAAGCACTTCTTTGCCATGCAGACATTTGTCAATGATGATCTGCTCTTCAGGTGATACAGTTGTCGTCCTTCTGTAATTGTACCCCCAGTAGTAATCCTCGTCATGTCGACATATATACCAATATGCGAACCATGAGTTGCAAGTGTTGAAGCTGTACAGGACAACGGATGCAATGGCAAAAGCAACTCCTGCCAGGTTCAGAATCACATTGGCGATGACCTGAAATATAGGACTTATCAGTTTATTCACAAGAAATAGGATAGAACTAAAAACAAAAGCAAAACAGGCAAAAAAATTACCAAGCCTCTGCTTTAAAAGATAAATATTTCTGCCATCAGTGAAATGACATCTTATATGATGATACTGATACTGACCAATACACGTCTACATTTCTAGTGCAGAGCAGAACACTTCTTATTCTATTCTATTCTATTCTATTGATACGACATCAGTGTGGAACAGACACAATATGAGAATATATTAACCTGAACATTTTGGTATTGTAAATCTTTTTCCATGTTTGTTCTAGTGTTCTTGTGAAACCTTTCTTTTCTTTCTCATGCTACATCCATAAACTCAGAACATACTAAATCACCACCAAGCTCTGGTCAACACCAACAATTATTTCTCATTGTTTTCTTCCATTGGTTGGTCAGACGTCCTCATTGCTGTGTCTTCTCCGTCCTCTTTCCACCTTTTACAATTTAACACACACACAACAGTTCACACATAAGGTCAAGGGTTAAGGAAAAACTTATCTGGTTCTGAACCAATTTGTTTTAAGTCCCAGTGCTCAGACCAGTTCAACATTTAAAAGGAAGAACCAGAGTAGTACTGGTTCCATGTTGGTGGACTAAGGCTAAATGTGCTCTAATATTATCATATTATTATATCATAACAGTGTGTATCATCCATCACTGTTAAAAAAAATGGAAGAAAGCAATACTGGTGTAAGAAAGAGCATTTTCAAAGCTGAAAGTGGACAAAAAGGTCTGTGTTTTTACTACATTATATTTGTTCTGCTTAGTTTTGTTTTCACATGACTAAACAACTCTTTCTGCTGTACCTACAACCTAACTATCATCTACTTGTGCTAAGTCTTCCTCTACTTGACATCAACTGGTTTACAGGTGGACATGTGTCTGATGTTGGTGTGTTGTTAATTGCACTCATTTGTGTTGTTTTAGAATTGTTTCAAAAGTGTTTTTGCAACTTGAGAATGAACTGAACCATGGTTGGGGTTGATCCAGGTAGTATGAGCATGTTACACAGTTAAACCACTCACCAGACATGGACTGGGGAACTTCTCGGATAAAATGCACATGATTCCGAATAAAATGAACTAGAAAAAAGATTTCAAAAGATTGATGATTTTACTTCAAATTACAAATTCAAATACAGAATCATAATAAAAATACAGTATCAGCTTGCTTACCAATGCTCCGAGCCAAAAGGGATACCCAGTAATATCCATTTCAAAGGACGAGGCTCCACCACTAGAGCAGAGGATGGCTCCAAGCCCAATGTGAAGCGCCCCAACCATTATCTGCAAAGCCTGCAAAAGAGGAACATGAAAAATAGTAAAGTAAAAGCTGGAAAGTAAAGCTGTTGGACCACTTTGTCTCATGATTTCAGGGTGTTTTACTGTTATTTTCATGTAAAGAGAAAATAACATGAAGTTCCGAGTAAACTTTTCAGTCATGCTTTGTGTATTTGTACTGTGTGACTGACCCCCAGGACTGACTGAAACGTTCCCTGGAGCCTCCGCAGGGGTTGAGACACAGAACAGCACACAGGGCTGTAGCAGAGACCCTTGAAGATCTGACACAGTGGAGGACAAGCGCTGTTGGGGTCAGAGGTCAAGGTGAAGACGGTGACCCCGTCAGCTTTCGCCATGGTCACAGACATCCTGTCAAATCCTGGAAACTGAAGGAAACAAGAGCATTTATAAACTCTGGCAATTACAAACACATATTAATGTTTTCACAGAAAATACATTTTATTTATTTATTTTTTTTACAATACTTTGCAGGACCTGATGTTGCCCATCATTTCTGATAAAAAATTGTCCATTAAGCTAAAGTTGCATTCATTTTACTTCATAAATTACTTTAGTTTGAATTAATCTGGTTTACTTGAATTAATAATAAATTACATGAGCTACAAAAAACTGTTATATTTTAATTTACCTAACTGAAATACGCAGAACTATGTGGAGACAGAATACATTTAATAAAGTGAGAAACTGAAATGATTTGGACAATTCTAAGAGTATATTTATAGGGGCTGAATAACACAGGAAAATCAGGTTGTTTTTATGTCAACATGAATTTATGAATATTTCTTTAGAAATCTATTTTATTCATAATGAAGTAACTACACTAAGGGGGTTTATACTGATAGTCAGTACACAAACAGCACTGTTTACATGTACAGTATTCAATTGTCGTGGGATATGATAACCATTATGAAGGTCTGTATAACAGGTTAGTTGAGATTCACTTTAGGCAGGTATTTCAAACTAAACCAGCTCCGTGGTGTCTGTTTTGTGTTGGGAACTGGCAATTTGGTCACATAATCCAACTCCAGTCTAATCTTTACAGCGAGAACTCCGGTTTTGGAGTTCTCCTCACAGCTACTTCTCGGGCGGAACTTTCTGCTCCCCTGGTCTAGAGGAACTATTGCGCGATTGGTCAGACACTCTGAGTGGGCGTAGTCATTGCAGAGTTCAGCACTTGGGTGTCTCCTGGAGTATGAAATGACTTGGCCAGAACGAACTTTGTTCCTGTTTTTGACACCTCGAGAAGACGAACAAATTTCTCTGTTCTTGTGGAGTAAGTAGAGGTAGTTATGTTCCGTCAGGGTCTTACAGTTGGAAGAGGCCCCGCCTTCAGGGAACATACGTCACATCTGTCTGTCAGTCAAGTGTGGCGCAGTGTAAATAAGGCTTTCTGGGAAGTGGAACAATAGGAACAGCACAGGGGGCGTGTCCAACAGTGACACACCGAAACTAATGTTGGAAGGAGAACCAAGGTTAAGTTCTCCGCACAAAACAGACTCAAACACAAACAACCGTAATACAAAACACAAACTAATTACTGAACAATTAGAGAATATCAGGAAAATTTGACCTATTTTACTATTTTACTTGTAGTTCTGTACATAAACTTTAACTGTATTGTGTTTGTGAAATGTGATGCCCAGTCTGATGTAATGTTTTGGCCCGGGGCAGCACTCAGCGTTTTCTAATAGAAGACATGTTGAATACGGAAGCAGACACACTCCTTCAAAAAAAGACGTATTTTTCACACCATAAACGCACCTTTCTTTCATAATAAACTACCGAGATGTCGTTTGTTTCACTAGTGAGTTATCATCTATATTCATTGACAACTTAAAAACATATACTAATAAGTGTCAAAACTAAGTATAGTCAGTAAATGAAATAGATTCAGTATCCTACTTAGTGAATCATTCAGGTCATCTCTCACCTGGACGTAACTGTTTCAGTAGATCTTACCTTTCACAGACTTGTGTTGCGCAGATTTTTACTTGGACATTTGGAGAAGAGGAAATAGATCCAACCTCAACTGCTTCCTTCTCTTCTTCTTCTACTACTTTGGCTTGTACTTTGTTGTAATAGCGGGCGCCATCTAGTGTTTAGGCCTCGTCCTGCCAGCTATTATCATGGCATTAACCACGCCTTTACAAAAGAAAACATAACGTGCTGCACGTGCGGCCAGAGTGGAGCTATTTTCAGTAGGCTTCTGCTCCATGCCAAGATGCATCCACAGTATAAAATTGGTGCAGATATATGAGTGCATTCTTCAGACCGGCCCACCACAACCCGCACGGTTAATGTACACCAGCACATTGAGCCATGGGGAACCACAGCTTCTAGATGTGGTATAAATGTTGGTGTAATAAATTTACCTCTGAGTTCCTTGTTCATTCCTTTACTTTCCTGGTAAATTCCACTGGCATTTTCAGTTGAATAACCTCTCTGGCATGTCTGTTTCTGCACATGACATTTAACACCATGGCAGTGTGGCCCTATTGTTTATCTGTTGCTAGGTAACCCACTTCAAGGGTATTGTTACAGCAGCATGGTGGGGAAGTGAGCTGCCTTGGCGGAGGTCTGCGCTCTCCGAGTGCTTTTGTAGTTATTATTTATCTGTTGTAGGTAACCCACTTCAGTCAGATGATTCTATGATTCTGGGCATTTGTAAGGCTACTGTATTCCACAATTACTAATATCTCCCAAAATATTGGTCCTATCAACTTGCAGTTTTTGCTAGTCTCTTCCTTGACCAAAAATACATAAGTATGATTAACTGGAGCAGTCAGCTCCTTCTGGATTTTGTGTGATGCCAGACACACACACACACGCACACACACAGTCCACTTCCCCATAAATTTGGTGCAGATATATCAATGCATTCTTCGGATAATGCAATTATGTGGTTGAAAGACATGTTGCCATTTGACCTTGAAAATGTAGGTCAAGGTCACCCATTTCCAATAGGCTTCTGCTCCATGCCAAGATGCATCTACACTGTAAATTTGGTACAGATATTTCAATGTATTATTCAGATACACGTTACATCGTTGAATGGACAGACAGACAGACGACCAAACGATTACAATACCCCTCGGCCAAGGGGTAATAAAAAACAAACTATTAATATACCCTTTGATAAATCCACTTTCCTTAGTGTAACAAGGCTGAAGTTATAGGATTTCAATCTCTTTGTAAGATGCAAACTTAATCTTTTAGCACCAACTTCTATTTTGTCATTACAGAGATTTAGTGCAATGGTGAACTCTAAAGTAATTCATGACATTTATTAGAGGAAAGACTGTTTTATTATATTACAAATAATAATATTAGATGCAGACACAACTGAACCAACGCATCTGTTTTTGTTTAAAATTTAAGTTTTATTTGGTCAAAAATGGTTGGAAAAAGGAATGATTTGAGAAACCTCAACATAGTAAATGATTTTTAATCTTAAAAAGCAGTCCTACTTTAAACCCATTAAACATCATTTCATCCTAGATAATCCTGGCTGAGTCATATAATAGCAACAACAGTAAAAGATCTAAAGTCAATGTAACAGCCAATATTATGACGCATATATTTCTTAGAGTAGATATTTTAAGGAACATGTGAACAGAACTGTCACTTTTTCCATAGAATACATGTAATTCATGCACAAACAAACATGTTGAATAAAAAAAAAGGCATATGGCTTGACAAATTTGTTAAGGTGCACATTGCAACTCTCATATCTTAAAGTGCAAAGAAGTCTGCTGGGAAAAAGTATAAATGCACAGTGTTTACAGCCCATGGTAAAGCAGATTTGATTTAGACTGTAGGGTTACTGGGGACACCTTCCAGCAGTGGTTTGTAAAACTCTGGGTTTTCAGTTTCCTAAAAGAGAGAATATCAGTAAAATGTCAAATAAAGGAATAGTCCAACACTTTAGGTATTGTAGGTTTGTTAAAAGTCAGAGAAGATGAACATAATATTTACACATCCATTACAGGAATAGTAAGATAAAACAAGACAAGACTTTATGGTCCGCAATACGGAAATTTGGTTTACATAGCTGCAAGATAAGCCCAAGATATAAACAAAAACATAACAAAGACAACCGACATGTAACATTTAAAATTCAACATTAATGTGAAAACCTAGCCTGGTGCAGTGTTCATGTGATCTTTCTCTGGTTCAGGAGTGAGATGGAATATGGCACAAAAGAGTTTTTATGTTTGTTCCTCCTGCAGCAGGTCACTCTGAAGCGTCTCCCAGAAGGCAGGAGTTCATATTCTCCGTTGAGCTCGCGTGAGGAGTCTGTGTAGATTTTATAGGCCAGCCCAGAGGGGTTTGTTTCTGAACCATCTCTGTGAACGTGGGCCCAACAGATTGGAGCAGGTGTTGAGGAGCCTCTGTATCCTGTTTTTGAGCTGGACAGACAGGCTACAGAACCAGACTGAGCCGCTATACAGTACCACACTTTGTATGGTGGCTGTGTAGAACTGGTTCAGGATGGTCCTGCAGACTCCAAAAGAGCAAAGCCTTAAAAAGTAGATCCTCAGCTGTAATTTTTTGCAGAGGTAATCTACATGTTGTGTCCAGGAGAGGGCGCTGTCTAAATACACTCCCTAGTATTGTTTCTTGGCGTATGACAACTGGGTTTAGGGGAAGATGTGATTGTCCAAAAATTATTACCTCTGCCAAGGAGGTTATGTATTCACCAGGGTTTGTCTGTCTGTGTGTTAGCAATATAACGCAAAACGTTATGGATGGATTTTAATGAAATTTTCAGGAAATGTCCGAAATGGGACAAGGAACAGGCTAGTCGATTTTGGGGATGATCCAGGGTTTGTTTTTTTTTAATGGCATTTTCAGTTTGAATAACCTCTCAGCTGGCATGTTTGTTTCTGCACATGACATTTGACACCATGTCAATGTGGCCCTATTGTTTATCTGTTGCTAGGTAACCCACTTCAAAGGTATTATATGTTATAGCAGCACGGTGGGGAACTAAGCTGCCTTCGCGGAGGTCTGCGCTCTCCAAGTGCTTTTCTGGTTTCCTCTGTTTTGGCTGGGTTTATGAGTAGTGCATTCTAGTCACACTAACTCACCAGGTTCCTCACACAGTCCTGGTAAAAGTCCAGCTGCTCTTTCTTCGACAGCAATACCACCAGTGCTGTGTCATCAGAGAATTTAATGAGATGATGGTTGGGTGCTTTGATGACAGTCATTGGTGTAGATGGTGAAGAGCAGTGGAGAGCTCACACACCCTTGAGGTACTCCACAGCTTATACTGATCAGGGGAAAGTGTGTGTGCTGTTTAGTCTGACCAGCTGCTGTCTTGTCTGAGGAAAGTGTGGTACCAGTGGATGATGATGCATTTTTTAAAGGTGAATGTCTGTTTTTATTGTATTAAATGCTGACAAAAAGTATATGTATAAGTAAGTAAGTAATTTCTATTTTTCTTACTTTACCTTGGTTTCTCCTTTTCCTCTCTTCCTCAGAGCTTTGATGCCCAACACAACCACACTGATGACGATGCAGAGCTCCAGGACTGACAGGACGATCAGGAAAATATTGATGCTTCGCACCATCATCTGATGGGACACAACCACCAAAGTCACCCATTAGAGTCATTTCAGCTGCAACCCCAATGTTAGTACATGGTCTAACCTAGCAGACAATGATCCACAATAATCCTGTATCTGGAAATGTAAGGAAGGGTTTGACATGTAAATCTAACAGCTGAAAGACAGTGACTTTAACAGGGTTCCTACAGGCTTCTACAAGTTAAATTTTATACTTTTTAAGACCTTTGTAAGACTACTTAGAACAGAATTTAATTCCCATTTCACAGCCATACTGGCAAAAATTCATGGCTTCTGGAATTTAGGAAAAATTTACTTATTTACTCGAATGCTTTGATTCCCATCATTCTGAGTCCAGTTGATTTAATAAACAAGGTGCAGCTAGCTGCAAACCCTTCCACTCCGGTCAACCAGGTAGAGAATTATCTTTTCTCCAACCAGGCATTATTAAATTTGCACTTCCTCAAGCTTACTTGTCACTTGCGAGCCATCCTTTAAAGTTCCCAAAGTCAGCTTCCTTGGGCGATGTGCGCAACTAACAGCTGCACGTGTGTTGGGCTGAATGTTCTGTGATCATTTCTCACCTCAATTGGTTCCTAATTTCAATATAAAATGTCAGGTTGGAACGGGTGGAACCGAGTCAACTAACATTACTTTCTTTCCAGCTTGGACATTTCCCAGACACATTTAAACACAATACAGCCAACAAGTTTAGGCAACAGAACTGAAGACCTACCACATCAAATTTAATACTGTTTAAAGACGTTTTATGGTGTTAATTGCAGATTTGAAAATTCAAGACTTTCTAAGACCCCGCTGGAACTCTGTTTATTGACACTTGATCTGCAGGTCTCCATTAAAAGAAGAAACAAACAAGTTTCCAATAGGATGTTAGAAACTCCAATGATTTTGGGGGAGCATAAAAACATTTGACTTCAGGTCTAGAGACTGTCCATAAAGATGGATGGGATACTAACACATTAAATAACACAGTTATCACACACCAGTAATGCATCTACTTTTGACTGGTGAGTTTTGGATTCCTCACCATAAGCACTTCTTTGCCATGCAGACATATCTCAATGATGATCTGCTCTTCAGGTGATACAGTTGTTGGTCTGCGATCGTCGTCCCAGTAGTAATCGCTGTCACGTCGACACATACTCCAAAATGCGAACCATCTGTCACCAGTGTCGAAGCTGTACAGGACAATGGATGCGATGGCAAAAGCAACTCCTGCCAGGTTCAGAATCACATTGGCGATGACCTGTAATATAGGACTTATCAGTTTATTCACAAGAAATAGGATAGAACTAAAAATAAAAGCAAAACAGGCAAATCAAAATCACCAAGCCTCTGCTTTAAAAGATAAATATTTCAGCCATCAGTGAAATGACATCTTATATGATGATACTGATATTGGCTAATACACTTGTCTGCATTTCTAGTGTGGAGCGGAACAGTTCTCATTCTATTCTATTCTATTCTATTCTATTCTATTCTATTCTGCTGATTTGTCATCAGTGTGGAACAGACACTATGAGAATATATTAACCTGTACATTTTGGTTTTGTAAATCTTTTTTCCGTGTTTGTTCTAGTGTTCTTGTGAAACTTTTATTTTCTTTCTCATGCTACATCCATAAACTCAGAACATACTAAATCACCACCAAGCTCTGGTCAACACCAACAATTATTGCCCATTGTTTTCTTGCATTGGTTGGTCAGATGCCCTCATTGCTGTGTCTTCTCAGTCCTTTTTCCAGTATTTTATAATACAACACATAGAACAGTTCCCACTTCGGGTCAAAGAAAACCTTTTTTTGCTTCTGAACCAACTTGTTTTAAGTCCCAGTGCTCAGACCAGTTCAACATTTAAGTGGAAGAACCAGAGCAGTACTGTTTCATGTTGGTGGACTAAGGCTAAATGTGCTCTAATATTATCATATTGTTATATCATAACAGTGTGTATCATCCATCACTGTTAAAAGAAATGGAAGAAAGCAATACTGGAGTAAGTAAGAGCATTTTCAAAGCTAAAAGTCTAAAACCCTAACTATCATCCACATGTGCTGAGTCTTCCTGTACTTGACATCAACTGGTTTACAGGTGGACATGTGACGGTGTGTTGTTAATTGCACTCATTTGTGTTGTTTTAGAATTGTTTCAAAAGTGTTTTTGCAACTTGTGAATGAACTGAACCATGGTTGGGGTTGATCCAGTTTGAGACCACCTTTTTTGGTTTGACCAGACCAGGTGTTTGGTCCATGGTCCTGGAGACTAAACAATAAGTATGAACATATGAACATGCTGACCAAGGTAGAAGTCAAAGCACCCTTAGTCTTGTGTGAAAACTGCTGTTTGGCTAATTTCATGAATCCATGGCATTCTCATGCCTGGTGCCTTCATATGTGATGATACAAGTGAGAAATGCAAATATTACTAATAAACAAGAGCAAAATGTCCTCTTCAGGTAGTATGAGCGTGTTACACAGTTGAACCACTCACCAGACATAGACTGGGGAACTTCTCGGATAAAATGCACATGATTCCGAATAAAATGAACTGGAAAAAAGATTTCAAAAGATTGATGATTTCACTTCAAATTATAAATTCAAATACAGAATCATAATAAAAATACAGTATCAGCTTGCTTACCAATGCTCCAAGCCAAAAAGGATACCCGGTAATATCCATTTCAAAGGACGAGGCTCCACTGGAGAAGAGGATGATTCCAAGCCCAATGTGAAGCGCCCCAACCACAATCTGCAAAGCCTTCAAAAGAGAAAACATTAACTACAGCAGTGGTTTTCAACCTTGGGGTCGCGACCCCAAGTGGAGTCGCCTGGAATTCAGATGGAGTCGCCTGAAAGTTTTAGTAATTGATAAATAAATAACATTTTTCTATTAAAAAATATTTTTTAATGATTCAATATATATTTAGTTATAATTAAAACACTACACACTTTTCCTAATGAAAATCAAGTTCTAATAAAATGCAGGATATAATATCTGAGAGGGCATCCGGTCGACCCAATCATGTGACCGTGTGCGTTACTACACTTCAACCTGCCCGGACACAGTCAGTCAGAAAACCGGACCGGAAAAAAAATGGAAAGATTTCTTCACCCGCCTGGCCCCACAAAGACATCTTCAACAGAAAGTGAAAAGCAGACACCAAAAAGGCAGAGAAAATACGACGAAAGTTTCTTTCAGTATGAATTTACCAGCATCATTGAAAGCCATGAGGAAAAAACGAAATGTTTGCTAAGTGTTAGTGTACTGTCTGCTGAGAGTATGAAACCCAACAAGCTCAAAAGACATTTTGAGACAACACAGAGAACATGTCGGCAAACCAATATCATTTTTTGAAAAAAAAAAAACATGCTGAGCTCAATAAGCAGCGAGTGTACTTCAAAAAGGCTGTAACGGTCAGTGAGCGGGCACTGAAAGCATCTTTTGAGGTGAGCTACGTCATAGCAAAGGCTATGAAGCCACATACTATTGCCGAGACATTAACACTGCCAGCTGCCATCAAAATGGTAAAAACGATGTGTGGGAAAGGAGAAACCCAAAAACTGAAGACAATACCACTGTCTGATAACACAGTGAAAAGAAGAATCGATGCAATCTCTGATGACCAGGGTGAGGGACCCATTCCACTGTGGTGCCGGCGCAGTCGACCTGCCCACCACCGTTGTGGAACAGCTGATAGAACTTTCATGTGACACAACGCATCAAGGATTGCATTTGCGAATGGCAGTGGAGGAATTCTGGTTTGGAGCAAGAGATAAATACCCAGAGATCTCACTGTGTGCTTTAAATCTGTTGGTTCCTTTTGGAAGCACATATTTGTGCAGAGCTGGATTTAGTGCCCTTGTGTGCATGAAGTTAAAGTACTGCTCTCGACTGGATGTTACGTTAGAGAGGAGATGCGCTCTCTCCACTACAGCGCCAGACTTTGAAAGGCTGCAGTGATGTGTGCAGGCTCAGCCATCCCATTAAATATGGTGAATTGAGAAAGACAATCAAAATACATAAAAGACATGACAAACTGAAGCTGAAACTGAAGCACTGTGGTACTGTTTATCTTTCAAACATTCATTGTGACCAGTTTAAGATGCTGCAGCTCTTTCATACTTCATAATTTGAGTTGTTTGTTCAGTATTAATTTGCAGCCTTGTAAATACAAGCTCCACTGACAGTACATATCCTGACCACAGAAAATAAAATTCTCACTTTGTGCAGTAATCTCAACCTGGCTTTCTACCTGCGTCCATAATAATATACATTATGTAGACTAAATGCTGCCTAAAATTAATCTTACATAATGTAAAATTAGTGTTTACTTGCAACATTGTATAGCAAACTATTACATGATCAAAAACAAATTAATTTGAGCAAAAAAATGTCTGTTTTGAATGTCTGGGGTCGCCAGACGCCAGATGTTAAAATGGGGTCACGAGGCAAAAAAGGTTGGGAACCACTAAACTACAGGGTGTCCGCAAAGTCTTTTTACAATTAAAAAAAAATCATTACAAAAGCAATTGATGAGATATGTTAATCAGATTTGTTCTATATTCTCAGTGGTTCTGAAAGTTTTTAATTCCATTGCATTTGTGTATTTCAGGTAAGCTGTTGATGAAATAGGTTCTGTTAAACAAACCCCTGAAAAATGGCTACTCCTCAAGAAAAGGCACAAAGTGAATCGTGGTTTATTGAAACAAAATCAGATACACAGTCTGTGCGAATGTGTGGTGTGGGATCACTCACCAACGAGAAATCAATTGGTGCAAATGTTTACCTTGACCTTTTAACTGAATATGTGTCGCCACAACTGGATGATCTTCAATCAACCATCATTTTCCAGGTAGATGGTGCACCACCACATTGGGGACTGCATGTTGGTGGGTTCCTGAGTCTAACATTTCTAGACCAGTGGATTAGTATTGTTCACCAGATATCACTGCCCTGGATTTATTTTCTGTGGGGTTACGTTAAAGATATCATGTATCGAACAAAGATATGGGAGCAATGACCTGAAGTAAAAAAATCACTGATGTCATTGACACCTTTGATGAGTCTATGATACAGCCAACATGGAAAATAGATCCAGTATTGTCTGGATGTGCTTCATGTAACTAATGGTGCCCATATAGAGGTGGATTAAATGAGGCAAAAAGTTTCATTATCTACTTTTCATTTTGGAATAATT
Source organism: Apogon talboti (assembly GCA_037367365.1). Lineage (NCBI taxonomy): Eukaryota > Metazoa > Chordata > Actinopteri > Kurtiformes > Apogonidae > Apogon > Apogon talboti. Next base: position 5,032,273 of record JAPQRQ010000009.1, on the reverse strand, counting down.
CCCACAGATTTGTCTATTCATCTGCTTTTGTAAAAAATGTGTCAAATTGTAAAGAGACTTTATGTACACCCTGTATATTATCATTTTAAGCTCAGAGTAAACCTTTCGCTCATGCTTTGTGTATTTGTAGTGTGTGACTCACCCCCAGGACGGATTGAGACGTTCCCTGGAGCCTCCGCAGGGGCTGAGACACAGAGCAGCACACAGGGCTGTAGCAGAGACCCTTGAAGATCTGACACAGTGGAGGACAAGCACTGTTGGGGTCAGAGGTCAAGGTGAAGACGATGACCCCGTCAGCTTTCGCCATGGTCACAGACATCCTTGTCAAATCCTGGAAACTGAAGGAAACAAGAGCATTTATAAACTTTGGCAATTACAAACACATACTGATTTTTTTCACAGAAAATACATTTTAAATGTTTTTGTTTTTTTGCTTTTTTTTAACAATACTTTGCAGGACCTGATGTTGCCCATCATTTCTGATGAAAAGTGGTCCATTAAGCTAAAGTTACATTCATTTTACTTGATAAATTACTTTAGTTTGAGTTAATCTGGTTTACTTTAATTAAAAATACAATACACAGCTACAAAAAATGTATATCTTCATTTACGTAACTGAAACACACAGAGCTATGTGGAGACAGAATACATTTAATAAAGTTAAGTGAGAAATTGAGATGATTTGGACAATTCTAAGCGTCTATATATAGGGGCTGTATAATTAGGAAAAGTAGGTTTATATAACATAGTAAAATCAGGTTTTTATGTCAAAATGAAATTATGAATATTTCTTTATAAATCTATTTTATTCATAATGAAGTAACTACACTAAGGGGGTTTATACATATACAAGTCAGTACTCAAACAGCACTGTTTACATGTATTCAATTGTCGTGGGATATGATAACCATTATGAACGTCTGTATAACAGGTTAGCTGGGATTTACTTTAGGCAGGTATTTAAAACTAAACCAGCTCCTTGGTGTCCGTTTTGTGTTGGGAACTGGTAATTTGGTCACATAATCCAACTCCAGTCTCGTCTTCACTGCGAGAACTCGCAGGACCGGTGTTGTGCCAAGGTACATGCCCCTGCTAAGAATTGTCCCGCAGCCAGGGAAAACAAGAGAGGAAAGATACAGTAGGTGCACGATCTTTGTATTACTGAGGAAAGTACACTTTATTTAACTGTTTCCCCCATATGAGTGTTATTTAAAAGTAGCATTTGTTTATTTATGTAGATATTATTTATGTATGTTAGCTCTTTTACATGTATATATATTTTATAATTTAATTCAACATTTTTTTTCTTCTTTATTCTATATATTTATGTACACTAAAGCTTCAAAAAGAGTCTGGAATATTCTGTTTCCCCTGTAACTATGACAGAGGAAAATAGCCCATATTTACTAAAGTTACTTGGTATGGTCTGAATTATACACAGAATAAACTACTTGAATGTCAGGCCTAACCTGTTCATCACATCACATTGAGACCAGCAAATACTTACAACAATTTCGACTGATTGAATAGCAGACTTTATTTTATTCCATACAAAATCTTGAATTATAAAGTGATATGTCAGGACGTAAGAAAGCAGAAATACAGGCTTGTATTGGTATTTCAGAGAAATTAAATTGTTGCACTTTTAGCACTTTTCTTACACTACTGTAGCTCAAAATGCTTTATTACAGCCAATTGGAATTCGGACGTCAATCCCCTACGTTGTGAGGGCATACCTAACCTTTAGACCACACAAACTGACCTCAGCATGATGCTCCCGCAGCCAGGTAAAACTATTATTAGTGGGGATACGTATTAGCACATCACAGGTTATGGAGTTTTTCTCACAGCTACTTCTCGACAAATGGTCTGGGCCGAACTTTCTCCTCCCCTGGTCTGCCAGAACTATTGTGGGATTGGTCAGGTACTTGAAGTGGGCATGGTCAATGCCAAGTTCAGCACTTGGGTGACTCGAGAAATATGAAATGTCTTGGCCAGAACAAACTTTGTTCCCGTTTTTGCCACCTCGAGAAGATGAACAAATTTCTCTGCTCACATGGAGTTAGCAGCAAGCCTTACTCTGAAGTAGTTATGTTCCGTCAGGGTCTTACAGTAGGGTCTTACATGTGACGTATGTTCCCTGAACATACGTCACATGTGTCTGTCAGTCAAAGCTGGCACAGTGTAAATAAGACGTACTCACTAAAAACCAAGCATTTCCCCGGGGGCGGGGCTCTATGTCCTGCGTCACACACATCACGTACATGCTGTGCGTTCTAGTAGGCTGCCTCTGTACAAAGCAGGCTACTGTACACTAAAGAATAATAATTGTAGCCTAAAGTCTATGGGTAAATTTACATACAAACCAAAGTGTAAATTGCATGGTCTCGTAAGCTGTCTATCTACTCTAAAAATTACATACAAAATAACAGATCTTTTGTGTTTGTGATGTAAATGGGTATAATCTGCATGTTTAGATAGTAGTCTGAATAAGTAGCCCATTAGAGGGGAAAAGATTTATGGTTCAATCCCAGCAAGTCGCTCTTAAACACTTACTTTCAACATACCTGTGAAGTGTAAAGAGTTTCCACAGAGCAGCAAGAGGAAAACTAAATCCCTGCAAACATGCATTCACCAGATGACTGACGTTTTAATGTTAATCCATTTTATTCAACTTGTTAACATAATGAAAACGAGCCTTGAAGCGTGTCTTCCAGCCCATTGAGGCTGTTTCACGGCTGTGTAACAGGTGAAGTATGTTACATTGATTAAGTAGAGTAAACAGATAGCTCTAACAATCTGACCGTTGGCATACTGGTATGCTAATCTGATAAAGTATGACAAACTGACAGAACACCTGTTCAGCGGAGGGAGTAGAGGGCTGTGATCACCCCTGTAGAGAGGCAGCACCCTGCGGAGTTGAAAGACGATTGGCTGGATGGACCCAGGCGGCCCCACGGTCACATCGCATGCCGCCCACAGAGTCGCCTGCCCCGGCCTGCTGGTCCCCATCATGAAAAAACCAGCGCAGGCGGGAAGAAATGGGTAGAACGACAACAAGCGCGGGCACGGCGCTTCCAAGAATGTGCACGGCGACGTTCCAGTAAACCACGGCCACTCCGGGCGAAACGCCTGGTTTTTAGTGAGTTCCATAAATAAGGTTTCAGGGAAGTGGGAACAACGGGAACAGCGCAGGGGGCGTGTCCAACAATGACACACCGAAACGAATGTTGAGAGAGAACCGAGGTTAAATTAATCGTAATACAAAACACAAACTAATCACTGAACAATTAGAGAACATTTGGAGATTTTGACCTATTTTACTTTTAATTCTGCACATAAACTTTAACTGTATTGTGTTCCCTGTGTTTGTGAAATGTGATGCCCAGTGTGATGTAATGTTTTGGCCCGGGGCAGCACTCGGCGTTTTCTAATAAAAGACATGTTAAATACCGAAGCAGACGCACTCCTTAATAAAAAAAACGTATTTTTCACACCATAAATGCACTTTTCTTTCATAAAAGATTAGCAAGATGTCGACTGTTTCTCTAGTGAAATGTCATCTAAATTCATTAACAACTTCAAAACATACACTAATAAGGGTCAAAACTAAGTATAGTCAGTAAATGACATAGATTCCGTATCCTACTTAATGAATCATTTAGGTCGTCTGGACGTAACTGTTACAGTAGGTCAGTTACTTACCTTTGACAGACTTGTGTTGCGCAGATTTTCACTTGGACAATCGGAGAAGAGGAAACACATCCAACCTCGATTTCTTCCTTCTATTCTTCTTCTACTACTTCTTCTTGTTCTTTGTTGTAATACCGGGCGCCATCTAGTGTTTAGGTCCAGTACCGCTACCTACTATGAGGGAATTAACCACC
>JAPQRQ010000009.1:4949147-4961943 GCA_037367365.1 Apogon talboti | reverse complement strand
TCCCATTTTATGCAAATGTTCTGAAAATCGTTACAAAAATCTAAAAATTGTTAACTTGGGTTAAAATGGGTTAAGCAGCATCTGCGGTGAACTCATCATCTCGCAGGCCGATGATGCAATCATCTTCTGATGCAGTGTCGGGGACATAATCTGAGGCAGGACGACACACAGAACCACACCTGTGTAGAGGATCCAGCAGGCTTTGGTACCTGAGGAACTGACCTGACCAGACTGGCAGTACATGAGCCTGATGTCCACAGAAGTACAGGGCTTCAGTCACAGGTGTATGAAGCACAACTCAGCCCATCTGACAGTCCGTATCTGCGATTTAAAGGGGAAATGGAACCATACATTAAAGTACAAGCATATGGAGAACTGTTTTCTGCAGTCCAAAGAATAACAAAAGTAACTTGAGTTAATATAGGAGTACATGGTAATACATCCTGACGGAATCAGATGATTACTTTTGATTTTAATGTTAGAGTAAAACTAAACTAGGCATTTCATTTTTAATTTTTAAGTTTTCTGGCATATCCCAAAATATTCTAAAAGAAGAAACAATGAAATTAGTCAGTTGCACTTCTAATTAAAACATTATTTATTTGTTCTCAACCAAATTTGATACTTGGCGGAATTCTCGATGTCATCTGAGTACTTTATATGTTAGTACTGACTTTGTGTTTTATTTTTGTTAATGTGACTTCCATCTGCAGAAGTTAACTTTTTGTTTTGTCAGATTTCCAATTGTCACCTGAAGTTCTCGGGTCTTTACAATCAGTTCTGTTATTTGTTTTGTGGTCCACATGTTGGGGACTAGACTAGACATTCTTACTATTTGAATTAGCGCTGTTGCCTTACAGTTGTACTGGACATAAACGTGGTTGTTTCTTATCTGTCTCAATGCTATCAGGTGCAAACATTAGCTTCTTTGTTGTACTTTTTCATGAGCAAAGGTAAATGAAGTGCTCACGGTCTGTTCAAGTACAGAGCACTAAAACAAGCATGTGTTGTCAAACTGGAAATACCTGCAGTGAGTGTTGTTTTCTGACACACAGTAAGGAGAAGATGAGATTTTTTAGTGGCTGGTGAATGAGCTGGCATGCTTTCTGTCTGATAGTTACCTTTTTTTCCGATCATGTGCAGCGGAGCAAAGACACAGATAAAGTATCAGCTGCTTTTCATTGTGGGTCACTTTACCAAGGAGAGAACCTTATTGTTAGAGCTCTACTTTGTTCCTGTAACCTCCTATATGTCCCTCGCCGCTGGGTTGGATAGCATAAGTTGGGTTGGGTGAGCTATTGCTGAGTCACTCAAGACTTATTGAAGGTGAACATCAGCACAGGAAGTCGTCCTCCTGGCGTCCTATTGAAGCCTTATCTCTGTCCTTGTCGTTGTCACTGTAGTGGCATGTATGAACATAAAGTCATGGTATTTGAGAAATGTTTTTCAACAGCCACCTAAAAATTACATCCTCAGGTAGTTCTATCTCTAAAGACTGTGCTGCATAAATAGTATAAAATTACACTTAAATGAATGCATTGATGAGGACCCAAAGGATCCTATTCCCGTGACTACACAACCTCCACCAGTGCAGCCACAGCACCGAAGACCTCTAGAAACCTCACAATACGTCTTATTACAGTCAGACTTAAAAACAAGAAAATTCAGCACGTGTTTTGGTTATTGTGATCATTTTTGAAGCCAGAAAACCAACATTTATCAGCCCACTCCTTATGAATGCGCAAAATCGCTGCTTCTCCCTTGACATATGTTAAAAAAGCATCCCAAAAACAAAACATACCTAATTTTTTCCAGATATAAAAACACAATTTTTTTTTGTCAGAATAATCAACAAATCCATTTATAGTAAAAAATAATTATCAGTTGTAGCCTTAGGTTAGTGCTGTCTCAGTAATAAAGTTTTAGTTAACAATTCATTGTAATATAACTGCAATTAACAATTTGGCTTTTCCTGTTCACTTTATGCCTCTATTATTGTATAATCCTAATATTAGTGTCTTTAAGCATGCACACCAAGGCCTTTCATTGACATTGGACATGGGATCACATAAATAAAAATTACTTGTGTGGTCCTGTCAGCCATTATAAACAAAAAATAGACTCGACAGAGTTGACAAATAACTTAAAAAGACTATTAATGAAATGTAAGAAGAAAATCCTGATTATGAGTACCTAAGGAAGTGAAACTAAAAAAATGTATAATTAGTAGCAGGAGTAACTGTGATGTTTGATGTGGTTTGGCTGTTTCAGTGTTGGCTTTTTGGAGCAGGATTTGACAAAATGGGATGAGCTGTGGGAGCACCAGGGCTTCCTGACACTGACACAGTAAAATGGTGAAACTCGTCAAGCACTGCTTAAAAAGTCATTTTACAGATTTGTTAGTGACTTATTAACCACTACTACAGTGGGGCTGTGTGTTTCATTCAATAAACAGAAACTCCTACTAATTACGGGTGCATGTTCTCAATCAACACTCAAATGTCGAACCTTCTATTTGACCTGTGATCTGATTAACAGAGAAAAATGTAAAAGTAGACCAGATCACTTATTAGAGGGTCAAAATAAAACAGATGAGACCAAGATGGATCCTGGATAAAGTTACTTAGTATGTTTTACAGAGAAGTTCAGTGTAAGTCTATGGTAGCTAGGGTTTTTTGGAGCCAACCCCAGCGGCCGTCAGTGTTATTACAGCTGTTACAACAAAGATGCTTCTGCATTGGCCTCATTTTAGAGCCCAGGCCCATGCCCCTTGAGTGAATCTCATTTAGATGAAGATCATCTCATTAAAAGGGCATCAGTCAAATCTCAATCAGCAGAAAATTATGCGAAAATAATGATGAAATGTGTTCTGTCAAGTTCATCCAGCTGTTTTTATGCAGGTGAATGACGACAATTATCACAATTACGCAAAATAATTGGGATTAACTCAAATAACTGTGGCATTCCTAGTGTAGAGTTAATTATGTAATTAAAATGTCCTATAAAACATGAAGACTATTGTTAGCAGCCAATCAGATAAATGATGGATTTGACACCCTTAAATTCACTCTGATCACAACATTAATGGCCCATTATAATAAATGAACCCCTTTTAATCAGTGAGCCTCAGCCTGGCTCCTACACTGCTTTAATTTCAGACAAATGGAAATGATAAAGTTGGACATAAGATGGGGATCTTTTTGTTCCTTTTATATGCGTTCAGGAGATATGTGTGACTCTGTGAACAGACTATTAGGTTCATTCTTCAGCCTTACATTCAGCCATGATGGGCAAACCACCTTCACTGACTTACACAGTATAATGGAAGGAGTCACGTCTTTTCAGCCGAAGAATTCAACAATAGGTTGGTGAAAGGGTGTGTGATGCAGCCATCATATTACCTGTCAGGTGACAGATGACCTGGAAATGGTTGCATAACGATTTTTGTCCTCCACCCACGATCCTTTGTGTCTGATGAAATGGAGAATGTAAGTGTTACTTAGTTTGTGGGCCGCACTTTTTTTGTTGTAATGACATGTAATACTAATACAATAATAGTTTGTCTTACAGAAGAAGTGTGTTGATTTTAGCCAGAGCTGTGGTCAACAGGCTTCTACTCATGTTCCTTACAACACAGTTACACCTACAAACCCAACATGGTTTCCCTTTACAGTGAGCAGCGTTGCTCAATGTGTAGACACAATGACAGATTTGTTAATGCAGTTTCAACATTCCCTAACAAGTTCCTATTTCCTAAGAGCAGGGAGGTGCACTGCTGAGCTGGTGCTGCAGGTTCCCTTTTGACCGACTGACTCACCTGGCAATGTGGAAGTAGCTCTGAAAAAGTCACATCAGAAACGCCTGCTTCAGTAGAGGTACTCTGTTAAATTTTAAAGGTCCCATGGGTTACATTGGCTTTACAAGAAAAACATCAAGTATTTATTCCTTAAAAATATTTTTAAAAGTTTAGATTCGATACTGTGCTCATTTAATCACCAAACTGTTTCAGTCTTAATGGAGGTAAGACAATGAAGGCTTTGTATTCAGGGTTCCAACTTTAATTATTGATCACTTGCCCTCACTAATGAAGGCTGGGTGACATTTCACATTCATTCAGTTAATTCAGATGTTTCTGAAAAATGGCAAAGTAGAGCTTCTTCTGGGGTTGGATTAAAATCCTGTCTGTCCATAACACTAGTTTGCAGACATAAAACAATGTGCATGTGATGGACCGTAATGGTCACTGTAATAAATTCAGAAAGAACGTTGGGGAAAGTATCCTTCTTGAAGTGAGCAAAACACACAATTGATGTTGTAAATTAGGCTTTGAAGTAAAAGCATCAATAGTTTTCTTGGCGTTACTGGGCAAAAATGCCATTATTACTCCCCAGCATAAAGTAATTCAAGTGGTCTGAGAAGTAACAAGAATTCTGCCCTTGAGACTGTAGAAAATGTACTTCTTAATGGAATGTTTTGGTAAGTTTTTGACTAATCATGAGTGAGAGGTAGGGAAGGTTAAATATGACGGCATTAAGCACTGATCGCTGTTGGAGGAGACTACATTGCTTTAGTCCCTGGCGCCACGTGGCAGCTCCCATAACCTTCATATTTTGGCCTCACAGTGACATGAAGCAGCTTTAGCTCATTTATCTTCACATTTAGTCTTTGGATTTGGACAGAGTGGAGAGAGCTGCGGAAGGAGGGTGTGTGTCATCCAATTCTGGTACACACAGTATGGCCCATTCCAAAGTGCTGGGAGGTAGGATATGTCCCACCTGGAGTTAACTACAGCCCACCTCACAGCATTCCAGACCATCCATGTTGAGCATAAACTACAAATATGGAGGACTGCAGCTGTTGTTTGACATGCAGGGGTGTTTCCAAAGTGTTTGTTGGGGCTTCTAGTTTAATATATTACCGTGGTCATTTTTAATATGTATAGAATTGAGCACAGAGCACGCAAGGAAAGCTTACAATGCCAATCAGTGCAGTCCGGTTATACACTGCAACTGCTTTGGAAATGAGCTGGTCATTTACATTTCACCACATATTGTCATAGAAAGGTACAATAGCAACATATTTTTACACCAACTGCATGCAGGACAAGTTGTGTTAACGTTACAGTGTCTAATATAACCACACACACACGTAGAGTCTAACAGTTTCTTAGCAATTCGTTGTAGTTTTACTCCCGTGATGTTCGTTTGTCTATGTGACGCCATCGTCGTGTTGACGTCACGTTGTTGATTCGCGGTGAGGTCGGGGTAGTTTGATCTGGCCCCACTTTGCAACTAGGAAATCGGGCTTCGACATTCGTTCCAATGCCTTTTACCTAGTTGGACGTCTGAAACGTCCCACCACCCAGCACTTTGGAACGGGCCATTATTTCTGCCTCCTACATCTTTAATGAAGCGTCAACACATGGGAAGGATACGGACCAAAGGAAGAGGTGAAGCAGCACAAGGGCCCAAGTGTTTATGTGTAAACCTCAGCAGAGTGAGAACTCAGTCTTAACAACTTTTGTCTGAACATTTCTTTGAGAAGTTTTAAATTCCAACGTTCATAACATCCAAACCACATAAAAGCTGATTAATGTTTGCATTTTCATCTCCTTTCAGGCAAGAATCAAAAAGCCCCTCTTTAGCTGTCTAACTGACAGCATCATCTGGACTCATATACTCAGCTTTGATTTCCTGAAAAGAGGAGGTGGTTTTAATATGAAGTGTACTCAGTGGGAGTCCCCTGAGTTTCTGCTCCTCTCTGGCTGGGAGCCACAGATGTGCGTCATCGCCGAAGCAGGCCATGTGACAGAAATGAGATTCTAATGTAATTAAAACACTGAAGCCGTCTTGTTTACTGAAGTTTGTTTGTGGTTAAGTACAGTGAGGGTTTATTTTATCTTCCAGCTGCAGCTTTACATGCAGCCATCAAGGATTAAATTATAAAGTGATAATATATGCTCTGTTTTCCACTGTGTACATATCATTATCCTCGTGGCATAATTGCCAAAGTCACATTTTTTTCAGGACATAGCCAATAATTCAAAATAAAGCAGCAGTGTTAGGAGAGTAAAGTAATGCAGATATCAGAATTTGACCAAAAATATGACTTAGGCAATTATGCTATGAGGCTAACGTTAGTAACGTAGTTACATCAGAGGTGACATGTTACTTATGTGATTGTAAAGTTTATCGAAAAGACAGTGAAGCACACACAGACATGGTGAAGCCTTAAATGTGCTAAACTTCCCCTCTGCTTTTCCTGTAGTGGTGCTGATCGGAGATTCAGGCGTGGGGAAGAGTAACCTGCTGTCCCGCTTCACCCGGAACGAATTCAACCTGGAGAGCAAGAGCACCATCGGCGTGGAGTTCGCCACACGCAGCATCCAGGTAGAAGGCAAGACGGTCAAGGCCCAGATCTGGGACACAGCGGGACAGGAGCGATACAGAGCCATCACTTCTGCGTGAGTCCAGCTCCATCAGTCCTCCTCTCCTACACCACCGGTGTCAAACATGTGGCCCGTGGGCCATAACCGGCCCACCAAAGGGTCCAGTCTGGCCCGTGGGATGAATACTGTGAAATGACAAATTACACTGAAGATATTAACAATCATTTTAGTTCAGGTTCCACATTCAGACCAATTCGATCTCAAGTGGATCAGACCAGTAAAATGCTATCGTAATCATGATAAGTATGACAACTCCAAAGTCTTCTCCTTGTTTTAGTGTAAAAAAAATTTTAATTACATGAAGATTTTTGCATCCTCTCATAAAAAATGTGAATAACCTGAAATGTGCAATTTCAACATTATGTCTGTTCCTAAATGTTTTGTGTATTTGTAGATCCACTGTGATCTGTAAGTTGTAATACACATGTGTAAATTAGAAGCTGTTATTTTTCTTCATACATTTCAGTTTTTTCATGGTTGTTCATGTTAAAGGATAGTTTGTAAATGTACATTTTCAGTGTAATTTTACTTTTTTCACTCTAAAACAGAGAAGTTTGGAGCTGACATTATTTACATATTATTAATTTATTATTTTACCGGTCCGGCCCACTTCAGATCATATTAGGAGGATGTGGCCCCGAGCTAAAAGGAGTGTGACAGCCCTGTCCAACACAGACACAATCTTATCCACCTCACACGGTCTCTGGCACTATTGAAGGTCCAAACACATAAAGTGGGTTTCTATTAAATGGTTGTTTTAGGTCATATGGGTAAAAACATAAGAAACACAATGTTTGTGTGATGATTTCAACTAGAACTTACCTATGTCATGGTATCACCGTTTGTAAATCGTCTAAAATCAAAGTAAAAGGAAGTTACTCAAGTAACTCAATACACAGTTTACATTTGGACGCATAGAAGGTTATTATCACTGACAGGAACTAGTGAAAGAATGCAGGAGAAACCACAGATGTGTAGTTCAAACTTATAGAGAACTGACTAAAATAATTTCACCTTTGTCCATGTACTTTATACATAAGCTTAGTAACACTAAAACACAGTGACTGATACATCTTTTATGGTTGTCATTATTGTTGAGAGTTTTTTAGGTAAGACATTTTTATTATATATTTATTACCAATATTGCGAAAAAGACTGAAACTAATAAAACTAAAGCTAAACATTTTTAACAAATAAAAATTGAAATAAATCAGCAAACATGCTTTAAAAACTAATAAAACTACACTGAATGAAGCAAAATGGCAAATAGAATTTTACCAGTTACTATAACTCTTAAAACCTTGGTTCCTGTTAGGTCTGCTCCTACAGCACATGGTCAAAATATAATCGGAAACAATTTAGGTCATTGATTAATGGTTTCAGTGTTTTTATTTTTAAGCCTCTAAACATTTTCTGCCTAAATGGGCTCATTTGTACATTTTTTAGCCTTCTTTTTTTGACTGTTATGTGAGGTAAAAGCTCTCTATTAGAAGAAACAATCAATAGAGCAATAAAGAAACCAATTTCTTATTAATGGAATTAATCAAATTGAATAAAAGTCATTATTCACAGTGGTAGTCCTAAGCACTAGTGTGTTGTATCAGTCTCCAACAGGCAGAGACACAGGAGTCAGGCCAGACTGTCTGTAATTAAAAGACTTGACAGGCATTGTTCACTTGTGCTTCGTGAACTTTGTGTGTTTTCTTGTTTGATATTGTCTTTTTCATTTTTGTTTATGACGTGGTATCAACCCTTTAACGGTCAGACTCATGGATATGGGGGCAGCAAGAATGAAAACGACCACCAGATTACCCCATGTGGCTTATCTGAATGAAAGACTGAGGGTCTTGATCCCCCTGGCAAGAGGGTCACTTACAGACAATTCATATGTTTTGCTTTATTGAGTTTGAAAACTGTTATAGTGTATTTGCTGACATGGATCAATAGGAGCACAGACACCATTTCAACTGAAAAATATATCCTGATGTTAAATATTTGTCATTCTACACATTAATGATGAGCGCTCACACAAGGGTCAGGGTACCAGGTTTTATTGGACTGCAACTAATGATCCTTGTAATCAATACTAAAGTTTTTGTCACTTGTTTATTATGACAGACAGACAGATAGATAGATTTATTTTGAACGTAAGTAGGAACATAAGATGAAGGTAAACAAAAGGCAAAAAGAAACAATCTCTTTAAACAGGACACTCCAATATGTTGAAGGAAAAAAACAAATGTCACACAATGTACAACTATTTCATTGTGGCTCTTTAACAATATTTTATGTTCGAAAAGGAGTTGGAAGAAGCCGAGCTGATATTGTCTGTCCCCAGTTTTACATGACTTGGTTAATCCGCTAATGTAGACAGTCCATATAAAGAACAGGTCAGTCATTAAATTACAGAAAAAAAGAACAAAGGATTCCATCCCATCAATCACCAGTACTGTTGTACTCCTGTTCATTGTTATGTATCTGTGGAAGATAAGGGTTTTATACATCTTGTTAAATTGTGTGATTTCACACTTTAATATTTAGTTCCATTCTATTCCACAAAACCACTCCACAACATGAAATGCACATCTTTTAAAATTTGCTGTAAAATAAGTTTTTGTCTTGTTTAGTGCACCGAATATACAATTGATCAATCGTGGCAACTCTAAAACCATCTGTACACACATAAATGATGTTTGTGTGGGTGTTTACACTCACCTGGAGTAATTATGACCCTGAGATTGTCAAGACTGATAAAGTTACATTCTCAAACAACACACTGTGCCATTAGAGAAAGACTTCCTCATATTTTGGAGCCACTGTCAGCTTTTACTTTGTTGTCTGTGTGTATGAAATCAACAATCTATTATATAAAGTGCGTGCGTGCGTGCGTGGGGGTGTTGTCCCCTAGATCAGCGGTTCTCAACTGGTCCGGCCTTCGGTCCCATTGTGTCTCATAGCCATCACTTTCATAGAATTAAAATCAACCAAATATTTTTCAAAAGTAGACTTGTAAACACATCAGATAAGTTCAATGTCAGAGTGAGCTGTTTTTATAACAAAATCAACTCTACACTTGTGACTCTAATAATAAAATACATTATCATGACTGCATGATTGAATTTGCTCACAAAATATGTAAGACAATTGTAAAACAAAAACTGTGTGTGTTTTGGTTGTAAATGACATTTCCGGTTTTTATGTTTCAATTCTGACATCGGTGGCTTGGATTTGACTCCCTTCTTACTGTCAGTGTTTGTAAATCCATCTTGAACCCACTCGGGGTCCTTTATGCTACATCTTGTCTGTAAACATCTTGAAATGTTTCCTTTGTCATGGCAACCGCCAGCTGCTGCAGACTTTGACACGTCTGTCAAAATAAAGGTCTGACATCACATTGAATTTAAAGCCATTAAAAGCATTTTTTTCAACACGTACCACATGATACACTTGGGCCAACTCTGTGACCCTGTTTGTAGTCATGATCCACCAGTTGAGAAACCGGGTCCTAGATTTGACATGGTTCTTAGTGTGTTTTATAGCAGTGGTTCTCAACTGGTCCGGCTTCAGGACCCACTATCACCCCTCAATGACAAGCGGCGGCCCAAATGGATAATAGTTAAACTTGTCAAATGTATTGAATGAAAACATGGTGTGTTTTGAACCTGAGATAATCCAGAATATCAGAGTATGAAAACACAGAAGACAGTTTAATGATGGACCAAAATGTACAGCAGGTGGTGATGCTAAAGAGGGAAAGGTTCCCTTTAACACTAAATTAGGTTCATTTTAACCAAAACTAAAAAGTGCACTCAGTTACAAAGTAAAAGTGCCCATGACCCACTGAAAATGGGTCTGTGACCTACTTTTGGGTCGGGACCCACCAGTTGAGAATCAGTGTTTTTATAGTGTATGTCCAATGTTTGGATCATCCTGTTTGGTGTTCTTAATGCTCAACAATGCTGTTGCACAAATGAAGTATTCTGCTATAATCTCTGCTGTTCCTCTGTTGTCACCTGTCCAGGTACTACCGCGGCGCCGTGGGAGCTCTCCTGGTTTATGACATCGCCAAACACCTGACGTATGAAAACGCTGAGCGCTGGCTGAAGGAGCTGCAGGACCACGCCGACAGCAACATAGTCATCATGCTCGTGGGCAACAAGAGCGATCTACGCCACCTAAGGGCTGTGCCCACAGACGAGGCCAAGGCCTTTGCAGGTATCGCCATTGTCATATTGTGTGTGTGTGTGTGTGTGTGTGTGTGTGTCATGTATCCACTCAAGAGCCCTTATTGATCGCCAAGATGGAACTTAGATGGGGAGAATAGGTGGACTGACCTTAGAGGTTTGAGTTAAAAGATAAGATAAGGTGGATAAGTTTCTCGGGGTCTTGTCATGAGTGAGGGTAGGATGGAGCGGGAAATCAACAGGTGGATCGGGGCGGGGTCTGCAGTATTGCGGACGCTAAACCGGTCCGTTGTGGTAAAGAAGGAGCTAAGCTAAAAGGCGAAGCTCTCTTATTTACCGGTCGATCTACGTTCTGACCCTTACCTATGATCATGAGCTTTGGGTAGTGACCGAAAGGATGAGGTCGCGGGTACAAGCGGCCGAAATGAGTTTCCTTCGTAGGGTGGGCGGGCTCAGCCTTAGAGATAGGGGGAGGAGTTCGGACATCCAGGAGGGGCTCAGAGTAGAACCGCTGCTCCTCCATGTCCAGAGGAGCCAGTTGAGGTGTCTGGTACAGGTTCATACTGTCTTCCAATGATTAATCAGCTGTCTGGCAAGTCCCTCTGAACAGCCTATAAGACACGTCGCTGTAACACCATGTGACACTTCTGACGAAGGCTACAGGAAGTAGCCGAAACTAGTCAAGCAGGTAAACAAACACTGCTCCTCTCTGTTATAAGAACCATCTTTCCCATTTGAGGTGGTTCGGGCATCTAGTGAGGATGCCTCCTGGAAACCTCCTGAGGGAGGTGTTTTGGGCATGTCCGTCCAGGAGGAGACCTCAGGGCCGACCCAGGACACACTGGAGGGATTATATCTGTGGGCTGGCCTGGGAACGCCTCGGGATTCCCCTGGAAGACCTAGTGGAAGTGAGAGGGCTGTGTGGGCTCCTCTGCTGAGGCTGCTGCCCCCGCAACCCGGACCCGGATAAGAGGAAGAAGACGGTACAGATAAGATAAGATAGTTTATGTTTGGACATGTAGGCCCAACAAAGATTATTATCACTGACAGAAACTAATGAAAGAATGCAAGAGAAACCAAAGAAATGTAGGTCAAATGTGTATGTTATGCATAACTCACTTAAACAAACTAAAATTATCAGCAGTGGTTTTAGATTTCATTTACTTCATACATAAGCCCTGTAACACTGATAGATCTGCTATAGTTGGTATTATTGTTTTGTTGAGAGAAAGTTAGGTAGGTAATACATTTTTATTATATATACTGTAACACAACATACATCACAAAAAGATAAGATTTTTCACCCCACCATGGGGAGATTGCACAGTTGACAGCAACAAATACAAAAATAAAGTGCAGGAAGGCAGAAAACAGAAACTATACACTTGAAACAACAAATATGAAGAGAATTATAAATCTGATATTTCTATAAGTATTGCTATAAATTTAGATTTAAGTATAAATAACATACATGTTTCCAATATGTTTGCACATGCAGTGGGTGGGGGTGGGGGGGCAATTGGCCATGATGGATGTCAGCTTGGTCAACATCCTTCAAGTTACATCCTAATGATGTGGACTCAAGTAACAAAATATCAGATTTGTTGCTGCTGGTGAATGACATTAGTCATCTAAGCAAATTAAGATACTGTGAAACAGTCAAAAACTATAAGTAGTCCTGTAGAGAGTGAATGAAACACACATGATGGTTCTGTGAATGTGTTTACTCCTGTCTACAATACTGAAACAGCTAGCCTGTAAGACAATAACATGAATTTGTCAGATACACATGGTTATTGGAAGACTATCGATCAGCTCCAAAGAGCTTCTGGCAAACCGTCTGGCGCCTCAGGGGGGGAAGGCGGCAACTCGCCCACACTGTGTACAGTGTGGGTGGGGAGCTGCTAATGTCAACTGAGGATATACTTGGGCGGTGGAAGGAATACTTTGAGGAGCTCCTCAATCCCACCAACATGCATTCCGGGGAGGAAACGGAGCCGAGAGACCAGGGAGCGGATGGACCAATCACTGGGGCAGAAGCTGCCGAGGTAGTGAGGCTGCTCCATGGCAGCGGAGCCCCGGGGGTTGATGAGATCCAACCAGGGTATCTCAAAGCTCTGGATGTTGTAGGGCTGTCTTGGTTGACACGTCTCTGCAACATTGC
>JAPQRQ010000009.1:4765425-4775742 GCA_037367365.1 Apogon talboti | reverse complement strand
GTCCACATGGACGTATGTCCATTACTAACACTAACCCTGTTTACAGAAGACAGTCCATTGTCCACGTGGACGTATGTCCATTACTAACACTAACCCTGTTTACAGAAGACAGTCCATTGTCCACGTGGACGTATGTCCATTACTAACACTAACCCTGTTTACAGAAGACAGTCCATTGTCCACATGGGGGGTGCTACTACACAAAAGTACTACAGGAGTCATGTAACGCATTGCAATTCTGAGACAGTAATATTGTAAGGAAGGAATTACTTTTAAATAACAGGAATCTGTTGGTATATGACCAGAAACACTTCTGCACAATTTTGGACCGATGGTGTTGCAGTATTTAAGCAAAAGATGGATGAGTTACAACCATAAGTTTTCAACGCGTCTGTGTGTGACGGCTGTTTGTTGTCTTTGTCAGTTCAAATTCAGCATTTCTGCATATGTTTTGGACTGACATTATTGCACTACTGAGTGTGTCCACACTGGTCCATGTCCTCCTGGACACACAGCTGCAGTGTTCGTACTCATTGGACACTGTGTCCCACTGTTGAACCACGGTCCCATAGTAACAGACTCACTGCACATCTGAGCTCAGACGTTGATGGACCTGCAGTAATTGTTAGTCTCTATTTCTTCAGCAGCAGCAAAACACCTGCAGTTTAAGGTGGACTAAGCCTGGACATTTTAGGACGGATGCAGAGGCGTAACTAGGAATGAACTGGAGTAAATTCACTAACAGTGGCCTGTGCCAACAACAACAGCGCTTCGTATCCACTGGTCAGTGCAATAAAGTACAGTCAGACACTGGACACATGCATGCGTCCACCTGCAGCTGAGAAACTGTCAAATAGCAGAGAATGTTTGGTTGTTTTTTTGGCTGATAATTGTTCTCCATTCATTTGTGCAGAAAATGAGATACTTCAGCTTGTTTTGGATGGTCAACGCTTGCATTGACATGTCGTACAGTACTTTCAGATGAGCATGGACCTTTTTGACGGTCACACCAGTTTTTCATCAGTCAGAATATTTGATCCCACACTAATTTTGCGTGTCCATGTTGATGAGGGTCCGTTTGGTGGGACATGTCTTTAAAATGGACAAACCAACACTTCCAGTGCTCATAGACTGAACTGCACGAGTCTGGGAGTATGAAGGCTTTGTGTGTGTCTGTCTCACAGGGTGTCACTGTCAAATATTCCATTCAAACTGAACTGGCTGGTGTGGTGTGTACTGTTCCTTGGAAAAGCAGCTGAGAAGACAAACCCACACTTCCTGGATTTAACCCTAAGACATGGCCTCCTCTGACTCTGAGCTGTTGGGGCATTTGTCTGCAGGGGCTTTTTGGAGCAACACCTGCATATGTGCCCAACACAACAGGAAGACCGGGGCAGCAGAAGACAAGAGCCAGACACAGGCCCCCACACATAGGACATCCTGGGGGGGGGGTCTGGCATCTTGTTTGGGTATGATGGTCATGGCTCAAGGAAAACAAGCAGAGGGGAAAGTGTTAACACTTGTTTTTCTGGAAAACCACATGCAAACAGAAGCAGCAGGACTCACAGCAGGTGGACATGAAGGACAGTGGATTTTTAGCAGACTCTAAATATCTGCTATAATTTAGTATTTACCCGTCAATGAGCGAGAAGCTTTATGGTAAGCAGAGTGTCTTGTCAGCACTTTATTGATGGTATCTTTGAAGAAAACAGGTTTTTCTCATTACTTTTTCACTGACTCCAACTCCCTCGTCCATTATCTTCTGTCTCCTCTGCAAAAGCATTTCTTTCTGCTTCTGTTCTGCAGGCTGAAAAAAAGAAGAAAACGACTTGGGAGTCTTTGTCCCCACAGTTCCAAAGTCTGTCCTCTGTCCCTGTCCTCTGTCTTTGTCCTTGTCCTCTTTCCCCTGTCTTCTTTCCCCTGTCCTCTGTCCCTGTCCTCTGTCCCTGTCCTCTTTCCCCTGTCCTTTCCCCTGTCCCCTGTCCTCTGTACCCTGTCCTCTGTCCTCTGTCCCTGTCCTCTTTCCCCTGTCCTTTCCCCTGTCCCCTGTCCTCTGTACCCTGTCCTCTGTCTCTGTCCCTGTTCTCTGACCCTGTTCTCTTTCCCCTGTCCTCTGTCCCCTGTCCTCTGTCCCTTGTCCCCTGTCCTCTGTCTCTGTCCCTGTCCTCCTTCCCCTGTCCTTTCCCCTGTCCCCTGTTCTCTGTACCCTGTCCTCTGTCTCTGTCCCTGTTCTCTTTCCCCTGTCCTCTGTCCCCTGTCCTCTGTCCCTTGTACCCTGTTCTCTGTCCATGTCCTCTTTCCCCTGTCTTCTTTCCCCTGTCCTCTGTCCCCTGTCCTCTGTCCTCACTCTGGGACTGACAAGTGGAACAAACTGTGGGAAACATCCTGCGTGTGCGTCCAGGTCTGCTTCCTCATGTGTCCACGGTGCCATCAGACCTGCACTCAGCCTTTTTCCAACAGCTAAACCTCTTTTTTCCTCTCCTTGTCCTTCTTTTCACACAGGACCTTTTTGTCCTGTGTTGTTCGGAGTAATGTGTACCATGAAAAATAGTGATAATCTGTCATCCTGCCTTTTCCGGAGCTCCAGTTTGTCTTTCAGAAGTGGCTTGGAAAATAGAAAATGAAGAAAAAAACACAACGAAAACTCAGTCCTCTCATAAAATGTCAGATGGACGAGCCCAGCGTCCCAGCGTCTCACAGCTGGTGCAGTGGGTCTGGCATGGAGCGCGTCTCGCAGTTCATGTTCACACACTGCCAAGCATGACATAAAGGCCGTTTGTTTTTCACATGCAGACCTAGAGGACTGCTGATACGTCTGCTCCTCACTGACAGACAGACCCAGTCCGTCCGTCCATCTGTCTTCTTTGACATGAGCAGGTATTACACACAGACAACTGCATGAGCAGCCCTCCGGTCTGGACGGGGCTGTGGGCCATCTAATTCTACATCTCAGGTTTCACTTGGTTCCAGTCGTCCTGCAGAGACACCACAGTCAGGTCTTAATGAACAATGTCTCCACTGCGGCTCCACCCACCGTCCAAACACCGCCCACCAACCACCAACATAAGCCGCTCCAGGACAGACCCAGACCACAGAACAGTGGTCTGTGGTCAGCCCACAGCCCACTGCTGGCTCCTCCCACTGGTCCAGCCCCAAACCCCCCGACCCCTCAGTTCTTTTTTTTGTGTGTTGTTTTTTTATGAGTGGTTATTTGAGCCAGTCCAGTCAAACTGTTCCGCAGCCAGAGCGACCCAAACCCTGAGTCGGAGGGTTACAGTGGAGTCTGCTCCAAATGTTTTGCACATGGGCTTGAAAGGCTTATATAAGCCTGTGGTAGGAAGAGTCAGCCATGTTGAATTCACTGTGCTCTTTGTGCTTTTCAACTGGACTATTGGAGCATCAGTAATAGGTCTCAGAAGGTAACATCTGTATAATACTAATAACAATAAGAAAAACAGAAGATAGCCATTAGGTTAACTGTTGACCAGACATGACCTTTTACCCCCTCGCCCACCGAAATGGGTACTGTCATCAGCATGTCTGTCTGTCAGTCTGTCTGTCTGTTTGTTGGTCTGTCTGTCAGTCTGTCTGTGTTTCTGTCTGTCTGTCAGTCTGTCTGTTTGTTGGTCTGTCAGTCGGTCTGTCTGTCAGTCTGTCTGTTTGTTGGTCTGTCAGTCGGTCTGTCTGTCAGTCTGTCTGTCTGTCTGTCTGTCAGTCGGTCTGTCTGTCGGTCTGTCAGTCGGTCGGTCTGTCTGTCTGTCAGTCGGTCTGTCTGTCTGTCAGTCGGTCGGTCTGTCTGTCTGTCAGTCGGTCTGTCTGTCTGTCAGTCGGTCGGTCTGTCAGTCGGTCGGTCTGTCTGTCAGTCGGTCGGTCTGTCTGTCTGTCAGTCTGTCTGTCGGTCTGTCTGTCTGTCAGTCGGTCGGTCTGTCTGTCGGTCTGTCTGTCTGTCAGTCGGTCTGTCTGTCTGTCTGTCTGTCTGTCAGTTGGTCTGTCTGTCTGTCAGTCGGTCGGTCTGTCTGTCAGTCGGTCGGTCTGTCTGTCTGTCTGTCTGTCTGTCGGTCTGTCTGTCGGTCTGTCTGTCTGTCAGTCGGTCTGTCTGTCTGTCAGTCGGTCGGTCTGTCTGTCAGTCGGTCGGTCTGTCTGTCTGTCAGTCGGTCGGTCTGTCTGTCTGTCAGTCTGTCTGTCGGTCTGTCTGTCTGTCAGTCGGTCGGTCTGTCAGTCTGTCTGTCGGTCTGTCAGTCGGTCTGTCTGTCTGTCAGTCGGTCTGTCTGTCAGTGTGTCGGTTTCTGACACATCTTGTCAACATTCTAACTCTGCAAAAAAAACCAAAACCCAGCTGAAATGGTTACATTTTTACCATACACACATCATGGACAGAGCTTGGACAAGACCTATTTTGTATATGTATGTATATATACTGTACCTGTATGTCTATAGTGTATATTTATATTTACTTCCATTTCCTGTAGATTTGTACATATGCACATCTTGTATTTTTTCTGTTTTATCAGTGTATTCTATATTTATATTATTTATTCCCTTTATCTCTTCACATTTGCTTTCCCTTTTTTTGCTTTTGTTGCGAGTGTTTTTGGGTTTTTTTTAGAGTGTTTTTGTATGCAACTGAGCTATTGTGACCAAGTAATTTCCCTTGTGGATCAATAAGGTCTATTGGTCTAATTTTGTGACCTACTTTTCAAAGGTCAAATGTCTGACCTAGGGGGCGCTCCACTGCATGTGACCAGCAGATTCAGGGGAAATTCATGAAAATCAACTCTTCACTTCGGTCCAAGTTGTAACCAGATCTTTGCCTGATTTTCAGGCTGCGGTGGTCTTACTATGCTCTGCTTTCGTCACAGTGCCGTTGTTTTGGTCCATTCTTGGGTACCATCTACACAAAGAGGAGAGTACCAAAGAGGAAGTCCAGGCCAGGTCCTCCAGACTAAACAGTGTGGAAACAAAGACACGCTCTGTTTATGTGGAACTCAACATTTGCATGTCATTGAACCCTGATGCACTGAATCCTCAAGTTCAGATAAACTCTTGGGAAAATATGGCTTGTATAGGACTGATAAATAGGTAACATGACAAAGGAATGGATGCAGCCGCCATGACACCACCCACTGATTCAAACATTCAGTTCAGTTGAGACGTGAATGGGTAAAACTGTTGTTACCATTGACAACGTTCAATCCAAGATGAAACCGAGAACAGAAAAAAAAACAGGCAAAGAGTATAGACCAATGCTGAGACAGAAATGGGAGGGCATTTGTCATCACAATGTATAAGTATCAAAATGAACAAGTATTTTATCTCAATGGTGAATCCCCCCCCCCCCAAAATTAGTTTTGGAGGGGGTAATGGATGGCAAGAGGCACATGATGATGTTAGGGGGGCTCCTGTTCATAGAAGTTCTTCAGTAGTTACCTTACAGAATGCATAGACCTTGCTGCTAACTAGCAAATATTACGTTCAAATTCTAATGTTTCATATGTTTCTCTTTTTTTTGTTTTATTTTTGATTGTTTTTTTGTTGTTTTTTCTTTTTTCTTTTCTGTCTGTGTGTATGTCTGTTGACTTTGGTCCTGTCATTGTGATTTGATGATTTTGTCTTGTTTTGTAAGTATATAACTATTTTTGTTCTTTAAAAAATCAAAACTAAAATATAAAAAAATAATAAAATCAAATTCTACCAAGTTCTTGCTGGAATTTTAAGTTACTCATTAAATATTTACATATAAAGTTGGTTTAATATCAATAATATCAACTTAAAGTAGTGTATAATCAAATCATTATTGAGCTACCTAAAGCTAAATTTAAGCAAGCATTAACCTGTCACTCACAACAGCCACAGCCTTTAATTATTCCTATGAGCCGTGGTGAAGCTGTCACCAATGGGGACATTAACTATAGAGATCAAAACTGTATTTTGTACACGACTGTAGGCGTGCTCATTTCTGCTGTAACACGGGGCACTGGGGGCAAGGGGACTGAACCCTAATGGGCCCGCATGGCCTTTCCATGTTGACTTTGAATTTCAGTCCCTTTGTACATAATTTTCGCCTGTTGTTCTTTGTCCCTTTTATAAAGTCAGTAAATCGAACCTATCAGATCAGTCCAGTCTCACTGCTGCATTCAAGCACCTCTGGAAAACAGTAATTCTATAGCACCGAGTCCATGAAGTCATATGCTTCAGTGAAGAACAGAAACAAGGCGTTCAGGTAGTGATGTCACTTACAAAACACAAACCGTGTGAGGCCAGCGGGTATAAACGTGTCAAGAAGAGTTGTGGCTTTTCAGAGACAACATGCAGACGCTCAGGGTGTAGGTAGAAGCTGCAGCCCACACAACGCTCCAGGCACTGGGGATCAAATGAACACCAATGCCTCTTAGCTCCGCTCTAACTTCCCCTCACTCCAGAGTCTCTGCCCAGTGTCATCTCCAACCAAAACATATCCAGTGGCTGGACGGTGCCCCAGATCCCTCACAGACAAACAGATGGTTCCGTCACACAGATCTGCAGCTGTCACAGGGGTTTGCATCAGTGGTAGACAGTGTTGGGTAATCCCACCTTCATAGAGTAAAAGTCCTGCCATGTATTGGTTCTACCTGTCCATTTAACACAGGTGATTCCACTAATTATAACATCTACCTGGATGAGGGGTTGTGCTCATCCAAATGGGCTGGTTCAGTGAATGGTTGGAACCAACACATGGCAGGACTTTTACTCTATGAAGCTGGGATTACCCAACACTAGTGGTAGAGCTACAGCACTGACGGTCTGGAGGAGGCCAGACGCACTCTTTCAGGGGTTCTTCTGCTCTGAGGAGGAGGAGACGCTGGAGAAACACAACCATACATCTCAGGTCTTCTGTGTATTTTAACACCCAATACTCCCCAGATCTTAGACTGTGGAGGCGCTGTGCTGCTTTTTAGGAGAGTGGAGTCGAAAGAGAAACTTCCTGAGGGTTTTTGAGGCTCCAGAGGTCCAGAGTCCAGGGTTAGGGTTAGGGTCAGTCCAGAGCAGGTGCTTCCACCTGGGCTCTGTCATACATGATGTTTTTACAGCTCCACTGAGCCAAGTCAATGTCCAAAACAGCACAGCTCCATTCCATTTCAGCAGTTCACTGTTGGTGCCTTTAACGTTGAACACAAACCACTTTAATCCAAATGATGATGTTTCATGATTTTCCTTTATTTAGGGTTGTTAAACATTTTGAAAAGTCGATTTATATTGTATCAAAACTGTGCAGATATTACAGTTAAGTGCTGCAACAAATAATCGATTCATTAGTTGTCTTGTATTATATTAACCACCAACTACTTTGGACCCATCAAACAGTGTGAGTACATTTTTAAGGTCACTTCACTTGTTCCAGCTGCTTCCTTTTCTTCCTCTATGACAGTAAACTGAACATACAGTATTTTAGTTGAAGACAGTGGAGACATTTGAGGATACTGGGCTTTGGGAGACACGAGTCACCACCACCTATTCCACCATGTTCTGAGCCCGGCTGCCCTGCGTCTGTGTTGCCATGGTAATGCTATACATCCACGTAACCAGAAGAGTGCCAGCTGTGTAAAAGCTCAACCAAACCAACAAAACACATCAAGTACACAGATGAACAAATATCAAAGACCAGCTACCAGTCAGAGACCTGTGTATGTTGTGAATAATTTATAAAACAGACCAATGCGACAAACGTTGCACCACTAAGCTAACACTAAGCAAATCCAACAGTACAAGGATTATTTCTCTGCTGCTAAAACTCACTGAATGAGCCCAAGAAGAGCAGGATTATAATGCAGTGATGACCAAGTTTGTCTTACATTTGCTGCTTTCTGATCCTAACTTGGTTTGATATGAATGAAGCTTCTGCTAAACACTGTTTGTGTTACATTGAAATGATTCTGTCTGGAAAGAAATGGCCCAGAAATGAACAGGTTAATTGAAACAATAATCTACAGTGACAACAACAGTTCCCCTGATAGTTCCTAGATCGAAGACAGAGCACACATCCTGATATCCACCAAATCACTGTCCACTTTCATCTCAGATTATTTTTGCCAATGTCCATCTGAGTGTGCGACAAATCTCACTAGTGGATACATACATGATTATGAAAAGTAATACGTGCATTAACTGAATGAACATCTGGAATCCATTAGTTTTTCTTGCATCTAGCCTAAAAACTAACAAAATGTGAGTCCAGGATTTTATGTTTTATGTTTAGTGAAGCCAAGCTATTAATAGAAACAACACTGACACTAACCCTTTCAAATTAAAGGCCCTTAAGTCTTTCTGCGGACAGAAGTCCATTCATTTTTAACAAAGCTTTTATTGTGAAAGTACATGGGAAGGTGTTGTGGAAAACCCATTACTTAAACTACATAAGTCTTATTTTTAGACTTCACTTGCTTAGATAAGCATGTTTGTTTTATTTAATTGGGCCTGAATGCATTGTTCCATCATGGAGTCTACACATACAGCCCACGCAAACACTTTAACTGTGTTTTTGTTAACTTGAAGATGTCCTCGTAGCTTTCTGACTATAACAGTGATTACAGACAGGGTTTGCATCTCCACTCAGCCGCATTTTTTGCCAAGAGAATCTGTAGCAAATTTGTTTGGAGTAAATAAACTAGAATGTGTGCAGAAATATAGATGGCATTGTTTTCATCAGCCTCCTTCAGTACAATACATCCAAAAAAGTGGGTAAAAATACTGTTGATGCCTCCTAAAAGTGAAGACAAAGTCAGTGCATGAAAGCAGGAAAAGCCCTTTTCATTCATCACATTAGCTTTAATCACTGCCTGTGTCCACATGATAGTGTTTTTTCTGCGTTGCATAATATCCTTAGTCATGCAAACACGCGCTAAACACAAGCCCAAAAGCGTGGCCGACCCACTGGAGCCCCACACATCTGCACGGGGGAAGAAAAACGCCATTCCATCTTCCTGTGCTCCGTCTGATCGACTTCATTGACTGCACATGGAAGCTGACTCACTCCATCACACACAGCCGGACAAAGCTTCAGCCACTTCGCCGCCACGTTTCCCCATCTTGAGCCACACACTCCTCTGGAAGCCCAACACGGGCCCCCAGGCCAGTCCAGCCTTCGCATTGAGTCTTAACGACAATCAAACACAGAGCAGGAAGAGGACAGTCTGAGCGCCAACTCCCTGGGACTTCCTGTGTAATGACTGGACAGAGTAAAGCAAAGCAGACGCAGCTCTGGGTCAGTGTCTCCAGAGGAGCTGGACGTGTTTTCAAAGAAGAAGCAGAGATGCCAGAAAAACTCAGCAAGTGCATAAAACGGTGACAGACTGCCAGAAGTTCACTTAAACAACTGCTGAAAGTGGTGCCCTTGTATGGAGATAGTGAAACTGTGATGACGGAGAGCATCTGATGAATGCACTCAGGTCAGATGGTGTGTGTTACCAGGATAATCTACGACGGCAATATTATTAGCATGACTAAATAATCTACGCTCAGTTGTGTTACCCATGAAGACCCAGTGCTGCTGTTGTGGTAGTCCCTAAATCAAATTTTCCCTCTATTTAACCTTTCTTAATTGATTTATTGCCACTTATTATATTATTTTCCTCTGAATTTTGCACTTTTTTAGTGAAAATCAGGTATTTTCCTCCATTTAATTCACTGATCATGTAAATGTTCATTAAAGCTCAGATTAAAGTTGAGGGTTATTATATCAGAAACGGAGAAAACTGAAGAAAAAGTCATATTTTCAACAAAATTTATCATTAACTGAACATAAACGAGTCATCATTGATCCAACTCCACTGGTGAATCAATGTTGTAGAAGATGTTTCCATGGTAACTACGGAGCCTCTGAACGTCCACATGGGTCATATCTGATGACCATGAACAGATGAATAACTGTCTTTTACTTGAACTACTGACATGTATTGACAGCTTTAATGGATCAGAAGAAATGAAACATTTTATATCAGCAGATGATTTTGGTAAATGGTGGAAGTTTGGGTCTTTATGGGTTAAAAACCTAAAACTTTTTTGTGGTGACTTCCAGATAAATTTTTCTCAACATATAACATTTCCTATCATTTATTATATCATCCACTGCATTTAGCATTTTGTAGTGGAGGTTGGTATTTTTCTGTAAGTACTTATAATTACCAATCATGGAGATGTTTAGAAAAGACCTCAGAGTAAATTCAAAGGTTATCAGAGCAGAAAAACTGAAGACAAAGATATTCATCAAGATGTATAAAACCCTTATCTTCCACAGATACATAACAATGAACAGGAGTACAACAGTACTGGTGATTGATGGGA
>JAPQRQ010000009.1:4630078-4643154 GCA_037367365.1 Apogon talboti | reverse complement strand
GTGTGTGTGTGTGTGTGTGTGCGTGTGTGTTAGAGGAGTACATGCTGAGGGGATCGGCCACGGTCCACAGTACTGACTGTACACGCACACGCCGAACTCACTGCTCTGTGCCCTCTTTACGTCGGGGCTTGAGTTCGGGAAAATGTATCTAAACCTGTGTAACATTTTAACCAAACATGATTAATTTACGGCTAACTTCTGGGAGTTAGTTGTCTGACTAACCGCGGTAGATTTGTTTTGGCAGCCATTTTGTGGGAAATGTCTCTGGAACGCGCTGGGCCGTGCTTGCCTGGTGTCGGGAGTGCGCTCTCAATGCAGCCCCTCTCCTTTGACCGATATTAACATCACGGAGGGGCTGGCCAGCTAAGAGCTAGCCATAGCCAGCTAAAATACATTTTGATTTTCATAGCGTCTACTTGCACTGCCTGGCGGCCTATCGGATGGCCGTTGCCCGCTAAGCAGCCTGCACTGTGCGGACTGTCTTCTTCCAAATTCCAATGGCAGTGTTTTATTAGACCGCTAGCATGCTAGCTAATAGCTAGCTAGCCAACGTTAGCTTTAAATAATTTTCAAAAGCTGGCGGACTTGCTAATCTAAGTAACCCATGCCGGTTTTGTCGGGTGGTCTCTTGTATAATTGAAATTATATCTCGAACAAGTGAATTAAGTTACCGAACAGAAAGACGGCTGTGTTCGAGGTGTCCGTGATTGAGGCGGCAGGCTGCCCACCTCCCCTAAGGCACGGCTAGCTGTGCTGCGCCGGCGATCAGACCCCATCGACAACCCGCTCTCTGAGGTCCAGAGAATAACGCAGTTTTACTGGAGACTAATATCATCGGGATTTTATCGGTAAACCGTTTACAACGCACCGTTTGGATTTCTGCTGTGTAAGAGGGACTACTGACCCGGGGGAGGGGGTTCGGTTCGTGTGGACGGAGGGAGAGGGGTTCCGAACATGGCTGCTACACGGAACTTGGTTCGACACACCGCCTGAGGTAAGAAATAGCCGGTCGGCACTCTCTTTTTCATTTCTCTATGAATTAGGGGGCACTTGGCTCATGATTGTGACTAATATTCGTGCAAAGGGGTTTGACCGTCAGGGGCAACAGTGCTTGGTGGCAAAAAAAATGTGTTGCCCCTCTCCTCGTTACTCGCCCCTGTCACCCGGCCTCGTGTCCCCATTCCTGTGCCACTGATGGACAAATGGCTAATGGGGCAAGAAGCTTGCTTCGATTAAATAGGTCGGTTTGATGTCGGTGTCGAACATGGGAGGCTTAGTGGCCGTACCTACAGTGGCTGAGACGTGCATTATGATGATGGACTACCACCCAGTTTCAGTAGCATGCAATGTCCAATTATTCCCCAGCCCTCCTAGGTGTTGTTTCGGGCAGCTCACCGTATGGTGAGTTGACAAAGTGTTGGATCGGTTATAAATGCGCTAGTGATCAGTATCTGTATCTATCTGGGCAAGTTTCAGTGGCAGTGGTACCTGCCTTAAGTTAACGCACGACACCTCATAGAAAGAGGAAAGATGCCGGCGCAAAAACACATGAATTGCTGTGTTGCTACGCATTGAAGACATGTCGATAAATGAGGCTGTGTCCTGATGTGGCGTGCGGACTGAGGGCTGGATGTGTCCCAGCTCCCATCCGGCCCCCTGACTGTCCTTTGTAGACCCGCAGCACTTCATCTACGGCAGCTAACGTTACCCGCCTAAGCGGCTGATGCGGTAACATAGCTACCGCTTAGCTAGCTACCGCATCAGCCCCAGCCCCTACCCTGCCCTGGAGTAGAAGACAAGCACCAGGTGCCGGGAGATGGCTCCATCTGAAACACCACCATCACTGATGCACAGCTGGAGGAATAATAGGTTGACACGTCCTTTCTGTGCATGTGGCTCTGTGGTCCTCTGTATGTTGTGTAGCAGAGGATGTTGTGGTCTGAAATTGCTGCTGATATTTGTCTCAGATAAATAGACCTGTCATAGAAGCTTTGTGCCTTAGAAGCTGGTTGAAGTGCGGCTTGTGTTCTGCTGGCTGGGAACATATTTGGGTTTTAATACTGACCCGGTCCTCTTTATTTTCATCCCAGCCAGTCTTATTTTGCTTAATTCATTACATTCATTCTTGTCCTCTTCCTTATATCTTGGTAACAGTGATCCACCAGCCTTCTCTTATTAAAAAGGTCAGATATACAGTATGTAGGCCGTAATGGAAAATTTTAGATAGAACAAAAAGCCAAATTTGGAACTGGAGCTCTAGTCCAGGCAGTTTCAAATCCACTGAGCTTAGTGATATGTTCTATTCTGTATATTACTGAATCAATTTAGAAAACAAACTGAAAAGTCGGATTGAAAACCTGACACACATAGAAATTGGCTGCCTGCTGAATGGTATTAGCAGTGATCACTGCAATCAAAACATGTCTTTTGCATTGAATGCCTGTTCGGTTCATTGAGAGGCCTGGCCTGTTGTAACTACACTGCTTTTCCAGTAGGTAGGAGTGGGAAAGCTCTGGAGTCAGTCCCTTTGCAGAACATGGTTAGTGTACCAAATGAGCTTTAACCATCTGTACAACTGAAGGCTCTAATACGCCAATCTCAAACCACATTCCACAGCTGTGATGTTACTTATGTACATGTTCATTGTCATGGTCTCCTTCCTTTGTGCTCCGGTCTTACAGTGTCAGTTTGGGTCATCGGCACTGTCACTCACTGTGAAACTTTTTGAAACTGAGTTCTTCTTTTTCTTGAGCTGCTGGTAAAAACTGAAATATTTTGCAGGCCGTCATGTCTGTTTCCTGACTTCACAGGCATTCATGCCTCCTGAATGTCTTTATTTAACTGAGCGGCAGATTTCACCACTGGAGGTAGATGTTTGTTGATAACTGCGGTGTGTGTAGAAGGAACATCCAACCACTTCTTTTATGCACATATATATTTGGCAGGACTGGGCAATATGTCAAAAATAAATATCACATAAATTGACATCATAAACAAAGAAACAAACAACAAAATATGTTGATGGAGAAGACGAGAAGAGTCATTGGTCTCATCAAGTTCTGTTGCAGTGTTTCAGAGCTCAGGTTTCAGACTAAAGCACCTGAAACTTAACCTGTGCTAACATTAAAAAAAGTGTTTTAAAAGTATCAAGAGTATATGCTTTACATCGTAAACTACAATATTTACTCAACCACATTAATAAAAGAACAATCCTTGGGGGCCTTTATCTAAACAAAAATAAATAAAATTGTGAACAGTATTGCAGTGTGAATATACATGCCTGGTTATCACGGAAAGATGCACACATTGATAAGTTTCAAACATTTTTTGCTTTAGTGACTTTCATTTTGCATGTTTTGCAAAAGCATGTCTTTGTGGTCTGTTTCACTGAACGGTAAGACAACTGTACGCAAACTGGACCTTTACATGTTTGGTTTTTCACAGGCTTTACATTATGAATGCAAGTAGTCCTGCAGCCTGAAACAACCTGCAGTTTGACCCCTGACTGGAATATTCATGCTTTTCCCAATTAATACAGGCAAACACCCTGTTCCAATCACATACAAATGACAAATATGAGCATTTAGTACAGATCCATAAGAAACATTAAAAAAAGAAAGAGCTGAACATCTTAGTGTTTAGCTAAACTATTTTTCTAGAGTCTTATGTCTCTCACTCCTTGTCCATATTGGTGTTTTTTATTTTGAGTCATTAAAAACACAAAAAAACACACCCTCCAAAGTGACGATTTCTGTTCCTGTGGGAAAACAAAGTGTTTTAGGAAATGATGTCATTACACCCAGTTCTAACCCTAACCCAGGCCTAAACACATTGATGTAGGTCAGGTGAGATTTATTTATTCATTGTGAAGTTGTGTGCAAATATGTACATGCAGACTGCACAGGTTTATTGAGACACTTCTATATGCACACGTCATGTAACACACACTTGTTTTACATAGTAATGAGTGATACTCTGGATTCCATATGACTGTTTTATAGTGACTTTAAGGGGTTTTTTCTCCTTAATGTGCTGAGTTTTGCTCCATCCCTGTTTTACCAGTTGAAGGAAAACCCAGAAGAGGTACTAACTCAAAGGTAACCTGCTTCAGATAGTCACTTATTTGTTCTAATTAAGGCTTAAAAGCATTCATTCAAAGCCTGTACTGTTTCCATTATATTTAGTGGCTCTTGTCGGGCAGTAGTAACATTAAAATGAACTTGTGCATTATTCACTCATGCTGCATCTGATACCTGTAAGTTTATGCCAACCTCTCCCTTTCGTATCGACATAATGATGCTGCTGATCCCAGTAAAGTTAGCGGTTCATATGTGCACGCAGTCAGTTTGTATCCCATCCTCAATAAACAGATTAATGACGCTCCCTCTGTTGGCAACAGGATATTGAGTGTAAGACCAGTGTTGTAGCAAAATGCACAGAAGTCAGTGGAACCGGTCAGCACCAGTAACCGGGTGATGTGCTCACAAATACTCAAAGTTTCACATCAGCCAATAATTATCACAGTGAATGTCACATTTCTTTCAAGTTTTGTAAAATTTTTTCCCCAGAGTGAAAATTTACAAAACCATTTTTTTGGTTTTGTTTTATAGTATTTATTATGGTCAGAACATTCCGTGTATCTAGGATACAGCTGCAGACTGATCTTATCAAATCCAGTTGTATGACACACCAGTTCAGTGCCATTTGTTGGTCATACCTACGCATTGGCGACTTTTGGCGTATTACTGGACGCCGTGCGAGCACGTGTCAATACCTGCCCCATTTTGCGGTTCCCCTAAACCTAACCTCAACCCTAAAGCTAACCCTAAACCTCTGCGGAAACGGCACCCTAACCCAAGCCTTGCTGCGTGTCATGTGACGTGGCGTTCACATACACACGGAAATCTTAAAATGCGTACATATAACATGCCAATTAAACCTGGTGTGTGTATTAATTCATGATGACACGTCGACAGGTGGAAATATGGCAAAGACCTTCTAAATAGTTGATGTTGATAAGTAGTTGGATGATCCAGACGGCCATTTATTTTTTAAGTTATTTCTAAAAAGTAGCAATGAAATAAAAAATCGGTGCAACAAGACAAAAACTTTCCAAAATGCAGCAGCGTCATTTATGATGTTAATGAGTATTTCTAGTCAGAAATGATCAAACGCGTGGCCAAGAAATGAGGCTGGAGCCGCAGTGAAGGATCAGTTTAGCTGTTGGCTGTTACATTAATAAATGTATTGACAACTTTTGAGTAGAGATTATCAAAACTTTTCACTTTTAAAATTCAATTATTATTTTAAGACAATGTTTTTGTTTTGAATCTAAATCTTTTGTGGTTTCTTTCCTCCTTTTATGATACTAAACTGAATATCTTAGGCTTGTGGGTGAAACACGACATCATTTAACATAATTTTATAGATCAAACAACTAATTTAGATTAAATGACAAAGAAAAATAAAAAAAAGTTACAACAGTGAGTACAAAGTTTCACAAATCCAGACAGAATATTAAAAATAATTCCTATAAAATCGTATATTCACCATCAAATATAAAGAAATACATTTGTTTGAACAAGAGAACCCCTAAAGACATAAGACAAATGTCTTCAGGCTTAAAGTGGTGGAATAACAGAAGCTGTTTTGCTGTGCAGCCTTTCCTGACCAGGTAGACCAACACACTTTAAATGTGTGTAAAATGGAGTCAAACAAGCCAATAATGGAAACCAAAACAAACTCACACAAAATGCATTGTATGGAACCCAACACGTTGTGTGTCTGTTGCTGAGTCCTGTCTGAAACCATTGGTGTTAATTACCTGGAATATTTCACATCTAAGTCATATTTTCCAAATACAGAGTAGGAACATGTGATGAAGAACTAAGGGTAAAACATGGCAGACACTGGGGTGGGCCAGTGATAAACATGACCCATATAATTAGAAATCACCCATTTTCTCAATGGCCAAAGGTGTTGGGTGGTGTTCCGGATCCTTCCGTCCATCTGAGTGCACTTACTGCACAGTGACAGAACTCATGTGTCCCTTTGGGTTCAGTCCTGGTACCACAGTCAACACCAGTGCTCCCACATCCACACTTCTTTTCTGCATGTGTGTGTGCAGTGTATACTCACAAAATGTCTCCAGTTAACTATGGGATGTCCAGTGTTTGGCCTTGAAGGTGACCAGTGGAAAACCCTGGACTGCTCATACTGGCACCTGACAGACCATAATGAGTGAGTGGAGGCTCACGATCCTGCACACGTGGGTCCACTAACACCTTATGATGGAGACATCTTGTCCACGCTCTCAAGTTTGTGTAGCTTTACTTTATTTGTTTGACTTCAGGTCTGTCAGTCTGTTGCGTGCCTGTATGTGGTGGTAATTTGGGCAAAGGGCCCCCTCCACCTGTCCGTACTGGGACTCTATTTCTGGATGTCACACTGGACCTGACTGTCTCGCCCGGCAACAGTGCCTGTACACACACACACACACACACACATATATATATATATATATATATATATATATGTGTGTGTGTGTGTGTGTATATGTGTTAGTCCATTCTGGTGTACAGCTGGATTAGAGCTGTACACGCTCAGACTGGTGATGATGGCAGAACACACTGTTTTTTGTTTAGTTTTTTTTTTAGACAGAAAAACATGTTTAACTACAGTCAGACCCTGATTTCTTATACCTTAACTGATAACTCTGTAAATGCTGTAGTCACACATATTATTGTCATACTCTACCATGTTTTACACAGGTCCCCTTTGTAGGAAGATGTTTGAACAAACTCTGAGGTTAAGGCTCAGTTCCAAACAGCTGATCAGCTGCTGAACTCTGAGGACGTTTACTCTGCTCAGTGTAGGCCAGGATGATAAAATGACAACATTACACTGTTAGGCCTTTCATTAACACCTTCACAAATATTTACGCAATGTTTTCTTTGTACATTTCAGCAGTAAGCTTAAATTTGTCATATCTTGGCTGTGTGTACTTTTGCCATGAAACTAACAGAACCATTCATACAGATAACTGTATGACAACCCTTCATCAACTAAAGTTGCAAACACTTCATCAGTAGTATTTAGCAAATTGTTCACTGTAATAGTGCTCGGTATCATTGAAAAAACTCATTCTTGGTGCTGATGCTAATACGCTGCCTTCTTAAATGATATTTTTGACATCAATCACCTGTTTTAACAAAAAGAAAGTCATAATAATTACCAATCACAATTTCATTTTTTTTCTTGCTTATTAGGATTTTTAAACACTGAAGGTGGTGTCACTTAAATCAAATAACTCACAACATGTAGAAAAAGTTTGGTTCCATGAGCAAACCCCAGAGCGCGCTCCTTCTCTGGGTCATAAACTGATCATCATATCCGTGATAATGGAATGTGCCACAAGCGACACGCTAACAGCCAGTCATTTAGCAGTGGGTGTTGTTGGGTCGCAGCATCACTATGCCGGTGAAAGGTAATATCTGCTGGTGAAACATGAGTGACAAACTGTTTATAAGTCACACACAGCTGGGGTGTATGTAATCTCCACTGGAAAATATTGGTAAGTTATAGCCAAGGCAGCTAGCTGTGGTAGCATGCACAGCTTAGCAGTTGCAAGTGTAAAACCAGTAAAACAGTAGCGGCAATGAAAAACCACCCATAATGAAGGAGAGGAGAGGCGTGGCAGCAGCCGTTTTCCAGACTGGACATCAGAAGCACACTGACCCTGAACAAACACTGGCATTCATAGATCTGTGTAAGAGCAGGAAACAAATGTGTTTCAGGACACAGTGATAGATGTTTTAGGATTTGTTTGCCATATGTATTAACCAGTGTGACTTAGTAAATAAAGTTGTCAAAATAAAGTTTCTACATTAAACCGTTTTTTTCTCCTGGTCTGTATGAAACATTAGCATTCTAACCCTAGCAGTAATGATAGAAATGAATGCCAAGCCTTAGCATTTTATGAATGGAAGACCAATCAGTTCACTATGGCAACAGGTAATCAAAAGCTACGGCCTTCACTTTCACTTTCTGGAGGTTAAAAGAAACTATATGCTAGCTATAAATACACTTTGACTTCACTATCACAGGCCATTCATTCATTGCTTACAATTTCCTTAATGATTTAAACATTTTTTAAAAAATTGTAAGATTCATTGCATCCACCATATTTTTAAATATTAGTGTTTTATTCAGTGAAGATAAATAGGAAACGTTTACATTATATAAAACCCCATGATTACAATAACGTTCAGTTGGTAGAGGATGAAGTTAAAATGGTTTTAAAAAACGTCAGACATTAGATACAAACACACTAACTTAAAAACATTCACCCTGTTGAACCATCATCAGAAGTACAGCACCAAATAGTTGTCTGTTAGTATTTAAAACCAGCATTACTTTGACTTAAATAGTGATTAAAAGTTTCTGTGGAGGGGATGACTGCTTTACGGTGCCCTGACATGCTAGAAAAACATCTTGCAAAAGAATGGAAATGCATAGAATTTATTCTGACTTGAGGGTGAATCCATGATATGTTCCAATTATTGTTTTACATAAGTTGGCCATACAAAGTAGGCTAGTCTGCATTAGCCTGGAGATATTTACCCGCATGTTCACTTTTTTTTTTCCACAAAGGTTATGGCCACAGTGTGCTTCATAGCTTGAGGTCAGTCTGAGGTCAATGACTAGTAAATTAGAATGAAATGCCTAAAGCCGAAAAGTCCAAATGAAATGATCTCCATTATTAACATTATTGCAAGATCATACCCCACTGTGACGGTTCTAAAGTAGACTATATATTACAATTCCAAGAGATTAAAAAGGTAGAGGTGAAAACATCCGACATGTTTGTGGGTGGGGACCTGTGTCCTGCATCAGCTGATCAAAGTGTCTAACACATTTTCTAAACCACACGTGTGACTGGAGAATTTGAGCGTGGATCTATTTGAGCGTGAGCAGGCATACGTTTAAGGAAAGTGCACTAAAACTGTGATGTAGTTGGACGAATCATCCGTTAGATTAGACGGACTGACAGATGACCCCTGCAGCACTGGAAACATCAAGGAGGAGCAGGAGGACAAGGGAGAAGAGGTGCAGATCTGATAACGTACAGTGGTGCAGAGCAGCTGGTTGACTGTCACAGAAGCAGGAAGTCTTCAGTTTCCATCCAGGGAGGGGACGCAGAGATGGAAGAGTCCAAAGACCGCAGGACCAACAAAGCAAGACGTTGAAACTGACTTCATTCAACATGTGCAACAAGCTACTGAAGATGAGCCAGGACTGTTGGGCTGCTGATAGTGTTGTGGGGAGGGGGCTAAATAAGGCGGTCCGTCTGAGGAACATGCAGAACCCTGATCACCTGCTGCTGAATGAACAGCACCGTCACTTTGGAGCTTATGCCACTGAAATGCATTTATTTTTGTAGATTTTAGTATATTATTTTATTTTTCTGGTGACTGCTGCGATGTGCCGTGTCATTGACAAATATCCAAGTGATCTTTTTGGTTTGGGTGTCTCCAGTATTTAGTGTCGTGCAGTCATTCATGTCCCATACATGAATAAACCTGACAAATGCAGCAGACATCACAGCAGTCACAGGAAAATGAACACCTTGACAAATAGGGAAATTGGTCTTATGTTACAGCCACTTAGCAGAAATCGACCCAACTGACTGTAGCTGTATATAAATTCCACATGATACTGGCACAAAGCCAAGGTGGTCATCATGACTGAAAATCAGGTGATCAGTGAAGATCCACATTTTCATTGTAATCCGTTTCATAGTTGATGGCACTTTCTGGGTTAAAATGTTGGACAGACTGATGCATAAGTAGAGGAAATGGACAAAACTACAAAAACAAAGTGTGTGTGTGTGTGTGAGAACATTAGCCCTGATGGCAAGTCAGAATACACACATGACCAAACATTTGGCCTGAGATAAATGTAATATGCAGAAAATGTAACTTCTACCTTATTTGGAGTAAAAATAGGCACCTTTGTATTTTGGTTTAGTTTGCTGCCCATGAGATATATAGTTTCTTCTGTTTTAAGATTGTATGGAGATGGAGAGGTTTACAGCTGTAATCCATAATACACATGTTGTTAAAGAACTAAGGGCATGTGATCTGTTTTTACCAACAATCACAACTCATGATTTAAAAGGTGCTTTCCCCTCACTTTTGAAACGTATTTTAGAGCTCAGACAAACTAGAAATAGTCCGTTGGTTTCTGTGTTTGTACCATTAAAATGCAGTATTACAACAGAGGTACCAGTATTTCCACTGACGATGAGATCAGAAGATATTTTTCATTTGAATACTGATTAAAATGAAGAGTTGAACACAAATGTAGTAAGATGACAATTAAAATTCAAGTATTCATCTTTAAAATGAATTTTGAAAATGTCATATTCTGACTCTTCATCACACACTTGCTTCAGTCAGTTCTGGATAAAGGTTTAGGACTCGGTTATTGCGTGGTTTGGTGTCATCCTGCTGATGGACAGTCTCTGCTGGTATTTTCCTACCCATGACTCTACTTTGAACTGTATTTATCTGTAGTATAGAGGTGGCTTTTTGTATATTTTAGTATTTCTTTGTTTTTTTCGTATATTGTCAATATTTTTCAGTGAATATTTTCAGTATAATTTTGTGTGATATTTTTCTATAGTCTTTTTGCACTTAGTGTGTTTGCTACTAAACAGAAACCCAGCTGCTAAACTGATTACCATTGTTCCTGTAACAGTGACAATAAAGACCTGTTCTGTTCGGTTTCCTCCGTTTGCTGCCTTGGTCACAGTTTGTACACGTATCTGTCTGTTTTCCGAGCTCGTCTTCGTCCCCCTTACTGCTGCTAGCCACGCTGCTGCTCAGGTTGTATTGTTTACGTGTCAGTTGAGACGCATGAAGTCATTGGTCCAATCAGTAGAACCGTATATTAGGCGACACAGCTCTATTGATTATGCTTAAATCCACACTTTTAGATGCTCTGAAGTCATTGTGAAGTTTGGAAAAAGGAATATGACAACATTAAATGACATTACATTACACTAGAAAAGCACCTTCAGAGCGCAGCCCTCCGCCCAGGCAGCTCCGGTCCCACCACACTGCTAGAACATAGAATACCCCTGAAGTGGGTTACCTAGCAACAGATAAACAACAGGGACACGTTGACACGGTGTCAAATGTCCTGTGCAGAAGCAGACATGCCAGCTGAGAGGTTATTCAACTGAAAATGACATAAAACAATCCTGGATCAGCCCCAAAAGCCAATCACTTGTTCCTGGTCCCATTTCAGACATTTCCTGAAAATTTCGTTAAAATCCGTCCATAAGTTTTTGCGTCATGTTGCTAACAGACAGACAAACCCTGGTGAATACATAACCTCCTTGGCGGAGGTAATTAGAACTGTCACGATATTCAAAGTTGAGTTGATGATTAGTAGTCATACAAAAAATTGGGATTAAGGATATTCTTTCTTCTGTGAACCTTATGCTGTCACTGTACTATAATCTAATAATAGTTTCATTTTACATTATTATTAAGTATATTACATATTAAGTGAATCATATTTGTGTTTGCTGAATTTAAATATTCAACCAAGGAAGAAGATCCAAGTAAAACGCCACCATGCTAGCTCTGCACTGAAGAACAGTGGGACCGTCCAATCTGATGTCATTCAAAGACACCAGGTATCTGTTTGTGTAGAGGTGAACGGAGACGGAGATCACAATTATGTCAAGGAACTGCTGTGTGGTGATTATGTAACAGTTGTGACAGGCCAAAAGACACCATTCACCCTTTACACATGTTCAGATCTTTGAGTTTTATTTAGCGACAGCTAGTTTGTAGAAGACTAAGAGGACAGTATTGGCCCCTGATGTACAATAATATTAATCGCAGTGCATGTAGCTCAGCTGTTCTAATAAATGTACTAGGTAACATGGTACCACTGCGGAGCAGGACGCCACTGGCAAAAGTTTTCACCACGACTAAGAAAGTCTTTTACGAATCATCCATCGGTGTTGCACTAGTTGTTTTTGTCATGTTTTGGAAGGGTTACTTTTGTTTCAGTAGACACAACTGACAAGACAGAGGACACAAACCAAAGCAGCAGTGAAATGACGGTCACATGACTCTGCAGCGCTGACTGAACTGGCCTTCTGTAAAGTTCATACTGCTCCCATCTAAACTGCATTTGGATCAGAAAAACCCTGTCCAGACCAAAAGTGTCCGTCCTGGTTGGTTTGATCATGTCCCTGTCTCCACCGCCCATGTTGACGTACCCACTGATGCAGGGATCGGCCTGTTTCTATCCATTTGGCATTGCAGCCCCTTCTTTTTTGTCAGCCACTGAGGATGTTCAGCAGGAAGGTGTGTACGGGTGTGAGACAGAGCTGAGAAGGAAATGTATGCGCAGAGCGTGGACAGTAATACAGGACGGCTGGGAGCCGCCATCCCTGGCAGGTCTCAGACCAAAACAATGAGAAGCCATTTGTGATTTTTGGAGGTCCAGCTTTCTCTGGTTACAAGTGTCTGATGATTTAAAACCACTGCTCCACGGGTCCAGCTGAGAGTGACTACACACAAGAAAATGTCTGCTCCAACAACAGCGCTGTTCGACTGTTAAATACAGACTTTTTTTGTCTGGTTTGTGAATTACATTTTGATGAGAAAAGTGATCAAGATGCTATGTCCTCCAGCACTTTGTGAAAACTGGGGTGGTGGGGTCATGAGAATTTTAGAACCCTGAAATGAGGTCATGGGCGGTGGAGGCAGGGACATGATGAAACAAACTAGTATGTACACTTTGAGTCTGGATGAGGACTTTTCTGATCCAAAAGCTGTTTAGATGGGAGCAGTATGGACTTTACAGAAGGCTAATTAAATCACCGTTGCAGAGTCATGTGAGCCATAAGCGCCAGCATTTTATTGGCTCTCTTAGTTATTGTCTTCTGTCTTCTCAGTTGTCTTTTTCTTTATTTTTTTATAGTTGTAATTTGGAGGATGCTCTGTGTGTTATTTTTAAAGTAAAAATTTCAGAAATGATTCAAAAATTAT
>JAPQRQ010000009.1:4425769-4449080 GCA_037367365.1 Apogon talboti | reverse complement strand
TTTTTTTTGCATGCGAGAAGACTTTTGTCCAAGCAAAATCTGACCTTTCTGTTTTAATTAAATGATAAAACTTAATGGATGATACAAAACTGCACACTCTAGAGAGGTTTGACTTTCATATAAGCCATTTCTGATTCCAATTGATCAACTACAAGTTAACTTATTGACTGACTTTGTCAGGGACTGTAAATGCTGGTTGATCTGGACAAAAGATCATATGACGTTCTTTTGAGGTAGAATCAGGAGCCACATTCTGAATCACAATTTTCTCACTTCTTCTAAAATGTAGGCGAGTTGCGACCAAACTGCTCCATGTATCCTTCTAGTCTCTGAAGGTCAGGCTGAGTCTGATGCTTTGTTGAAGACACGAGTGAAATTACTACAATATTGACAATAACTAGATGAAATAAATTAGTCCACATTCTCCTGTACATACACGTGATGCTGCAGTGTTTCAGTTTATTACATCCACTGTGACTGTGGCCTAATTATTACCAACAGGGTTTTATAATAAATAGGACTCACTGTATGTCAAAGACTCACAGACTTACAGGAATTCTTTGTCATCATTTCTTTTGCAGATTAATGTGGACTGAATTTAACAACTCTTAAGTATCAGCATAAATGGGCTGAAATAAACTCATTAGTCTAGTGGTCTGTGTTGGCAAAGCCTTAACGCTACAAACCCACAGGTTCAGCCAACGCTCTGTAAAACAGTTACACTGATAAAAAGGCCACTTACAACAAATGTTAACTGAGTAGGAAGGTTTTTACTGTGACTTTTTTAAAATACACAATCTGTGCAATCAGAGGTAGAGAGAGGTAGATCATAAGACTAATTAAGATTATCCAGATGATGAGGTCAGTTCCAGTTTCTCAAAAGTTACAAATGTGTTCATACTACAGACAGATAATTTCGGTCACATGGTGGCAATACCATCATTTTAAACCAGTCCTGGTAGAACTTGGCAGTGACAGATGTCAGATTACAGGCATCCCAATTGGAATTAGTGACTGAGGCAAAATGATTGCCTCAAAATGTGAAAATTGCACCTTGAGTCACTTAGATTTTTATGGTTAGTTTGATGTTCAGTTTCAGATTCACTTATAAATTACTTACAGTTTCTAATGAAGTCAAATAATTTTTTCACAGATCCATTAATGATTATGTAACTGCCATTGGACTTTTTTCTGCTGTCAACTATCATAGAGCCTTCATAAACTGTCAGAACTATTTCAAACCAAACAGATTTAATCCTTAATGGCCCCAAAAACTACAGACATGATCCAAAATGTTCTGTAATATTCTTTAATCCAATACAACCCCATGTATCTTTATAAGGCTGAGTGGTGACAAGGACATATGGAGTCCATTTTTATTCTATTATTATTATTTTTATTCTATTATTATCATTACCTAGATCTCCAAGGTAGACCAGGCAGCGGTGGCAGGCCATCTGCGCCCACTCCATTTCCTTGGGGGTGGACGACACCGGTTTCTTTCGGCCTGTGTAAAACAGAACACAATGATTTTTTTTTTCCCCATCAAGGATTTAGCTGACACACTAATTCAAAGTAGCTTGTAATCAGAATGACCATAATTACAATAATGGAACGGTCTATTTCTATCATTTGCTGCGACTCAAAACACCATTAGAGACCCATCAGTCCTCCATCTCTAAACCCTTCAGAGGAACTGTCTGAGATAAGGCTTT
This sequence comes from Apogon talboti, assembly GCA_037367365.1. Classification (NCBI taxonomy): domain Eukaryota; kingdom Metazoa; phylum Chordata; class Actinopteri; order Kurtiformes; family Apogonidae; genus Apogon; species Apogon talboti. Next base: position 4,447,365 of record JAPQRQ010000009.1, on the reverse strand, counting down.
GGAGGTTTTACAGCAAAAATATTCCAAGAATTCAGCTATGGAGCTCCAAAGAGGTTATGTTTAATAGAAATGATGTGCTAGTTCTATGACTGGGAATGTCATGGGTACAGTTCAGTCCAGTACCTTGGGCGCCCCTGAAAACACTCGCCAACTATTTGACACTTGTTCAGCTCTGTCATGCTTTGGATATTCTCGGGGGAGCAGTGACATCTGATCCACCAGGTTCACACAATGGACACAAACACCTGGTCTATAAACTGAAACGTGTCCATTGTATGAAGCCCTGGTCCAAGCATGCAACACATTTTAATACCAGCTATAAACAAGGTCAAACTTTCCACTGGATTCAGCATAAATATCACATGAGTTTGGAAACATGCACTGTACCACAGTGAATGAAGTCAGAAGAGACTTGTAAGAGGCACAAAAATACATATTTGTGTTAGAAATCATGGTTACTATGAAATAGTACCTTTTAAGGAGAAAAAATACTGAAAACCTTTAAACATTCAAAGACTCAATTACAAACCTCGTCATCTCAGATGTTCTTAATAAGGGTAAGACAGCGGCCTATGTAAGAAAAATCACTCACGGATATTTACTAAGGGTTTAGTAGATGCTAGTGGGTTTGTATGACTTGCATTCAGCCTTTTTCTCTGATGTGAATGTGTGTTTTGTGCGACTAACCGATGAGTGGGTCTGTGACATGGGTCCAGTCAATGCAGTCCTGCAGCTCCAGCTGATAATGGGACTGGATGTAGAGCAGCAGGTGCTGATAAAAACCCACACCAGCAATCAGGTGTGTGCGGTAGGCACACTCCAGAGCGCTGCGACTGTGGACGTGCTACAGGTGGACACAGGTGACAGGTCACACAGTGGTCACAACAGGAACACAATGGGTTTGGTAGATTATAACTACAGCATCAAGAAGACCTTGTCCAAGCAAAATTCTGTGCAACAAACACTTAGATTTACTTCTTGTTCAAATTCAGTAAGAACATCTGGCCACTAGTTTTGTGCGGCAAAATGAGTTTTGGTGCACCATAACAGTATGGAACACCGCAAACATAAGTCTGATCCTCTATAAAGGACAGTCTCACATCGAATGGCAGAACAACACTGGGGCTCTGATACTGGTACCAGCGCCCTAGTGTTAATAATGTTCTAGAACTAAATATATTTCAGTACCAGTTTTAGAAAAAGAAAAACAATGTAAAGTTATAAATAAAATAAAGTTATATTAAGGTGCACATCTTCAGTTTTATGTTTCAGTTATTCGGCATAAACTCAAAACAATTTCCAACATAGAAAACCCTCAAAATGACATTAGTTTGTCGACATAATATGAATAAATCCTAATGCATAAATCTGTCCATGCAGGGACTCCCTGGTGCAGCCTACGTCATGTGAGCGGAGGCCTTTTCACAGCTTTCAGTCCTAGCCTGGATAGTTTCCTGCACACTGGTCCCTCCATATTTCCTCAGATTTTCCTGTCTATCTTCAAAAGGTGCTGTATTTATCCTCTTGCAGCAAACAACCAAAAATATCTTTAAAAAGGAGGTATTTGTATGCACACTGACTGAACAGTATATTCAGCTCCACTGTTCCATCTGGATAACATCCCAAACTTCCTACTCTACCACTCATTATTCTGAAATGGGCCACGGATCAGTAGAAACACACTATTTTACAGAGTGCTGCACCGTGAGGTTTGGCATTAAAGTTTCTACAGTGATTCTTTAGTCTTTGGTGTAAAATGTTTTTCTGACACTGATGAAACAAAGCTCTAACAACTGAAAACAAGCCAACAGAGCAGAAGCCCCGGTTTTACACTGATGTGTTACAGGAACAGCAAAATACACAATGTTTAATTACAAATGTCATTTACATGTCACTGACCACAAAATACCAGTTCACGGTTACAATGATCTTTATATAGAAGCCAGTTTGAAAAAACAAAACTGGTTTCCAAACGGGGATTTTCACCCTCTTACCTTCTTGTTGGTCTTGATGACTTGGATGACCTCGTAGTAAACCTTCCTCCAGAGCAGTTCCTCAGCCTTTCGGCCGTAGTCGACGGGGTGGAGAAACATCAGTTTCACACAAAGTTCCCTCAACCTGGAAACACAGAAATAACATGCATATATTTAGGAAGAGTCTGGGCCACCGGTTTGACAAGAGGACGATGAGTCACAAAAGCTGCACGTGTGTAGTCGAAGCAGCATCTAGTAAGAAAGAATGTGCGCATGTCTTCTTTATTCCATTTAAACTTGCAGAGCTTGATAGTTTTTGAGTGAAAATTCACTGTATAACCAAAATCCCTGTGCACATTCAGTCATCCACAACTGTACTGCTCTACTCTGTGGTTTGACACAGTTGGAAAACAGGCTTTACGTTTCTGAAAGAATGAAACAGCGTTGGGTCCAGGGGCAGACTTTTAGACACTTTGTCAATTAGCTGTGATGAAATTGTTAGCATGTGTCTTCCACCCATTCCATAGTAATAACAAAAAAAACCCAAATCAACCAAGGAGCCGTTGAAACACAAATATATCCTTGAGTACTTTAAACCCTTTTTTCAGACTTAACATATGCAGCATAAACATCAAATCCACATATCTGTCAAGTAACATTTAAATCTCCTCCCATTCCAAAGAAATATTAGTCAACTCTTATAGAAAGATAGAGAATATTCTTGGTATTTTAACTAATCAACTAATTGATTATTCATGCTTATTTTTTGGATTTAATGAGAGGAAACAAAGGTGTGTATTTTCAAATTCTGGCCTTTTGAATTTTATTTAGCTTTGTCTACTAGAACTATATCAGTGACTCAAGAAAGAACACATATTTATGATGTGTTTAAATAATTGTGTTGTCCCATTCACACCTTCTCTGTCAACTGATTCGTTAAACAGTGCGCCTATGCCTCAGTACGTGTTCCATGAATGGTATGATGTTTTTGATATAACGACAGTCATAATATAATACGACAAACATGTCACCTATACCCGACACTTGGTGCCATGTTGTTAAACTGTTAACATTAAAAGCAGACTCATAACTGTGGATCCCATCACATCCTCTAAACACAGCAGGAAAAGTTCAGCTGAACTCGCATGTTCACAGAGGCTCAGGACTCCATTTGCTGTGTACGTAGTGAAGTATAAATTAACATTTAACCCTGAACAAAGTGAGTCTTTTAGCTTTTGGGGCAACTAATCTGCACACTGCCAAAGATGCAAAAGGTGACACTCTTTTGTGTAGAAACTCCACAAGTATTGCATCTTTTTCACACTCACTTCTTCTTTTTGGAATTCTAGTATGCAAACCAACACTTTTGTTCCATTTCTGCCACAGTGAAAAATACAAAGAATATATCAGACATCGTTATAAATGTTCAAGCATACTGAAAATTAAGCAAAGATTGAAAGGGACAACATGTATGTAGCTGACATGTAAACATTACTGATACATAAAACAAGGTTTATTTCTGCAAACCACCAGTCATGAAATAAGGAGCAGCAGAAGAAAACAGTGTAATGTTTAAAATCCCAGTCGCATTAAAACCGACATTTTATAAATACTGGAATCAAACAGTGACAAATCCTTCTCAACATATATCAGGCCTTATAAACAATCTACAGAACACACAAAAGCCATTTACCCTTCTAACTGGGTGAAAACTCTGCATTATTGCTAGGAAAAACTGATTTATAATATGTATACACAGAAGTTACTGTGATTTCTCCAGTTTCACCAGCGGTACTATGAAGGCATGAGAACAGTGAATATTCAAATGTCCAACCCAAACACTAAGACTGAGTCTGAGCTTCTCTATCCAACATAGTTCCGGTTCCTAAACCAGTTTCTAGTGAATCAGTCCGTGGTTCCACAGGTTTGGGAGGGAATCATTCTAAATCAGCAATGTGACATTAATGGAAATGAAAGTGACCATCATAACTTAAAATATTAACCATCCAACTGACCTTTTGACACCTTGTTGTAGTTCTGGAAATATTTTTGTTTTATTTTGTTTATTATTTGTTCTCGTGTTTAAGTGAAGCCAGCCTGTTTACTCGTTCTTGCGCCACTTTCTAGCATTTCCTTAAAATTGACAGAGACCACAGCACCATTAAGAACCGTCTTTAGTTAGTACTTATTACAGATTTGTTTTTCCAAACAGCTTTCTCAGACTTATTAGGTTTGTTGTTTACACACTCTCATTCCAACTATAACACAGCCACAAAAGTTCACACTTCCAGGCTCCAAACCATTTTATTTCCAGTCAAAATGTTCAGAACGATTCAACACTCGGTCTAAGAACAGAAATGGCACTGGTTCCATGTTGGTGGAAAAGGGCTGTTTATTTATGTCGTCTGTTCTGGTTCTTAAAAGCACTTGCTGCGTTGAGAATTGTTGTGCATTTGATTCACTAACTAGATGAATCTGAGTTGTAAGAGTACAAATCATGAACCTCGACAATAAAACGATATAATAAAGGAAGTACGATTCTTCTAGCAGAGTGTGTGCCAAACCATGACATTTAATAACCTAAAGGATAAATGAGATGGGTTATCTACCTTTGTGGTGCGTTCTTCCATTTCACTGTGTATAATATTAGATCTTTCACTTAAAATACTTTTCAACCTAAGTGATTCTTTCCTTCCATGCCCCTTATTATATTATTAGAGGAGAAAGAGAAATTATCTGGTAACCTCATGAACCCACACATCTATCCCATTTTGCAGTAGACCTCTAACCCTGGTTTGCTGTTTGCTATAATAACATTACAAAAGGTAAAACTATTCACAACAACAAAGTTGTGAATGCAAGAACTGGAATATCAAAAAGGTACTTAAGTTATATTATGCCTACACAAAACAGCACAACTTTAGTTTGTTGTGATATATATCACTGAACAAACCTGGGAATACTACATCAAAATACCTTTGTGCCTACTAAGTGTAGGGTTTCTGAAATTTATTTAGAAATATATAGGCTCTTGTTAAATCCTTAATGTGTGCAGTTATGCCACTTACTATGAAAACACAGAACAATACTGAGTGATTGCCGACATACACTAGTGGCTTTTTTGACCAAACTTATGTTTTTCTGACCCTTCATTCAACTCTAATGTTTTAAAGATCCTAATTTGAGAACCTTCTATTACAAGTTGATTCTAATTTGTTATTTACAACAGATCAAGCACAAAATCCAGTCAGTATATAGGATCTGATGATCCTTTAGATGACTCAATGTCAGATTACCATTAAGACTTCTCAGCAGAGCTCGCTCACACCCAGGATGTGGAGGGAAGGTGTGCTTACTTGTTGCGGAGGCTGATGTTCTCCGGCTTGAAGACTTCTCTGTAGGATGCTTTGCTGCCAATGATGACATCTAGCTTGTGCACGGACTCCACCACAGCTCTAAATGGGAGCACACAGTACCATGAACATAGTGACACTTTCACTACTGTTACCATGTATATGTTACAACTGCATATGTGTGCATGTCATCGTTATGTTAACACACAGAGGCGTTCATGGCAAAATCGACTTACATAGATCTACCAGTAACTGCACTAGAAGCTAGCTAAGCTCTCAGTCAAATTTCACCGCTGTACCAATTGACAGATACGCTTGTCAACTCATAGAAAAGACACTAAAGAGAAAAGTAAACGACCCCTTTCTTGCTGTAGCTGCCACTGACTAGCTAGCGCCAGGTTAGCCCACACAATAATGGTCAATTAGCAACTCTGTTAGCCTGGCAACACGGCCTCACCAACTTGCCTGTAAAGCCGCTTGATGAGAAGGACTTTCGCCTCTGGCTCACTGTCCTGCCCCGGTCCGCTCATATTAACGACGAGCCAGATGTGCTTGGCCACACGCTCCGGCGTTAAGCCCCCGTTTCCTCCAGACCTCCAAACACAGTTGTCACAGGTCCTCGGGTTTCCTTCCCGGCAGTGACAACCGTGTTGATAGCCAGCTAGCGCTAGCTATCAAGGTAGCTTTAGCTCTCCTTCCCTTTCCTCCGAGTCTTTTTCGTTTCTTGTGTCCTTTGGCAATACCCCCTCTACCCATCCGTTCTGAAAACCGGGCAGGAGGGGGTGCCCGGTGATTAATCCTCTTCCTGGTCAGCTAAAACGCTCCGGTATGGTTCTAGTGTTGTTCCCTGTTTCAGCCATTGCTACGAAGGCGGTCATTATTCCTAACAGCCAGTGACTTGATTTGCTATCGCGAGAGTTTGCAGCCCACTCACGAGAATACAGTCGTGGTTGCCAGATAGGCTGAAAATCCGTAAATGTTAGAGAAGAAATTCACCACATACGGCAGACATAGGTAGGTCTAGTTTTACAAATAATTTACAGTTCCCTGTATTTACGAAGGTAACCAATTTGACTCTTCATGTGTGCAACCATTTTTAATTCTGGGAAGATATAGACCTAGTTCTTACTACAGTGCATTTATTGTAGCGTTAGGCTACCTACACAATAAGATATAATTTTCTTTTGTTTACATACGGAGTTTGTAAACTGTGGCTTATTATTATTATTATTATTATTATTATTATTATTATTATTATTATTATTATTATTATTATATTAACAAATATAAACGTTGCTGAATTGAGCTGTAGCTTCAGTAGGTAATTAAAAGCAATAGTGAAATGCTCCCTTCAAATCAAGAAAGACATTTCAATTAACAAAAATAATACTAATACATAATAATGCAGTATGTTTCTGCAGTATGTTAAAACTGGAATATCCTAGTTGTTATTTGGTCTTTCTGTACTTAAAATTAAACAATTTACGAATAAGAACTAGTTCTTTGTTTTGCGAGAGCCAGAATTGGCCGCCCCTCCCCCATCAGAGCCATTGAACAGTTAAGAACTAAACCAAATGAATAAATTCACTAACAAAATAATTCAAATTCAAGACTGTACTGAGTTACAGCAGGATTTCTTGTGTGACAGTCCAGTATATTGCAGATACTGTCAGTTATTGCAATTCCATATGACTGCCATTAGAGGTCCTTAAAGACTTACTTTACTTAGATGCTGCCTTAAATGCACTGTGTGACCGTGACACTTTGACACGATCTCCTGCATTTATTTTATGAGTCTCCTGCTGACATGAATGTAGAAAATGATGGATCAGTGACAAATATAACCTGGCAGAGTATCAGAAAAGGAGTCACATGATTCAATTGGTAAACAGAATATTTTCACATATAACACTGCTCTACAATTTCTTAGAAAATATCTTCTTCAGACATTAAATGTGCTAAATCTGACATACTTTAATAAGATGAATCAGAACACAAATGACAAAAGTGCTGGTTAGCTCATGTTTTCAATATGTATGATGGTATGTTATAACACATATATGGTGGTTTATGTACATTTATGTAATGGATTTATAAATGTTCCACCAGAAAGAACCTGAAAAGTGAATGTATTGCAAAGTGCAGACACTGTTTTGAGATAGATGTGGTAGCTCTGAGACAAACATTCCTTTTGAATAAAGCCCATTCTATCATTAATTCTCATATTTTCACATTTTACCCCAAGACTGTATCTTAGGAACTACAACCAACTAGCACTTTTTACTAAATTTTTCTTTATTAGTGACTCAAATTTGGTAAAGTTTAACTACTTTTATTCTGGAAGCATTTTACTTGTAGACCAGTGTGATCTTTCAGAAAAACAAACCTCACTCTCAGCACTGTTTGTTCAGCTCACTCAGTATTGACAGTATTAACCTTACCCATTGTGCTAATTTTCTTTGCATCTGTCCAAACTCAGAAGTTGCCAACCCACTGAGGAACTGCAGGCGATTAAGTGTAGGAGGATGAGGATAATTACAGACTTCGCTGTGTTCAGTTGAGTCCCCAGTTTTCAGATCCTTCCTGCCATCCTCGCCCTCAGTTTCTCAGCTGGGAAAAGTGTAAGGAAATGATTTTACCAGCAATTACAATACCAAGATTCTTAAAAAATACAAACGACCTCAATGAGCACCTGCACTGATGCACTGCGAAACCGCATGGACACATCTCAGCTGTTAACACAGATCCAGCAACAAAATGAAAGGAAATGTGATTGTAGGAATGCAGAACCTGTTGTCTTATACAGCCGTGTAGCTCTGAATCAACTTTCCCACTGTATTTCAGGTGAATTTATGCATTAAGGTGAATAACAGTCACCTACAATGTCTGAGTGTGAGAGGTAAGAGGCAACATCCCCTAAAAATAAAAGCTCATAGGGGACAGAACAAAATACTGACGTATAGAAGAAATTGTGTGTTTTTGGTGGCCATCCTAGTGGAGCTTGAAGCTATGGATATTCAACTAGTTACAACCACTAATTTTTACAGTAAATATTTCTTTTAGAGTTATTTTGCTCTAAATTAATTATTAATGAAGCATAAACATCATAAGCTGAAAAATTAAGTCAGTGCAAATTGTCAAAACCTGCAGTTCCTCAAATGACCACTTGAGGCTGGCTTAAAAAAAACAGTCAGCGATGAACATGTTTGCAAACGTTTTGGTAGCTACAGCTAATACTGCTCTTTCATGACACATGTAGGGGGGTGATTTTTATATAAGTCATGTGATTAAGTTATTCTGAGGCTTAAAGTTATGAAAAATTATCTAATAAATTAATAAGATTGTCAGTAATTAATTAATTAATTATGTAGCTGTAGCATTAGAGCCACCCTCTGGTCCAAATTCAATCATTTACAACAAATGCCAAAAACTTGAGACTTGTAGTGAGGAAAAATATCGATATGGGAATAAATCTTACTTTCGTCGCAGGCTTATGGAGGATGTACTCTACTGGTGATTGATATTTGTGTTAAAAAATAAGAGTCAATTTAATGTCTCGTCTGCCAGTTTGACTTACCTGAGTCAATACTTCACAAAATGATGGGACATGTGAACATTAAAGGCAGTATGTTTGTGTTAAAGGGGAATTAAACAACAACTAAAACTCATCATGTTTTTGTACATAGTTAACTCTCACTTGTCAAATTCAGTGAAACACCACAATGAAGTGAATAAATACATAATTCCTGCTTTTTGCCTGTCAGCCCTGCGACCTGGTGACTCGTCCAGGGTGTACCGGTCTTCGCCCATGGGTAGTTGGGATAGGCTCCAGCACCCCAGTGACCCTCTCGAGGATAAAACGATTCAGAAGATGAATGAGTAATTCCCACTTTTTTCCTTTTTAGGGCTATTTTTTCTTTCAGTTAAACAGACATTGTGATGTGACTGATGGAACCTATGGGAGTGGTATCGTAAGGTGGCACGGGACGAAGTGACGGGAGCCATAACAGAGCACACATTTTCACACCATGTTAAGAATTTAATTATTTGTTTATTAATTTATTTATGTATTTCTATCTCCAGATTCACCCACCCGAAAAATATAAATTCCGGTGTATTCAAAAAAAAAAATAACAAAAAAAAAACAAGGAAAAAACAAACAAAAAAGATGGAATCTTCATCAACCTCATCAAAGGAATTAATCAACAAAATCAAGGAGGCAATAATTATTATCATTATTACAATAATAATTCAATGATCAGAATATCCACATTCATAACAAATCCATATACAACTGCAATACACTCTTCAACAGCACTCTTCCATTAATATACACAAAATCCCCAAATGTCTGTCCTGTCAAAACAACAATAAAAGAGTTCTGGGGAGGGGGGGTGGGGCTATGGCTTGTCACGGGGGGTGAAAATGAGTGACCAGCAGAGTTGATGGGTCTAAGGTTAGTAAGAGTTAGAAGGGGGAGGCACACTTATTTAGTAAGGACCTATACAAAAACAAGCGAGGTTAAGTAATGACACTTTACTTTCAATGAAGGACTCACCGCTCTAACCGCATTGTACAAAAGGTTTAGACGGCTCCATGAAAGGCAGAATTTGGGGAACAAAATTTCAAGAAATATATAAGGGTTGTCGGAATAAATATATAACTCTGAATGACAACCGTTGCAAACATATATCATAGGAAACCTAAAGTGAAAATCAAATACGCAAGAACTCAAAAACAGGTTGAGAATTTTAAAGAAATGTAGATGGAGACTTCTTGAAAAGAAAAATGTCTTAGTCTATATATGTACAAAGATTGCTTGGTCACCCAAATTTACTTAGAAAAGCTTTTTAGTTGGTCAGAAAATGAGTGCAAGCTTAAGAGTTGATGTGAATTATTTGTAGTGAGAGCTTCGAGAATGCAGCTAAGTGACAGACCTCGCTGATTTTCTACTAAGTCTGTGCAGAGAGTGCCTCTGATAGCTGTCAATACACTTAGAAATCTTTCCATGCCTCAGTATTGGTAACTTGAGAAGACCTAGTCATAGAAAGAGAGAGAAACATTAGAGGGAAAAATAACTGTACACTCTGCATATACAAACGGACGGTATATACACATAGACATACCATATATACACATTTATCCAGTATATACACATAAGATTTACCCAGTACGCACACATATATACAAACACATTCACTCGCGTCAGCAGAACCTCTAACATATCTCTCTCTGTCCTGTTTTCAGTCAGATGGAAATGGCAGGGATTGCAACTCAGATTGGTGTCAGTGGAGTCCATCCGTGGGAAATAAATGGGTGAGTTTTACAGTAATTTGACTGCAAGGATTGTGCCACACTGAAACCAAGAGTTCATCCTCTGCTCGTTTAACTTCAACAGACAGGTAGTCGAAGCGGAGGAGTACAAAACGATAGCTTGTTAAGAAATGTCCTTATCCAACAACCTTAACATCGTCCGAAAAATGGAGAGCTCCATGGCGACTGATTGATTGTTGGGCGGGGGAGGGGCCAGATAAACATCCAGACTTAACTTTTTAATTTGATTAGAACCAAGAGGAAAGGAGGAAGAGGAGGAGGAGGAAGGCGGCACAGGTCAGCAACGTGCAAACTGCCGAGGGGGGAGTAGGTAAAACGCATGCCTTTAGTCCCAGTCCTACAGGCCGACGGTTCCCCCAACGCTCCACCAGATTGTCTGTGTAAGAAAACTTGGTTCGTATAAAAATGGATTGATCTAGGAACTTCCTTTTAGATAGAGGCGTCTATCTATATCAAGAAATAAATATCTGCTCCGGAAGATTTCAGGTGAAAGTTGTTTTTTTCTGTCTGTAATATTGTAAGAATAAGCAATATCATAGAAATATAAATAATAAACATTCTGTCCGTTTTTGTTAAAGTCTTCATTTAAGCAAGAGCTTTGTTTTTGAAGCAGTTTCGTATAGGCTGTGCATATTTAGTTTCTTTAAAATCAAGTCTGAAAGAAACGGAAGAGCTAAAACTATGAGTTGATAAGTTGTTCAAAGAGATATATGTGTCTAAAATGGATTAGAAATGACGTATAGAGTGAATAGATGAAGAATTAAAAAAGGTCATTTGAAAAGACTATAAGAGAGAGAGAGAGAGAGAGAGAGAGAGAGAGGGAGGGAAATAAATATATTGAAATAAATCAGTTTTTTCCAGAAATTTAAGAGAAAGTCAAGCACCGTTGAAATGTATCTTACCCACGCAGCACCCCTCCCTCTCTTATTTTTCATACCATCCTTGGCCTTTGTGTTGGTCCTTTCTGCTGATTGATCAGACTGCATAGCTGTTCTTTGCATGCTCGGCAGGCCGACAAGCGCCATTTAAAAGTACGTCCAGCCTACCTTTAGGAATAAAAATCCAACCATCGAAGCGTCACACACATTAAAAAAATATCCTGTCATCAAATCAGAGAGAGAGGGCCCAAGTGAAGTAACAAAAAAACCAAAAAAAACCCAGCCTTTATTTCCTTACATGGTCCGCTGGGGCTCTGCACCTTCCTTTGAGCAAAGAGAATGGGACCAATGGCCCAAGTTCTCCCTTTGTCAGCCAATCGCGTCGCGAGAAAGGGCTCTGGACATTTGGCCATGCCACCCTGTCGACTGCCGATGGTGCATCAGCCAATTACGTTCCACATTGTCCTCCATGAAGCTTTGAGAGTGGCTAAGGGAGGGGAGAGGAGAAAAAGGGAGACAGAGAGAGAAAGAGAAGAAACGGGGAGGTGCTTGATCAGGTGCTATTGAAGCAGAGCTAGAGATCTCACCCAGTATCTGTGGAGTCCGTCCACAAGCTGCATCTCTGTTCTATAGGTTTTGTGTGTGTGTGTGTATGTGTGTGTGTGTGTGTGTGTGTGTGTGTTCACCTCTGAGGCAACTGCTTGTTTACCTGAGTCTCTCATTTTTTTGTCACTGAGGTATTTTCACAGCAATTTCTCAATCACAGATCATCTCACATCTCTACAAGATGTTGAAACCTGGCTTGCCTTAAATCCAACATTCATCACACACAGGTAAAAGTAGCCCTACAAGCTGTCAAAAAATAGAACACAACCTTTTCTAAGTGTTAAGACTTCCAGCATTATTAACATTGGTGGTTAAACATTCACTGTTAAGGTAAATTATTCTGTTACAGCTGCTCCACTAGTACTAACACGGTAAAAGCCCAGGCAGGAAAACTTTGTTTTTTTTCTCCAAATGATAAAAATGGCTGATGTGAAACTCTTCAAGTCCTCTTGGTTTCACCTGCATTTTAAACAAGCAGTGGCACAGGAACATATCCACATTCAGACAAACCTTAACAACAGACAATTTAAACACAAAATGAAGGAATGAGGATCAACATTACAGACATTTCAGACTCGTGTTTCAGCATTTGACACAAATCACTCTTTGAAAAACATACATACAACATATTTTTCCTATTTTCGAAAGTTCTGTCATATGATTTTCTCTGATAACCTGCTGTTATTCTCCTGAACATCCCATGACTTAGTTTAATTCATGGTATCAAACTTCTAAGGGGCAAAATTCTTAACATCATAACTTAACATATGATACTTTTTGCAGATGATATGATAATTTATTGGCCAAAAATGTTATCACAAAGTTAATGATCAAAATGATTATTTTCCTTAAAAACGCCATATATGAGATGTAAAAGAAGAGAAAACGAAACAAAATAGAAGTGTCTTAATGTGTACTGTAGTAAAACATCATTTTTGTGACGCAGTTTTAGGAAACTGTTATTTGGCAGGTACTGGATGTATAAGCACTTGTCCCTGCAGTTATTATAAATTAAAACACAATGAATGTGCAAATCTAACGTTTCCATTGTTTTGTTGTGAAACACACAGGACCAACACTTCTCAGGACAATAATCAGAAATTGTTCATTTGTTGGGTTTGTTCTTTTTTTCTTTTTTTTTCTTTCAAATTTCAGCCACAAAGTAAATTTGGAGAGTGCATTTAAGTAAAACCAGAGATTGGAGGAGAACAAAAAAAACAAATAACATTCATATGGAAGTCCCAACAGGTCCATCGGACACAACAAGATGCACAAAGAACAAAGACAAAGACACGTACAGAACATATTGGTGACAGAAACGTCCCATCGACAGACAAACTGCAGGAGAAAAGACAGAGTGAGTGAATGGTGACAGAGGCAGTGCTATGGTTCAGACAAACACAGACATTCCAGTTGAAAATGGCACCATTTGTTTTCTGTTTAGCACCAGTTTATCACATATCGGTTCTGAGATTGAGAAGAGAAAAATTGCACGAGCTCAGTCCAAAAACAAAAGAAAAAACAACAAAAAAAGGTCCCTTAGATCGGAAAAAAGTTCCCAAAATGTCACTCAAAACGCTGCGTCGCTTGATCTTGTGTCTTTGATTTTCTGTTTATTTCAGCCCATAGATCATTTCTGTTTAGCAGCAAAGCTAACTTTGATCTCAGTCTGTTACCTCTGTAAGCTAGTGGAAAACCCTGTTGAAAAACACTCAAAGGCACTAAGAAAGCCAGACTACATCACCACATCTCTATCCGAAGCTATATGCAGACTGGCGTATTCAGGAGGATTAACGCACCTACATCCATAGTGGTTGAGGGATACTATGAGCTTGCTTATAGCACTTTTTTTGCCAACGGCTAGCTTTTAAAGTGTGAAGTCTTTGGGGTGTAAGACATTCGATAGTGCTTCTTCCGCACATGTATTTGTTTATCATGAAGCCACAGACAGGCAATGAGTGCACAGACCACATGTTCACATATCGGCTTGGCATGGCAACTGGACGTCAAATGCTTTGTTTGACTGGTTCAAACAGTATGTGGTGCGGTATCAAGATCTTGTCCTGCAAGACTGATACTGACTGAAGCGTCAAGAGAACAGGTGTCCATTGAAGAGCCCTTTTTGTTGTGTGTTAATGTGTTATGCGCTGTACAGTAGCTGTATGATCACTACTTCTCCTCCTCTCCCGTACTCTTTTTTTTCTTCTCTCTCTTGCTCAGATAATACGAGTATCTATGGCAATTTCTTTTCAACGTATTGTCTTTCTAAACAGGGAACGGCGGGGACAATCTCTCTCTGATTTGGCTCAGTGTTGTGTTTGACCTACTCCCCCTTCTTCTGCTATGCTTGTTGTTGCTGTTGCTGTGGCTCCAGTTGCCTGTGAGGTTGTTGTCATGGGGGAGGATGTTTGGTTGTCACGGAGCTCTCCATTCTGACTAGGATGCTGATGTGGCGTGGGTAGAGAGGGAGGGTCTATGGTTTGGGGGAGGACTCCATTGTGGGGCGAGCTGTCAGAGGAAATGGCTGAGGAAGAGATTCGGAGGCCTTGATGGTGGGATTCCTCTCCTCCTCCTTGTCCTCCTCCTCCCCCTCCACCTTCAGTATTCACACCGGGGTCTGCAGAACCCAGGGAGGAAAGCTGGTCCTCCTAGCAAGATAGAGAGAAAGGGGAAGGGAAAGAGGAGTGGGAGCGGGGGGGAGATGGTCGAAGGAGAGAGGCCGTTCAATGAGGGATGGGAGGAATGGGAAGTAAAGGAGGTGACCGATCAAGGTGGGAAAAAAGGTGGAGGGCAAAAAAATCACATGTTGAAGATGAGCGAGGAGGTAAATTTAGAGAGATAAAGACAGGGACAGGACAAGGAGAAGAATCAGAAAAGATGTGACATTGGAACAAAGATTAAGGTGGAAAAATAGAAAAGTACATGTAGAAGCCATGGTAGGAGCAAAGAAAGGAAAATTGGAAAGTAGTGATCAGTGGAAAAGGGGTTTGGAGGAATCACACGGACAGAAAGAGAGAGACGGGGAGGGAGGGAGGGAGGGAGAGAGCCCAATGAGACGAACATCAATAGAAATGGCAAAACAGGAAAAGGGGCACAGGGGAAGAAAGGATGGGGGGGAATTAAAAACTTTGCGGTCCTGATCCTCTTGGGATGAGAGTTGTTTGTCAGGTGAAAGCAAACGTCTGGAAGTCAGGTGAGTCATTCTACAAATCATGATCTAATGGTGCGTGCTCCGATAACGGCAGAAATCTTAAACTACTACAGCTATAACTCTACTGTTAGTGGTTCCAAAGTCATAAAAGCACCTACAGCAGAACTACAGACATGCAAGCCACATAGAATTCAGTGCCAAATTTACAAAGCAAGATAAAGATGCATCTTTCAGTCTGGTAAGAAGTCAAAACCTGTCAAATTCAGCAACCAAACTTTCCAACCCAAACCCATTGATTTTACAGCAATGAGTACAAGTGAAAGGCTGTGCACGTCCCACCGCAGCACCTGCAGCTGAAGCCCCATGCACCAAGTTCCCCAGACCCTTGGTTGTCTGTGTTTTCCACCACAACCTTAAAGAAGACAGAAGCTAAGTGACATGTCAAAAACCAGTGGCACGTTTCATGTCATCATATGAGGTATGTACCAGTTTTGTCGTACCAAAACGACAGTTAAGCGCGGGCTTCAGTCCAACTGTTGCATGCTTTCTACGCTGACAACTCAAAGCATGATGAAAAGGTCACTGCAACATTCTAAAATGAAGGCTGAAGTCAAATGCATTGTCCAATCAGAAATATTCTGTAAGCCCAGAAAATACTAATACTACCCTCAAAACAGAGACTTTTTGTTGCTACGGAAACCTGGCGTGAACTTCCCTGTCACTGGATTTCAGAGTCATGTAGGACCGATGGGATTTCAGTGACGTAATGGATGGTTTTTGACAGGACTTAACCTGCCAGCTAATGCTCTCAACAGTAAACTCACTAACATTAGATGTTTAGGCTCTGACATTGATTATCACTGTTGGAACTGTCCAAAAACACATGTATTTAATGCCATCCTTCTTCCACACGTCTGAGGCGTTCCAAGGCTGAAAGATAGATACTCATTTCCACTGCTTGTATCCATGATATATCTATTTAAATAAAGGACATTTAACATTCTATCATAACTTGTAAAAAAAATCAGACTATTTTATTAAATAACTGAACTAAAAAAATCCTTTAAAATATTGGCGAGAGGAAGTAGAATAACTTGGGCTTGGGTTTGGAATTGGCAGTGACAGAACAGATGTCTTTGGGGAAAAAAAGAGACTTGGTCCTTGTGGTGGAAATACTCAGAGGATCTGAGGAGGTTCCTGGGTCCTGGTTAAGGTTCTGTGGTGGAGGCACAGCTGATACGTCCTGGGTTGGAGCTTTTGATCACTGATTGTGTCCAGGTTTGGTTTTACCATGTTGCCTTACCTACACATTGGCGCAGAATAAGAGCAATGCAAATATTAGTGTGATTATCATTATTATGGTCTATCAGCCTTCACTCCCATTCGTGTCCACTGTGGTCTGTGTCGGAGCAGTGGGGAGAGAACACAACTGGGTTATTGTGCCAATAGACAACTATGAGGACTATGTACAAAATGCTGCTTAATTTACCCAAGAGCTATGAGAGGATGAAGATAAAGGAGCATCTGGAAAGCTAGAATTCACAGTTTTACCATCAGAGCTGGGCAGAAACCTCTTGAGATAATTGCACTTGATTTATCTTGCCTGGCATATTTGCTGTGTGGTGTCTAGACAGAATTAAGTGACTCTGTTTCACTGAAAATGTAAAACAAGTGCAGAGCTAAGAATGTGATACTGGTGTTTCAACACAGGCCTATGTTCTACTTTAATGCTCACATACAAGAAATATGAGAAGCTGTAACATGAATGGGATGAAGTGTTGGAGAGGGGAAAGACAGGAAGAAGGAAGGGCAGTTTGGTCTGCATCCAGTAGAGAAAAAAAAAAAGAAAAAGAGGAATCAAAGCAAATTAGCACTGGATAAACTGCATCTGATGGGTTATGTCCATTGTGAGTGGAAGGTGTTTCCATTTCACTTGAAAAGTGAAAAGAAAGAAAAGAAAAAAATTACTCCAGAATTTGATGTGAATTGGCAGGCCTTTTCTCTTCTCAATCAGAACCAAAATGAATGAAAACATTTCCAGCTGCTAACTGGTGCTATGAACAGCTATCTACTGCAGTACGGACAGTTACAGGATGCCAGTAACATGAATCCACTGACACTTTTTGTTTGTTTCTCTCAAACATGACCAACAGTGTCATTTAATATCCATGTGTAGACCATTACACATGTCTATTAAAGCCAGGAATCAGGCAGCTGAACAAAGACATGGCAGAATGTTTACTGACATCCTTTTTAACTTACCCAACTTGCTTCACTCTCTGTGGGCTGCTGTGTTTGATTACTTGGTACATTCAATTACAGCTTGATAGTAAGAGTGTTTTAAATGCTAATGAATAGTGCGGTACTGGAGACAGAAACACACAACACTTAGTGGAGTCCTGAGATGTTAAGGTGTGTTGTAAATAATGCAGATCCAGTATCGCACACACAGGTTCTTACCCGTCTCCTCCAATCTCCAATCAGTCTGAACTGTAGGCGACTACAGAAAACTCACCTCTAAATATTAAAAACCTGCTGTAAGAGTAGCTTTAAGTCTATGGTGTCAAATCTAAAGGAACCCTGTACGATGACTGTCTGACCAGGTGAAGAGCTCTTATTCTGACGCAAAAAAACCTAAAGGATCAGCGCATGTCACACACCATCCGACGTCCAAGATCAACTGTCCTGAACCGCCATTGGACCAACGGAAATGAGCCCAGGAGCCAAACACACAAATACACCAACACACAAAGATCACTGAGACATAGAAAAGACACACAGAAATACACACAAACATGTGCACATTAAATCAGTGTTCTTCAGGGAAGGACTGGGTCAGATACGGAGATTTCCCATAATTCCTGGTGGTATATCTGAGGGTAAGCGTGGGGGGGATGAGAGACTGAATGGAAATGTAGGAAAGGGTAAATGTAGAGTGTGTTTTGTAAATGAGAGGGGGAAATCTACATTAAAGGAGAATTTACACAATCCATTTACATTTTGTGTTATACATGTGAATTAAATGAAAGAAGTGCAAATGTCCTTGTACACATTCTCCTTTAAGGTGGATTTTTTACAATGTTGCTTGACTATCTATCTAGCTGTCAGCAAAAAATTAATAAAATGATAAATAAATATGATCAATTCCTGTATCCCTGTGAAAATTCTTATTATGTATATATTGAATGTATTGTACACTGTGAAACACTTGAAACAAATTCTGTTTAAAGTGAGAAAGAATGAAGTGATCAATAAATGCAAAGAAAAGAATTAAGTTGAATCCTAAGCAAACATTTGAAAGTATCAGGCTGTATTTCTCTGCATTTCAGTCAATGAGTTAAAGTTATATATTAGTTATAGTTCGTTCTCCATATACGACTTCAAGATCATAATGTCTGAGAGCTGCTGCTAATGACTGAGTGTAGAAAAGCAATGACATTTTAGATTAATATTATTAATATTATTATTCTGTATTTATGCAAAGGCGTGTATTATGCTCTTGGGTCAATAGAAAATGAAAATCCATTGGTGTCAAATAATTAAAACGAACTCTGTCATAAAGACACCAGATAGATCTTTCTGTTGTGAGAATAATTATCCGTTATTAGTTCATGTCTTCTCACTCTTGAAGCTCAAGCAATATTACAACTTTAAATACTTTAATATGATGCTAACATGAAAATGGATTATGAACGATTGTTAATGCAGACTATTAGGACTTCACTGAGAAAGAAAAATATTTGATATTTTTGATATTATACACATAATGTTTTAAGGAAAATGTCATCATTGTACAAAAATAAACATGGTGTAACACTTTGAGAGTCAAAAATTACAACAATGAAGTCATATGACTGTTTTGCAAGAATAAAGTTGTAATATTTTAGACTATGGAAAGACTTTAATCTTGTAAATGCTAACTCACAATATGATAACTTTATCCTAGTTTCAATATGATTTTATTCTGAAAATAAAACAATTTTTTTCTTGTAATACAATTTTATTTTCGGAATGAAACCTTTGTTTTTGTTACAAAACTAATGACTTTGTTCTTGTAATGCAAGAACTTTATTCTGGGAACCCTATTATTTATTCAAGAATATTAACTTTATTCCAATAATGACTATACAATGCACTATAACAACTGTAGTAAAGTTGTTATATTCTGCATCTGATTTAGACCTGTTATTTTCCCTTTTTCTGCCATATTTTATGTTTCTTAATCGTGATGTTTGACACCGTCACATACTGCAGGCAGAATTTCACCTGTTCTCACATAAGGACCAGGCCAACCATCACTGATACTTAGGAGCCAGTTGTGTTTTAACTTTTAATTCAATCTGGAAAATGGAATTAATTTTATTTTAAAATCTGTTATTACGAATGTATATGTATCAGGAGGATTTCACTCAATAATACTTTTGAAGATTGAACTGAATTAAACAGTTTCTTCGTTGTTCATACCCTATTACTTATTCTCCAAATTAGGAGAACTTAAATTGATTTTAGTCTGCATTTATAAGACTGGAAAGGTCCAACAAAATTGTCTCATTTCCATTGAAATATTCTGCCCAACAATGACCAACATCAGGTCAGGAATATTTCATTTGGAACAACAGAAACATATTAAATGAAAATAGTCATCATGTTATGAGAACGTTCACAAAAATATTGGCTTGATAAAGGATCTTATTTAATGATGGACTTTGGCTTAATAATATTGTGGAGTCATACAAACACAGATTTATTCTCACCATGTTTAGTGACACATCATATATTTATACTACGCCATTTTCTTTAATTGATCAACAGGTGGCCTAATTAAATGCAGTGGTATAGTTAATAAACGGAGTATTTATCTGAATCTAAACATTCATGGAAAATATATGACATAGGCCTGTCAGTTTTTGGATATTTGAACCTGGAAATGCTGTCTACTGTGAACTTTAATGAAAAATAATGTTAAACACTAAAGCTAAAATAAAAAACAATCAAATCAGCTACTTTAGCTATCTTAAAAAAATCCAAATCCAATCCAAATCAATATTCTACTTTAGAGTTCAACCCAGTGACGTGAACTACTGCACACAGTCTCTTTTGGAGTTTGGAGATGCTGTGACACACAACACAACATCAGGACTCATGTTTATGCAAAATCCTGCATGTCTTCATTGACACTTGACATTATTTTAAGAATCAAACATGTTTCAGACCTACCTGAACTAAATTAGTAGCCATTATAAATTTTGATGGACATTTTTGTTGGACATATAATACTATAGAAGCATAGAAGTTAATTTGACTGTGAGGAGCTCTGAGTATGTCTCAGCTCACACAGTTGAAATGTTTATGCAGTTTTCATAATGAATGGATGTGGCTGAAATGCAGAGGAACTCCTGAAACACTGGAAATATCAGTGCAAAACAAGGGCAAACTGCTGTTTACACCAGCATGTAGTTACTGAAAACTCTTTTGTGAATATGTGGCTAAAACAGAGCAGGTCACTGGCGCACAGCTCCCAGTGTAATAAGTGGCACAATCCATTCTGTGGAAATGCTGTCTTTGCTGTCGCTGTTACAGTTTGCCGTAACTATGGTAACAGCTGGATAAATGCAGAACAAAAAGTCGAAGGCAGCATGAAGCAGAACTAGTCCAATAAAGTACATGTAGGCCACTTTAAAACTGGTTTAACTAGTTTAGAAATGGAGTAACTAACACACCACAGACTCCACCATAAACCTTTAATATGTTTTTGTGCATGTTATAGTTTTCTCCTACTTTTATTCCAGTACAACATGACTATGGGAATGTTACATAGGGCAGCGCAGAGGGATATCGCTCATTGCTGTCAGTCTTTCAACACAGCCGTGTACATTTCACAGTCACGCTCAGTGACAGGCTTTGTTTCCTGGAGATAAATGGGAGACTATTTGGGTGACCTGACAGTGTGGTCGCTTAAGGTGAGTTCACAGGGTGAACAGCTGCATATGGACAGGGGACGCACATAGAGAACAGTGTAGAAGTGGAAAAGAGGCAGCAGGTTATGGATGGACAGTGACAGGGTGCCGGTTTGTTTATTACCTGGATACTCGGGGTGGGACAGGCGCAAGACGGGGCTGCACTAGGATGGACTGACGCCTCCCCTAAGAGAAATCACCGTATCTCATCAACATAAGAGGGAGAGGAGAGGAGAGGAGAGGAGAGGAAGAGAGGAGAGGAAGAGAGGAGAGGAGAGGAGAGGAGAGGAAGAGAGGAGAGGAGAGGAAGAGAGGAGAGGAGAGGAGAGGAGAGGACGAGAGGA
>JAPQRQ010000009.1:4401828-4412698 GCA_037367365.1 Apogon talboti | reverse complement strand
AACAATTAGAATATTTTTGACCAAAAAAGGAAAGCCTGTA
The DNA here is from genome assembly GCA_037367365.1 of Apogon talboti. Classification (NCBI taxonomy): domain Eukaryota; kingdom Metazoa; phylum Chordata; class Actinopteri; order Kurtiformes; family Apogonidae; genus Apogon; species Apogon talboti. Next base: position 4,412,658 of record JAPQRQ010000009.1, on the reverse strand, counting down.
GTCAACTAATGGGAAAAAATAAATAAATGTGCTACAGGTAAAGTGGATTCAGTGGATTTAACTTGATGCTTTAAACTTAACATCTGGCTTTGGTTTAAATTAGATGTTAAAGAACAAAATCTTTATCTGATAAAATGACACAGTTTCTCTGAGCTTAAAGTAAACTTCATGTACAGAACATTAAGGCTTTCATGAAAAAAAAAATCTCTGTAACTGAAACACATTGTTGAGTGTTTAGTTCTGCTGATGAAGTGGTCTTTTTAAGCCTACATGACAGCTAGGAATTTAAGGTCTCAAAACACCTTTTCTGCAGAACCTGAGTTGACATTTGCATCAACATAATAAATCTGAAGCTGAAGGTTCAATATAAAAGGTGGAACTCAAAGATGCAGAAACATATTCAACCTGTCATTTGTGGATAACGTCAGTCATGCAGTGGATCCAAGTGGACGGCATGAGGTGAGCTTCCTCTGCCTCCGTACCGTCTGCACACCTTGCATTGCATGTATAACACAAATCGTGCTTGAAATGTGTCCAGACACTGTGTGGTTCCTACAACAGCTGCGCAAAAAACAGTCTTGCAATGCATTTCGTGAGATGGTCTGGCTCTGTGGATTGTGAGTACAATCCATGGAAGCATCCAGATCTGCTACTTAGTTCATCCATGGTGGTCAGATGAGGAGCCCTGGGAACAGTGGTTTACTGTAGGTTTAATGTGTGCAGTGGCTTTATGCTTATACTCCAGGGGAGCCGTTATCAGGACTTGTTGTGTTAAGTGTTCTACTTACATTTCTCTATTATTTGGCATGTTGCCTTTAATGCCTTTAAGCTCGGACCTTCATCAGTCACTGGCTGATTCAAGTTTTGTCTGTGACCTTTGACCACAGCTTTGTTAATGTGTAGAAAAGTAGGAGAACTGGTCCCCACTCTGCAGGAAGATAGACCCGGCGTCCTTCAGGTTCATTTCTGAGATGGAAGAGCTAATGTTAAGCCATTTTCTTTCCCAGTTCTTTGCCTGAAGTTACAAAACAAGGTTTTGTCTGTTGTTTCTAAAAGTGCAGTCATGTTTCTGATATGATGTTGTATCAAACCTTTAATCCTCTTGTGCTTTTACGGTGCAAACTCATGGGAGAGTCAATTCAAAACGGACTGGATTCATCTCAATTTATCCAGTGATCCAGTTAAAAGTGAGCGCTCTCTTCATACAAATGGCTGATAAGTGCAACCACATGAGGGTATAGGAAGAAGGTCTAAGGATGGTACTATATACAAGGTTAGAGGACCTTAAGATGCTTCCCATTAAAGACGACCAGGACTGTTGCTGTCTTCATTCCGTGTCTTCGTTCCTGGAGTGGATTAGAAGTGGCAATATTCTCTGTCACAGATATCCGCCCTTTAGTTGCAGACCACAAACTATTTAAAGATGTGAACAACATAATATTGTACTTTGACCTCTCTCCAAAATATAAAAGACAGAAAACTAAACTGGACCAATCTGCAGACAATGCACTCAAGGACTCAGAACGCAGCAGAGCTTTAGGTTTAGGGACCTGAATTACAGCAGAGACACAATCAATATTCCACTCTTTCCCCATCTAATTCTGTCCTTGATCAATACAAACTAAAAGCTGCACTGCTGCAATTTCACACAAGCGCTCCGTAAATGAGGACTCAGCTGGAGTTCTCTGCAGTCGCCCAAATAGGATGCTCTTCAATTGGAAGTTGTGAGGCTATGGTGGTAGGTTTTTGTTTTTTCGATAACAGGAGCTTGGAGGGCCATCACAGACTCCTTTTTCCAGCTTAACTCAGTTGAACTGAACCAACTGATGCCCTGCACGGTTATCAGAAAATACAGAAATTTCTTGTTGTAGTCCCTCATTTAATTTGTGAGTCATTCCATGTCTGCAACTTTGGCTTTCAATATACAGAAGCGCTCTATCCCCCAGGGCGGTGATACTTAATGAAACTGAAAGCAGCCTCCTATTCTCCAATATGCTTTGCAACAGAACCACTGGAGTCCGATGCTAAAATAGAATACATCTACATGGGGAGGGACAAAAACTCTCTGCGTCATCTCCTAATCTTGTTAAGCACCACTGATTTCCTCAGAAGTTCCATAACTCCTTAAAAATATACACTAGAAATAATTATGTATCACTTTTTCCCCACATATTTTGGAAGAAAACTCCTATATTCAGCAAAAGGCATCACAAATACAGCTTCAAGCCACCGGGGACTGCCCCCTACAGACTCCAGCCCCACAGCTGCCTCCATTTACCTGCTAATTATTCCTTTTATTTGGGAGTCTTTCTCCAGCTGCTGTTGCCGTAGCCTCCTCTCACTGTCCTCCAGTCGGTTCTGGTACTGGAGGAGGATCTTATTGGTCTGCTGCTCCTGCGTCAGGAGCCTCCTCTCGTACTCCTCCAGCTTTTTGTGGGACATCACGAGGCGCTCCTTCAGGGAGTTGATCTCCTCCTCGTACTCGCGGACCTGAGGATGGAGACGCCACGTTTAAAGACCAACATACAGTTTCATCACGGATTACTGACTGATCACAACAGGTTAGCAGCTACAGCGGCGAGCGGAAGTGGAAGGCAGTTAGACGGCTTCATGAATTTACCCACACACCATGAACAGTGGAAAGAATGACCGTTCTTTATTGAACAAACACTGTGCCCGCATTATTCGCTTTATGATTAAATCCACTATTTTCATGGAACCCCAACTTTCACCTCTGTATTTCAGGACCTTCAGACTGCAGTTGGAGGCTTCCAACAGTATTAGTAGAAGACCACTATTATCAGCGTCTTCATTTGAAAGGTGCCATCTTCTAGTTGTTGTGTTTAGCGTGTGGCTAACACAGCCTTGACTACATCGGTTCCATCGTTGCTTATATGGAACCTCCACACTACAGCGGGTGGCTGGTTGGTACCTGGTTGATGTTCAGAGGTTTTAAGGCAGTTCTGAAACGTAAAAGGAAGACCTACCCTGTCCATGCGTGACTCGTCCATGCTCTTAGAGTATTCCTTAAGTTTGAAGTCTTCACGGTCGATCCGTGAGGTTTCTATGTCAGCTGACAGATGAGGCATGTTGGAGACCCAGGCCACTGTGCGCTCATTGGCTGGGGTCGGGGGGTTGAGGGTGGATGGAGTCTGGGAGCCCTGGAGAAGGAAATCCAGTACACTGAATATGAGAACATGAGTTCTTGAATACATAAGGAATGTTCAAAAACACCACACTGTTTATCACTACTCAGCTGAGGCTGAGATAGGATTAAAGATAATGTTACCGCTACAGTTTATACTAACACTTCTCAAAACGAATCTCTAAACATGTCCATTAACTTTATGTCCATGGCTAACGGCTCTGTCCAAAACTAGGACTAAATGGGAGTTGGACCTGTCAGTGGAGTTGAATAATGAGTGGTCCGATGCTGTACATAGGATCCATTAGTGGTGTCAGTCTGTTCAGACACAGATCCTATCTCTGTGACGCTCCTTTAGTAGAATTCCACCATCATGTTAAGTCCCTGTGTGCCTCCTGCTTCACTGTCTCTGCAAATCTTGCATGTTAAACTGGACAGCATATCTTTGCTCGCAATTTATTGTTTGGCATTAACATATTTTCAACAAGATTTCTAAAGTTCTTTGTCAGAAGAATACTCCTGTAATGTAAATATTTTACTGTACCTCTACATTCTGTGTGGCTTAGTCCCTTTAGGTTCTTCCTCCAGCTTTATCTCAGAGGACTAACAGACTCTGGACAACAAATGACACCTGCTTTGGACTTTGTCCATAATCCCACCAGAGTAAGACCCATCCAGCCCATCTAACCGTTGCCTGATTCGTTGGCGGGGGCTTCATCTTGACATGTTACCATGTGTTGACCAGTCACAGAATTACGAACCCCGTCACGTCAGAGGAACAGCTTTGAATTCAGGTTCTGATTAACAGAAGAACTCGGTGAACAGATGGTACCTGTTTGCTCATGGTGGGCTTCAGCAGGTGCTGTTGCTGAGGCTGGGCCTGTTGCTGTGGCGACTGTTGGGCGCTCTGACTGGCGGTTCCTTGAGGACTCCCGCTGTCCCGGACAGAGCTCTGCTGGTGGGGCAGCCCGGGGGCGGTGTTGTCTTTAACGGACAGCTGCCGAGGGCCGTGTTGCCTGCCGCCGTAACCCGACTCTGGAGACTGGAGCAGATTTCCGCTCTGCGGTCGTGCTTTAGTGGGAGCTGCAGGTGCAGCGGCCGCACTGACAGACAGCTGATGGGAAGTCTGGGATTTGACTCGCTGGGTGGGAGGCGGAGCAACAGAACTCTGGCGCATGGGCTGGACTGTGGAAGGGGGCGTGGTGGCCAGGGAGGAGTGGGAGGTTCCTGTCTGGGACGTCATCCCCATCATTTGTTGTTGTTGTTGGAGGTTGTCCTAAAAAACAGAACAAGTTAACCACAGTTAGCTGAAATTTTTTGCTTTGGCTGGAATGAGCTATTCTGTTATTACATTTGTCAGATAAGAAGTTACCCTTTGTAAGAGGTGCATTACTTAACATCAGTTAATGCAGTGATAAACATTAAGTACTTGTTGACTAATGTGTCTAGTACGTCGTCCTTTACTAATGAGGTTCATGTTTACATAGGTATTAATTTGACGTTATTTCATAGTTTACCCGTATGCTAATGAATATTAAGATACATGGGTTGACAATTACTCATCATTGTTTTAAATGATGACGCTGTTGTTTTCCTAAAGTGTTAAAGGTTCTCTGTAAGATTCACGCCTGGTTATGTAACGTTTGTGTTGCAGTCTGTGTTGTGACGCTGACACAGCTGATAGTGTTACAGGTTGAGGTTTGAGTCTTAGGACCCAGGATTTAGTGAGTCTGTTGAGCATAAAAATCTGATACCTGGGAGTAATCTCATACTGTAATTGTAATAATCAGATCTGACGTGTTTACATGCACTTCAGAAATGTGATAATTGAACAACGCTGGTCTACATGTTTCAGTCCATTATTGTGTTTCTTTCAGAATCGTCCACTGCTGGACACTATGTTTGTTGTCTTTTGTCTTCTACTCATGTTGATCACTTAAACAATCTGATAACTCCAGAAATTAGATAATGATTGTATTTTTACTCTGCACGTAAACAGGGTCGGTGTTGTGTGGCTGTAATTATGGATGGAGGTAACCCAGCTCAGCGTTAATTTAGTAAAGGGACTAATGACAGCCACCAAATGACTGCCTGCACAAAAACAGACTAACATCAACTTTATGTAAGCACACCCAAATCTGTCATAGAGCGCCTTCACACAGTTAAAAAAAAGATTAATAGGCACATTAGCTAATTGGTGATTAACTGTTAGTTAATGGATTAATTAAATAAGATGTTGGTGAATTAGTAAGTTATTGTAAGTTTTGCTGGATGACAAACCCCATAATGATAAACAAAGCCTGTTCTGATGCCAACCAGCCAACAGTCTTAAATGAGCCAGTTTGTTCCAGTAGCTGCTTTGAGTGAGGCGTCAGTGACTGCTGTGAAGTCAACCTGCTATGACCCTGTTTGAGCAGCCTCGTCCACAGTGTGACATGGGACGGCTGGTTCTGTGTGACACTGTGGAAATGAGCCTTCAAATACAAGGCAGCTGCAACAGCCCCGTCACGCATCGAACTGGAGGATTTTATGTGATAACTTTGTCAAATACCAAATTACGGCACAGACAAAGGTAAAAAATTCAGCATCTCAGCAATGAATACAGCTTCACCCATCCAAAACCAAACAAACCTGTTAATATGAAGCTAAAAAGTATTTCAAAGTAACTAACACAAAACATTTGACTTTTGAGTTTTTTTGTTGCTTCACAGAGGTTTTTGTTGTTATTGTCTCTCAGATTATTATTTTTGTTTGATAATTTCATTATATTGACACAACTTTGGTTTGTAACCCTGTGGCTTGAAATAGTGGAGACAAAAATGAGAAGTCTTAGTGTTACAAACTGCAAACTACATTGTGTGGTTTTTACCTCTTGGCCAAGGGGTATTGTAATCCTTTTGTCAACTGTCTGTCTGTCCGTCCGTCTGTCTGTCTGTCCGTCTGTCTGTCTGTCTTGTCCGTTCGTCCATCCGTCCGTCTGTCTGTCTGTCCGTCCATCTGTCCGTCTGTCCGTCCATCTGTCTATCCGTCCGTCTGTTTGTCTGTCCGTCTATCCGTCCGTTTGTTTGTCTGTCCGTCCGTCCCTCTGTCTGTCCATCCGTCTGTCTGTCCGTCCGTCTGTCTGTCTTGTCCGTTCGTCCATCCGTCCGTCTGTCTGTCTGTCCGTCCATCTGTCCGTCTGTCCGTCCATCTGTCTATCCGTCCGTCTGTTTGTCTGTCTGTCCATCCGTCTGTCTGTCCGTCCGTCTGTCTGTCCATCCGTCAGTCTGTCCATCCATCCGTCTGTCTGTCCGTCCATCTGTCCATGCGTCAGTCTGTCCGTCCGTCCGTCTGTCTGTCTGGCCTTCCATCTGTCTGTCTGTCCGTCCGTCAGTCTGTCCGTCCATCCCTCCGTCTGTTTGTCTGTCCATCCGTCCGTCTGTCCATCTGTCAGTCTGTCTGTCCATCCATCCGTCTGTCTGTCCGTCTGTCCATTCTGGCCGAGGGGTATTAGTGGGCAGCATGTTATGTTTGTGTTACCTATGCATTGTAATTATTCCTCACAGTTGATCACGGTAGTAAGACAGAACCACTGTGATGCACTGCTATGGACAGGGTCATGTATACAACACGAATATACTTTAAAGATGTACCTAAAGAAAATGTAGTCTAAAGAAAGGCCTATGGTAAGGTACAGTCAGGTTTCATTTTCTAAAGTGAACACTAACATTGTTTTTCTCAGCCTTGCCTTTTTTAGTGGTTAGAACACCAGTGGTCCGTCCACAGCAGTGCATTGGTTTGGTTCCACGTTGGACTGTGCCATCCTGTGTGTCTGCTGCAGGTCAAACACTGACTGGACGAATAGCTCATACCTTACAACTAACTGCACTTCAATAAATATGAACCGCACCTTTCAGGTGGCGTTGTAAATAGTACCTGCACATGTATGGACATCTGCCTCCGTCCGTAATCAGCCCTGCTGTAGTCATCGCTGTAGCTGTGTGAATGGATGATGCTGGGTTGACCCAGGTGGGTGTCCCTGGTCCTGAGCGTGGACAGGTCCTCACTGCGAGAAAACCCCCCGTGGGCGAACTGTGGGATGTAGGTCTGGTGAGAAGGTTCAGGCTCTGGGGCCAGGAGCAGGGGCGCTGGGGGCTGAGCCCGGCTGTGCTGGTGATGGAGCTGTGGTTGTTGAGGTCCATCAGCAGTCGCCAGATGAAACAGGGGATTCTGGAAGGAAAGCGGGTAGCGCATGGCGGCGGCCTGCTGTTGCTGCTGCTGGGACAGCGAGTCGGTGGTGGTGCCCATCTGGCTCAGCTGGCTCAGCCGGAGGCCGCCGGACATGCTGGAGCCGCCAGAGCCAGCTGACAACCTCCCACCGGCCCGCAGCTGGCTGCTCAGGCCCGACCCCAGGCCGCCACCGCCTCCGCTGCTCAGCCCTCCGAAACTGCCCATACCGGCGATGGAGGCCTGGGAGGAGTTGAGCATGTCCACCGACTGCAGGTTAGACACGCTGTTCATTCGGGAATCCTGGAGGTCCATCATAGATACGCTTTTATTGACACTGATCACCTTAATAAGAGGGATATAAGGGGCTTCTGGGCCCTTTGTTAGATTATGTTAGGTGGCCACGGATGATATGGGTGAGGGTGGTGCGGGTGTTTTTACCGCGAGGCCTGGATATCGGAATGCCTCAAAGTATTTCCCAGGAAATACCGCTAGGATGAGTTGCGTGGTGAATCAGTGGAAAAAAAACAGATGTCATGATAAACTACAGGTTGGGTAAAAGGATGGCAGATTCTTTTCAGTATGACTAACATGCACGTCATACTAACCTGGTTTGGATCAAGGAAAACCTAGTGAATGGGATGATGATTCCCCACCTCACTATGATAGGACTCACCTTCGGGTCTGGTTCCGTGATGTCTGAGCTGCTCGTGCAGTAGGCCGGGCTGGACCGGGCCAGGGGAGGCCGCGATACGTAAAACATGTCTTTGGAAGATGCTCGATGAGGGTGGTCACGGTCCTGGAAACTCATCTGGGAGCGGGATGGTATAACCCCTCCAGTAGAGGTGGGGGAAGGCAAACGAGTGATATCTATAGAGCTGGAGAGCAGCAGTAAAATGGACACGTGAAATAAGGAGTTACTTTAACACTCTCCAGTAGGTCCATTATTTTCACCACAGCCACTGATACTCAAGAACAGTACGTCTGATCAATACTGAATCATCCAGTGTGTACGTTTTATGGCCTTTCACATCTGACAGTTGGAACCAATGTCCAAACAAAGGTCCATGTTTATGTTACATCATCTACATTTCATGCAGTTGGTTCTGGTTCCCCATGCACGACAGAACTACATCCTGTTGTCTTCATCAACGCAGACTGCATTTCCCTGAATGTGACACTGGTGTGTGACACCTGACACAAAGACACCTTCTGTCAGTGGGGCAGGGCGCCTTTTCAGTGTGAATGGAGACAAACCACTAAGAGGATTTAGAAGGAATGTCCATGCCACGTCAACACTTAAAACTTCCCCAAAAGGTAAATAAGTAACTTGGCTCTTTCCTGCTTGTGTCTTCATCTTCATCTGCTCTCTGACTCCTGTGCTACTTTGGCTCATTTCTCCTTCTTGTAGCCATTATTCTTCGCTTTGATGGTTTAATGTCATTCGTGCCATAACTTCCTATAACTGGTCAAAAAGTCTAAACCATCCAAAAAAACCACTTAATGAACTGGGCCACGGTTGAGTGGGATGAGGGTGAAGACCACCACTACACCTACTTTGAAGAAAGCCCAGACTTGGCCTACCTGTTGAGATCCCTCATCATGAGATTCTGAAACTCGGAGGAGATGCCCCTGTTGAAGCTGGGCCTGGACAGCAGCCTGTCCGTCTGTCTGTCCTGGATCCGGTCGGCCTGGTGGCTGGGCTGCCTCTGGAGGTGGGGGTTACGCAAGGCCATGCTGATGTCGTTCAGGAGGCGAGGCAAAGGACCCAGTTTGATGATGGCATCCTGCAGTTGAATGAAACAGAGCAGGGTTTGTTCTCTAACTGGAGGGTTTCATTGGAACGCCACATATCTACCTCTACCCACCTGGTGCCTGTGATTTTAGGACAGCTTGAGTGATTAACAACTTGCAGGCTCATTTAGCAAAAACTTTCAGGCAGCAGAACAATGGCATATTTTTGGGAAATAATTGTGCACACTGAAATGAAGCCAGTCTGGTTGGGTTTAGTTTGGCTGAACAGTAACGAAACAATAGTTACCGTCAGGGAGTTGACACACTTACACAAACACCTGCAAGATATTCAACGTCAACTCACTAACTATGGAACTTTTGATTTTATCACAGTGGAGGAAACTGTAGGTCATTAATGAACAAGTTTCTGGATTTGTGTCACATGCTGATTTAAAGCTTGTACCTGTAAGGTACAGTATGAATGTACAACCAGCTGATAAATATAATTTGATATACAGTAGTTGAACACTCTGGAAAGCTTTGAAAGCTGAAGATGAGAAATGAACTTCAAGCCCAACACTGTAATGAACGATCGGATAATTATGATAATAACTGAATGAAAGATCAATTGTACAAAGGAAATTGATTGGTAACCACTATACATGTGATTCGATCAGTCATAGACCCACCTACTGCAAAACCAAAGTGAACCACCTTAAGCTCTGTAGAGAAACCATAACACTGTGTCCCCATCACCAGTCCAGAGATTAGAAAAACTATAGTAAAAATATTTACACCCACCTAATCAAATATTAAATTAGAGAGTGAATAACAGCTGCACAGCACACAGATGTTTGGGATCCTGAAACTTTACAGTTACACGCCCAAAATTGAAAAAGTTACTGTAGCACGAAGGAAAGTTGTACAGTTGTGTATGCAGTCACTGTTCATCCCATTAAAACGCTGATGCTGAGGGTCAAGCACCTTAATATGTTAATTAGTCCATCTAAAGCCCCCTTGGGTGTGAATGTGAGTGATGGTCGTTGGTCTGTATATGTCAGCCTGTGATGAACTGGTGACACGTCCAGGGTCAACTCATTGGCCCATTGGTAGCTGGGATAGGCTCCAGCATCCCAGCACGACAGAAAACAGATGGATGTAAATGTTTATGAATTGTCTTCCTAAGGTATCCTCCAGTAACACAACAGTCACATAAATGTGCCTCAGTATTCACTTTGGGTAGAATACATTTACTGTACGGTTGTATTTGTGTCATGTTTGGGGTCACCTTGCTGAGCTGAGCTATGACCTCCCACAGGAGGCTGTGCAGTATCGACAGCTCCCTCCCCAGGTCGATGTATCCCTCAAAGCCCCCTGCGTTGCTGACACTGTCCAGGTTGGAGATCTCATACAAAAACTGCTGCATGGAGCCCCACTCCATCTCCAGAAACTCATTCATGAAACACATGTACTCCTCTTTATTGCCGAACCTGTAGAGGGGTAATTAAGCCAAGGAGGAAGGAAGGAAGGAAGGAAGGAAGGAAGGAAGGAAGGAAGGAAGGAAGACAGAAAGAAAGGAAGGAAGGAAGGAAGGAAGAAAGAAAGAAAAAGAAAGAAAGAAAGAAAGAAAGGAAGAAAGAAAGAAAGAAAGAAAGAAAGAAAGAAAGAAAGGAAGGAAGGAAGGAAGGAAGGAAGGAAGGAAGGAAGAAAGAAAGAAAGAAAGAAAGAAAGAAAGAAAGGAAGGA
>JAPQRQ010000009.1:4306691-4319950 GCA_037367365.1 Apogon talboti | reverse complement strand
AGTGTAGAGGTTTGGAGTTGTCTTAACTGGGCTTCTTGCTTTAGTAATAATAGTATTCACCTTGAATAGGGGAAATGCCCACGCCTTGTTATTTTGTGTTGTTTGTATAGTATTGATGGTTTCTATAATTGTGATGTCATGGTGGTGGATTAGGTCTAGTAAGTCCCCACTGAAAGCCCAGGTACCAAATGCATGGTATGTGTTAACCCCATTGACCAAACAGGAGAAAAACACTGAAATTGAAAAAGTACAATCGAAACATTTAAAGTTCTTGCAGTAGATTGAAGGCGTTCTATGATTGTGTGCATCAAATAGGATCAATAAATGTGGCCTCAGTGGGTCTCAGTTTGGTCCTTAAGGTAATAAGGTAAACTTACAGTGGGAAATGAGGTTGGAATCCTAAAATTAGAGTAAAAAGATATGCAGGCGTCAAATTTGATCCCACTTGCATTACCACAGGTGGAATGATAAAAACCCCAACATTTAAAAAGCCAAATGTGTCCTTAGTGATGCACAACGTCCGCTGGCCTGTATTTGGTAAATGGTCCATCTCCGCTTCCACTTGAATCCTATAATTACCACAGTGCCTGTTGGATTGAGACAGCACTTGATTATCACATGATGAGGCCGTGGTGGCGCTCATCAGTGGAGTGGCTTCGAGTGGGGAAGGCTGATAAATAACCCAACATCCAAGGACAGACAAAACCCAAAGTTTGACTCTATCACTGGATTTAATTAGAGCTTTTTCTGTTGTTGTACATTAGTTCTACTTCAGTTAGGATGACTTTCATCAAAAATGCATTTATTGCTTTCTAAGGCATCATGGTATTAAAGGGGGTGCAAACTACAGTGAACAGGCGTAGGTAAACACTGGTGTTTGATGACACAGATGGTTGGTACCTGATCCTGAGTCTGCTCCTGAACGTTAAATACAGTCAAATAGAATAAAAAGGTTCATCATTCGAATCTGTACAGCTGAATGTCTTGGGTTTTTTTGGGGGTTTTTTTCTTTCCATATTTGCTGTAGACGTTCATTTGACACATGAACCTGATGGGCTTTAAATGTATCACTGAAGTGAATGATGTTGGTGGTTTTGTATAGTTTAATCTATAAAGCTGGGTTTTTTTGTAACATATCTTGATGTTTTTTTATTGGAAACATGCCATTAGCAGCAGATAGTCTGTCTGTAAAAGCTGAAAAAATACTGCTAAGAAACAGGATTTAAATGCAAACATACTTATTTTGTATCTATTTTGCATTAATTCTGTGATATTTAGTTATTAATTATTACAATCTTTGGTCTTAAGAAGAAAAAAATGAAAGCAGTCATGTTTATAACAAATTATGTGATCATTTATTATGTGATTATGTTTGATTATGTGTTTTTTAATCGTAATTGAGAGTTCTATTTAGAACATACCAGTAAAGAAGCAACCTTCAACACAAAGGCAGAGAACTTGAATCTAGTTTCTAATATCTAACCAGTTTCCAGGTATGTGTTACATATTTTGCATATTTCTTCAATATGTCAAATATTTCCAATGATTTATGAACTCAGAGTAATACATATAAGTCATCACATTACATATGTTATGTTGGTAATACTTGCATTAACCCTTTCATTTATAGTGGTCCCTCCAGTGGACATCTGTCCTCCATCTGTTCTGTTGTATATTCATGGGTTTCAGTGTTTTGTTTTAGTTCCATAGCACCAGCAATTGTTATTAGACTGTAATTAGCAGTTTTATTAAACAAAAAGGTTTTTTGTATATTATCTCCATGAAGTGAGTACTAACTAGTGTTAGAGCATAATAAAATGTGAGGAAAACATCAGATAGCTGCATTAAAATTGTTTTTATTTCATAGTTTCACACATATATCACTGTCTGATATTGTGCCTTAAACACATGTTTCTTTGTTTAAAAAATTGAACACATGGTGTCCAGCTGAGTTGACATTTTTGTAACTCCATGAAAAATAGGTTCATTAAAAAAATTCAATTGCATAGTTATTTTCTTGCCTAAAGAGGAATAAAAACACATGAAAAAAATCTTGACTAAGGTTCTCATAATTCATGCATGAAAGGGTTCAAATGAAATGACATGAATATCTGTACACTCTTTAACGGAATATTTGTATATTTTGTGTGCTGATTTGCATATTTTGGTATATTTAGGGCTTTTATTGTGAAAGGCAGTAAAAGAAGAGGTGGGTTTGCAATGCCGTGCACTTGAACGTGTTTGCTGTTGTTTGAACAGTACCTCAGGTTTTATTTATGAGCAGTCTCTGATCATCGGGATCTAAGTGTTGGAACAGAGGACTTGGTTGATAAAATGTACCAACTCAGCTGTGGAACACCTTATAGCCAGTACGGAAAGAGTAAATCAGGATTCAATGTGCGGTAAGAATGCACCACTGAATAAGATTATTCCACACACAGACTTCCTACAGACATACAAACAGACTGTACATCTGAGCACAGACGTACGTTCACAGAGCACGACATCAACATACTGAGCGGAAATACGATGAGAGGAGATAATTGACTGGTTCAGGACACTGCACAGCATTTAAGACGTGACTAGGACATACTGTACTGGCACATTTTCACATTTTCACAGCACTCCAGTGTAAGAAGAACTCCGTTTCCAAAGAGTCTCACATTAGTTAATAATCTCCGACTGCAAGTTCCAAGGACCTTATTTCATCTCAGTAGTCACGTTGTGTCAAAGTGACACCATATGCACTTACTAAATAGGAGGGGTGTTTTGTCGTCAACAGTTACACAGAGACATTGTGATGTTTCAAAGGGCACCAGCTACACAGACTGCACCAAACCATATTTGGACTAAAGAGGCGGAGCTGAGAAAGCCAGCGTGCTTCTAAATCAATGCTAAACACTACCTTAACTGGTAAAATGACAAACTAGTCAAACAACTTGGTAATTAAGTCATTTGACAGTCATGTTAGTGGTTAATAGTGTGACTTCTTAACTTATTAACCACAATTAGCTCATAAAGCTGAAAAACAAGGTTGTAAATTTGACGGACATGTGAGCTGTCAATCAAAGCCCAACAAATCAATCAGCCTTTAAATCTTATTAACAGTGAAATAAATTATGAAAACACCACTGCACCCGAAATAAAGTGAATGACACCAGAAAGTACACGCCTGTAGTGCTACAGCTTTACAAGACTGATAATGGGCTTCACTGTCAGGATACATCTACACTAATGTCTTTGACTTTTTAAAACGGTTTGAAAATGACAAAGATCTCCATCCATACAAGTGTTTCATTTTAGAAATGATCTCTTAACATTCATCCATGTCTGAAGTGCATATCACTCAGGTAATGGGTCAATATCACTATGAGGTGTCATCGTGTGTCCCCCCCGTCCCGTCCCGTCCCCCCCCCCAGCAGAACCTAACTGTCACCATGAACACATTGTAAAATAATGAAATTCTGGGGTTTTATTATGAATGGGCAAACACTTACACATATATCAGTACACTTTTAAACCTTTTCAAATGTGATTTTATTATTTTAGACAAATTTCTTTGAGTGAATGTACATGATTTGTGGTGTATGAATGTGTGTGAATGTTCGGTGGTGGTGGGAGGGGCCGTTAGGCGTGAATTGGCAGCCACGCTTCTGTCAGTCTGCCCCAGGACAGATGTGGATACAGATGTAGTTTACACCACCAGAGGGAGACTGTGAGAGCCAATGAATAATGGAACCATTGTACGCGCTTTGAGTATGTGTTAATAGAGAAGCGCTATATAAATCTAATCCATTATTATTATTATTATTATTATTATTATGTCCCTTACACTGCCCTTCTGACTTTAGTGAGATCGATGAGTGTTTAAATGAAAAAAATTCCAAAATATTTTACATGTCATTACACTTAACTTTTTTGATAAAAACAAGTCATTTTGATAATTGGAGGTGGAAACATAATCTACAAGAACATTTAGTATTTACATTTCAAAATTTTTATCATTTTGTGTTTGTACTTGGTGGGTGGTGGTGACAGGGTGGACACACTTAGCATGTCCACCCTGTCACTTTTCAGAAATCCTAAATATATTTGTTTGAACATTACACAGTCCTCTTCAAAGATGACCTACTTTGCCAACTCAAGGTCCAACATAACTTTAGCCCAAACTGTCCACGCTGTCACTTATTTTTACATGTGTTTGTCAGTGACAGGGTGGACATATTTGTTCCAGATTTTGCGGTCTGGTTGTAGTTTGTCTACTTGCAAAAAAATAAAAATTAAAAATGTAGGCGCTTGATCAACATGCATTTTGGACATTTTGAAGTCTGTACCTTCTAGTTTATTTATTTATGTATTTATTTGACAGGGACAATGCAGTCAGACAGAGTTACAAGCTTGCAGCTGATGTGATGCATATAAGTGTATAACTAGTGCTAATTTACAGCTCCTGTCCCTGGTTGGACCTTTCTAAAACACCATAATATAATACAATAAAAACAAAAAGAAAACAAAAGAAAACAAAACAAACAAACAAAAAACACAGTGCACATTATTTACAAGTGGGTCCAGTTTTGTTTTGTCTTCAGCCAAACTTTAGTTGTAGTGGTGAACATTTTAAACTCTGAAGTGGATTTAATTTCAGTGTCAGTGAGTTCCAGAGTTTGGGGCTCTTACAGGAGACGGACGACTGTCCCAGTGGTGTTGTGCACAAAGACATTCAGCAGTTTTGGTTTGAGGGGCTGCTGGTGGTTCTGCTGCTGTTATGGCCCTCATAATGGGCAGGGTGGCTCAGGTGCCAGGCTGTTCAAACACTTCAGAATGAATTTAAGAAAACATAAGTCATTAAAGCTTTCAAAGCCCAGTGATGATACCGGATTGGCTTTTTATCCATAATGTTTAGAGCTTCATTATACAGTGAACCAATGTGTTTAGTGGCAGCGGAGGACGGTGGAGCCCTTAGATGTGTGACAAACTCAGCAGGGCGGCCTGTTAGGTATGGAATGTCTGATTCATTTGAAACAGTTTCAATTACTTTGTATTGTTTGTGAGATTTTCTTTATATGTTTATCAAAATTAAGTTGAGGATCGAGTACCAAGCCGAGATATTTAAATTCTGTTGCAGTTTGTATTTTTTCATCTTGTACATTTACATGAAAGTTTAGTTCTAGATTTATTTTTTTGACAGAGAAACACATGGACACTGTTTTTGACAGATTAAGCACCAACTGACTTTTACTGAGCCACTGCCCGACCTCACCATCGATGTTGTTAGAGCGTTAGCAGCCTGCTGTGGTGTCTTGGCGGATGCATAAAGAACTGCATCGTCCGTGTATAGCGGACAACCTGCACCAGCAAAAGACTGACCAGCAAAGGACCGAGTGTGGAGCCCTGTGGTATGCCCTTTTGGTTGTCTAAGAGTGAAGAGCAACTTTAACACACTGTAACCAGGTCTGGAGAAAGGATGAGAACCAACATAGAGCCTCGGTACAGATATTAAAGTTTTGCATTTTTAACAGACGCAGGTTGTCAAAAGCCTTTTTAAGGTCTAGGACTACTGCGCCTACCACATTAACGCTATCCAGGGATTTACTTCGATTTTCGACTAAACAGCAGTTTGCTATTTCAGTGGAGTAACCTGATGTAAGTCCAAAGTGCTGGGGGTGGAGGAGCCCCTGGGCTTCTAGATGTTCCATCAGTTGTGATGCTTCCACTTTCTCAATAACTTTTGACGGTATGGGTACAACTGATACTGGCCGATAGTTGCACATGGAATCGTGACTTCCTGTTTTAAATATTGGTAGAACAACTGCCTTTTTCCATCCTGAGGAAAAGGTACGAGTTCTTATTGAAAGATGTACTAAATGTGTCAGTGGTTTAGCCAGCACGGAGCAGTGTCTTTTGAGAAAGGAACTACTCACATTATACTGTATTTATGTAAATCGGTACTTTTAGAATTGGATAGTTTAGCTGTTATTTCCACAGTTTTTGTTTCCTGGATCTCTTTAATATGAAAAGAATCAACAGATATGTTTTGAATTATAGAAGTTGGATATTCTACTGACTTCAGGAAATAAGAGTTGAATTCATTGGTCATAATGGCAGAGGTGTTTGTACTTTTGCGCTTCACAGTGAGTTCTCTTATCCATGTGCAGCCGACACCGGTGACAATATTACAGGCCTGTGAACGTTTTATCAGTGTTCATAATGGACATAGTTTTGCTGATAGAACCCTCCCACCAGGTACCGGCTCCCACCAGATTCACACAAATTTGCTGCTGGATGTGAGCTGATAATGCTGAAGATGGGAATAATCACAAATTGCTTCAATACTAGTTTTCCTGCTTTGAATTTCGTCAGTGTCAGAGTATTAAGATGCATTATTTACCTCCACAACAGCACAAAGGCCCATCCAAACTGAAGTAACAGCTGCTGTTAGAACACACCCATAGATGGAAGATGGAACATGTGCTGACTGACAGGACCAATCAGACGGCACATGAAGGCATCTATGTCATGATCTGTACACATCCACACTACAGCGTAGCAATGACTTTCTAAACTAAAACATCATCAGCTGTGTTTCCAGAAATCTCCACGTTCGAAATGGCTGAAATGTTGGAGTAGTGTTGATCATGTGATGCCAGTATATTCCGATGGTATCATATCATGATTTATCATGTGATTTTTTTTCCTTCAACTTCAATGATGTATTTTTTTCAATTTGCTCAAATTCATTCCTTTGCATAGATTCCTCACCATGGCAACAGCTGCAGTGGTCATGGGCATTGTGTTTTGACCCATCCACATGTCGTAACACTGACTGAATAATAAACAAACATCAGCAGAGCCAGCAGGTTTCACCTTTGGAGAGTCTGTCGTCTGCTCAAATGTGAAGAATGGACTGTATTTGTTTAAAACCTTGATTCGGGCAGATCAGATATGCAGAGATAGATTCAATAAGCACTGAACTCCACACTCGTATTAAGGCTGAACCCACACACGTTTACTCCAGGGTGAAGACTGTGCATCAGCGTCGAACAGCACCGAGCCTGGAGGTGACAGCCAGACACAGAGCTGCTGTTGGCCTGACAACGCCTCCTCCTCCTCCGCCTCCTCCTCCTCCTCCGCCTCCTCCTCCTCCTCCTCCTCCTCCTCCTCCTCCTCCTCCTCCTCCCTCTCTCATTCTGCCTCCCAACCATCACTCCTTCTCTTGCTCTTCTTCCTCCTTTTCTTTCTCCCTTTCTTTCTCTTCTCCCAGCTCCTCCTTCATGCCTCTCTTACACCACTGTGCACAGATATTCAATTAAAAGGCTGTTGAGTACAAGTGCAAAGCCTAAATGGAAGCACACACACCCACACACACCTGCCCACACACACCCACACACACACAGACACACACACACACACACACACACACACCCGCCCACACACACACACACACACACACACACACACACACACACACACACACACTTGTACGCAAATCACTGGGGAAGAGAGTGAAAATAATGCAGACTAATATCATGCAGCAGTCGGTGCAAAAGGGAGATCTGAAGATATTTGTCAATGAGATGCAATCAGATTTATGTGAGAACTGTATACAGAGGCAGATTTTATCAAATTAATTCTACAGTGTTTTCAGAGCTTTCGTTAAACATCTGATTTACAGGGAAAGGAAAGCATTTGCAGAAGGGCTGTTTTATCCTTTTTCCCTACAGTTTTTTATTTCACAAATACAATGTTGAACAGAACAATTGTTTTCTTCTCTCTCTTCCAGTCTTCTCTCAGATGCGTTCTGTGACACAAAGCGAAAGCTTAAATCTATTTTTAAATCAATCACAGAACAAATGACACACTGCTATTGGATCTGTTCTTAACAGGCTTTGGATCCTGAAATCAGGGACGCGACATATTCACACAACATTCTCTTTTTCTGAGAAAAACACACTTGAACCTACTGTATGGTTTCACCCATTTAACAATCTTCAGAAAAAGTTTCAGACAATGTTATAACTGAAATGACATAAACCTGTTGGGGGATTTTCTACTTCTGTTCTGGCTTTTTAAAAGAAAATGGATTTAATTGGTATAAATAATATAGAGACATACGACAAGGTTTACTCTTACTCTGGTACTAAAAACTACTGTCAGGATTTGAAGACACGCAGTGAAAAGTTAGTGTTGGACAGATGTGGACAATTATTTTGCAGGAGGCCCTTGAGTCATTCTTTCCAAAGACACCATTTTGTGGAGGGGAATAATTAAATGAACCATGCAACGTGGTTCATTATGTCTATAGTGGTCAGTTCACAGCCAAACTGCACCATTATTTAATACCAAGAAAAAGCATGTCATGGTCCTCACACTAAAACCCCTCTACTGGAACATGGAATTTCATTAAATGAAATATATTGAACCTCATCCAAATACAACTATGAATGAAAGTGTTTTCATTCATAGTTGCATCACTGGGATGTCATATAAAATGAGCTTTGGCCTTACTGTGACAGTTCTGTTTCCTTTTACTGTTATCAGTCTAATGGACTGTTAAAACACTCTGTGGTGCATCATGCTTGAAACCATGGCATCTTAAATGGCATCTTCAACATAAACCACCAGTTCCAGCTGTAGTGCTGTCCCTTTGTACAGCAAGGCTGTGTCTGACAGCAGTCAACAATGATTAGTGTTTTGACCAGGAACAAATTTGCCTCCTGTGTGAAGTGAAGCTGAAGACAGGTCTATGTTAATGTATTTCAACACCAGCTTTACCCTCCTAGGACCCTCTGTCCACGTATGAGGACAAACAATTCACAGCTTTATACAAAAAAAAGAAACAACTGTCCACCACAAATGACATTCCATCAACATTTTTAAGAATGCATCTGAAAAAACTGTTGCATTATGATGTTTCCAATATAAGCAATTATTTAATTAAAAAAAGCCAAAACTCAAAAACCTGTGGGCTCCTGGGTCTGAGGAGGATAATGGTGGTACGTGGAGACCTAGGAGGTATGTGGAGTAAAAACATTAGAACAGCCGTCTGCAGCCGTTTTCCAGCTGACATGAGTGCGATTAGTGGGAGGAGGTGAGACAGGAAGAGAAAGGAGATCATTTTCTCTACTAGTATGGAGTTCATTTATTTGTATGCCAGAGGAAGGCATTACAGGAACACATGAATTGCCAAAGTATGTTATTATTTTATACTGGAGGAAATCAAAGACCTCCAACCGGGAGTCACACTGCACTAAAGCCTTTGTCAGCCTTTCATTTCTCAGCCTTTGGCTCTGTTCACTGTGTTGTGTTTTTTGCAGCTAGTTTTCCCAGTCTTCATTTCCACCCAAGTTGCCCCTGGTCATGGGGTCAGTGATGGGAACAAGTGCAGGGGCAGGTAATGCTCCCAAACGGCTCCAAGTCTTGCAGTTGAATAAACTTTTGCTTTTTATGTACTACCCTCTGTGGCAAGGCTTCATGTCATCCTTTACAGCAAAGAAACTGACAGGACATACATGAAATCTTCACCTTTATGACATACTGTCATATTTCCCAGTTCTTCATGGTTCAGCACCATGGACAGCGCATGATGCTTCAGTCCCACATTGGCTTTGAAAACACAACCACCCATATAAAACAGATGTAGCTAATACAACGGTTGTGAGTTATAGAAGTAAGCAGAGGTCCAGATGCTCCTTTTACAAACAGGCAAACATGTCATTTAATTTCACATTCCTCCACTAACACCTGTGAGTTCACTGCAGAAACCCTCGTCTATGTACATCATGTTGTTTCCACATAAAAACACATGGATAAAACCTACCCTTGTGTTAAGTTGGTCAAATCACTAGTACCACGGTGAGCCTGTATCATTAGGTCAGTCCCTGAAGCCCCATCAGGTCGATTTGTTTTCCTCTCTATAGTCATTTGTGCTCGGTAGATTGTGTAAGTCATAACTGAAGTGAACTGGTGGCTATTGTATTGATAAATGTGAGCTTTTTAGATCAGCTGCAGAACTAAATGATGAGGTGTAGTAATAAACTGACAGATGACATGGTTACTGGTGAAAACTAACCATAAGTCAAAGATCAGAGCGTTTCCACATAAATACCTGTCCACATACTCTACCTGAATTAGACAACTTGCCTTCGTCAATGGATGATCGTCTGTTGTGCAATCTCACCATGCAAGCGCCATTAACACCTGTGCTGGAGATGAGTTTCGTCTGTTCTGGCTTCAGTTGTGTGATTATTTCTCAGACTGCCCTGGTATTGACCCACAGTCAGACTGTTCATTAGGCAGAGTTAGACCAGTGTCGGGGGAAGCAGAAGTCAGCAGTTACAGAACGGTGCTTTCTGTCTGCTTTCAGGTACTTTGGAAAACAAGTCCACAAAAGCCCTGGCTGATCACTTTAAATGTGCTACATGCAGCACTTTTTCATTATAAAGGTATAAGGTATGAAAGTGTAATATATAACAATTCCACCATAAAATAGGTAAAAACAACAAGGCCTGTGTTGTAGGTTTTGTTGTACTGTGCATATTAAATCAAATATTTATAACACTGCTCAAATTAAAAATGAAGTATTTTCATTAATAATTGTAATGTCTGTCAGTAGACCGTATACACACGGTGGCTCAAATAATGCGACTGTACCAGCGTCATACTGGTATTTCACCCTGTCCACTGATCAGCAACAGATGAGACAGTGGAGAGTTCAAATCTAGACAGACACTGATCGATCAGCCATAACACCATGACCACTGACAGGTAAAGTGGGATTAATGCTGATTTTCTCATTCCAATGGGACCTGTCAGTGGGTTGGATATGTTAAGCAGCAAGTCAACATTAAGTTATTCTCACCACTTCTGTCAGGGGGCACAATGTTACGGATGATTGGTGTAAAAGACAACAGCTAACATTAGCATTCAACCACCCTCTAACTGCACCATTTGATAATATTACATGATACTAAGACAAAGGCATTATTTACTTTGGAAATATCTCATTTTTGAAGTAACACACAGTGGATGTAATCAAGCCTGAGATGTAAACTGAACCATCTTGCCACTTTCTCACCTGACCTCTGGAATGTTCATATAAAGTAAGTAATATTATGTGACATATTCACTGCAACACATATTTCTGTGCGATAATCGTAGAAATTACGTCCAACAGCAGAGTAGCTGAATGCTAAATGTTAGTTTTCGTCTAATGGTAGTTAATGGGTTATCAAATGTACGTTGGTGTCCCTGAGGTCCCTCTGGAAAGTGATAAAATTACAGCGATTTGACATTATCCTTTAGAAAAACACCACTGGAGCCTCTCTCTGTCTGCAGGTTAAAGGGAAATGGCATCACATCCCTTTTCATAGTGTCACCATTTAATGTTTATTTCACCATTTTTGTTTTGCAGCTAACTCAACTGATTTAAATAACATACCTGAATTATATATTAAAAAATGTGACAGAAATTAAACTTTGTATTAAATTTCAACAAATATTAATATACTCTCATAATCCCAAACAAATTCACTACATCAGTACATGTCGTATCATGTTTCTTTTTGGTTGAGAGGACACCCCCCCCCCCCCCAACAGAAAATGACGACTCACAGCAAAGTGATGACAATGGCACCTGAAATAAGAGAAAATAAGCCACAAAAACTATATCGCTGTATCGTACTCTTCACAGTGGTGACAAACTGAGTCAAAGGATGTGAATACAGGACAGAAAATCTGAAATATAATTTGTATTGTGGTCTGCCTAGAACTGGAGAACTGTACAAATTGGCTTGACTTATTTGCAGTCATACATGGTCAATTGTCAGGAGAAAAGCATGAGCGGAGTTTAGTTTGGACGTGGCTGGTACTTCCAGCTGTTCATCTCAGTCTCTAAAGGCTGAAAACATCTGTTTCCATAAAGAGCCATTTGCAAAACGAAATTCATCAGCAAGAAAATATCAAATTATAGTAAAGCTAATGTCTTCTACAACTTGATTACAGTATTTGCCTTGATTTCCCTGTCTCACCCATTTTCTATTTTCAATCATAAATGATCACTTCAAGATTTAATGACACTGTGGGGTGTGATTTGTGACATGACTCACAGCCGGTTCATTTCACAGCTCAGACCTCAAAACCAAACTGCTATCAGGAGTCCGAAGGTGATCGTTTTCATGAGCATTCGGTGGGATCGAGTCCCATGAGGATCATGCAGTATTCTCATGGGACATAATGCTCTGTGTTCCACACCATAATAACCTGGTACATTCTCCCAGGTGCATTGTGGTTGACAGACAATATTAGGCTTTTAAATTGGAAATACTGACAAGGAGGAGGAGAATGAATAAGTAACTCAACAGATCAAAACCAGCCACACCTTTATGGATATAGTTTTATGTCCATTCCTGCATTTATTGAGCAATTAACTTGAGTTTGAAGTTCAGTGATTCAGATTTATTTAGACATTTATTACTTTTACTTAATGTTCAGTTCAAGAGTCACCAGCTTTTAATTCCATTAAAGTAGTCAATTTGAATCATGCATAAAGTGTTTTAAACGTCAAATGTTTTTTGGGTGGAGTAGGAAGATATCGGCCAATTAATCGACCTACAGCTGCAAATCATTGAGTATCAGTCGACATGTGGTTGAGTATAATTAGAGTGTACTACTGCGTACTATGGGTGGCGCAGTGGAGTGGCCTTTCTGTGTTGACTTCATCTGTCCTCTCTGTGGGTTTCCTCCATGTGCTCTGGGTTCCCACAGCATGAAAAAAAACATGTACTTCATTTTCCTGGTAATTCTCCACACCATGTTACTGATGAAGATCTGGAGTTGAATTACGAGTTATGTCGATGGCAGCTCACTGCTCATAATGAGTGCTATGTGCTAATGCTAATGCTAGGTGATGTGTGTATTAAGACAGGGACACGATCCCAGTGACTGTCACCTTGATGTCCGGGTAAACCACCGTCAGGGGATCTCAGAAATAATTTGTTCTAAATTTTAAAATTGTGCTGAGTACGATCATTATTTTAAAACTGAAGAACTTCAGCTTTAGACTGGTCATTTGTCTCAGTTCTGCCACTGTTACTCTCTTACTCTTATATTTCCTGAGTATAAAAGCGGTCCAGCTGTCATTTGAATAGAATTGTATAGAATTTCCACACTCTGTTTCTCTGATTCCCCCCTGCTCGTTTCCTTCGCTTCCGAAGACTAAAGCAATCATGGAATTGATCAACTGGTCACTCAGCGCGATTGAC
>JAPQRQ010000009.1:4217112-4233953 GCA_037367365.1 Apogon talboti | reverse complement strand
ATTGAGATGTTTTTGAACGTTAACTAGGCTACTACTAAATATGTCTCACTATTCTTAAAAATTAAATGTGAAATGACAGATAACAGTGTGTTATGACGGAATGTTTACGACCCTGTCTGTCAAAATGACGGACAATAAAAATGTTTAGTGCAACCTCTGGTTCAGACTGAGGGCGCATTGCAAAATACCAGATATGTATTGAATTTAGGACCACATATGAAAGCGTCCTGGGTCAGATTTGAACAGATCAGATTAGTGCTGTTCAAACTGTCTTAACAGATCAGATACAGGTCACATATGGGAAAAAAAATTGGATTTGGGCCACATTTACCTGAAGTCTGAAGGTAGTCTTATTCATATAATGAATAGACCAGTTATTAACCACGACCAGTTGAATAATCTGGGGTCAGATTTACTGAGCTCAGGTTTGAATCCACAAACACTGATGGAAATGTCCAGTTCTGTGGATGATCCACTAACAACACACAAATACATGTACACACTATATATACAACCAGTTCATTTCAATAGCAAACGACAAAGTGCAGCCACAGCCTGTGTATACGCACACTGGAGGAGGGTGTGTAGAGTCTACTAATACCAAAGACAACACTTGTCCTAATGTAAAGGACAAACAAAGGTTTTTACTTGTGTTTCTCTCAGGAAACAGTATAACAATGCAGACCGAGGAGAGTCGGCAGGTGGAAGTGAAGGTGTCAGTGGATGAACGGAACTGAAGGAATGTAATGTCAGTGTAGCTCAAACACTTTCAAATCTCAATATTCATCGTGTTCACAATGGGACATCTGAAGACCAACGCAGACGCTGAAGTAAATGTGAGCCCTGTAATCTGCCACAGACCCACATAGTCCACAAACACTACAGTCCAGCCTCAACAGCACTTACAGCTACTCTGCATGGGCTTTTGCTTTTATTCATCTATTTCTTTATACAGCAGAAAATGTGGTGCACTACCTACATGAGCCACAGAAACCTGAAAAACACCTGGAGAGTTTGCATCATGACATTTATTAAGCCAAACTCTTCAGTTTAATTAATACCATTACCATTTGGCATGGCTCCACAGTGTGTCTGCCAGGTTAACGACCTCAGACCAGGACAAACATAAGTGAAAATGTACGCACCATGCAGTCAATACGCTCTGATAATTCCTTCCTCTGACATTCTAAATAAATCAACACAACTGGAGAAAAGTCTCATTTCTACGATCCACTCTCCTTTTCCAGCACTGTCTCCTCCAATCACAGTCATCATAATGGTTGAAGACATGTTTTTTGGTGTTAAATAATGACACAAAAGGAAATGAATTCATTCTTGTAAACCTTAGTACAGTACTCCCCATATTTTGTGCTCTGAAATGAGCAGTTGGAAAAATGGCTGTGGCTACACCTTTCCAGTGCTAATGTTCCACTTCAGCTCTGGAGGAAAGGCTGATAGTGGTTTATGAAATGCAGAAACAAGGGCTTTGCACCAGCACAAAGCATCAGTAAAACTGGTCCCCGATATCTGAGTTTATCGGTATTATTTTCTGATTCTGACACAATGAATGGATTGGTCTCATCACCTCAAACACGTCCTGCTCATGTCATTAGTGATGCATCATGTATAGGAACCTAAGGCACCGAAATGAGAGAAGAACAAACGTATTTGAAAAGCTGACACTGACGTTGTTTTTCTGTTTTTTATATTTAACTGTGTCACTCTCTGGCTTGGTTTATGGCTACAAACACTTTGTGCAGTAATGAAAAAGCACTGGTGGAGAGCAGTAGGTGCATTTAATGACTGTAATGTTGATTAACATCAGTGGATGCAAAAAGCAGAAACAGCACACAGATACACTGGTCAGCCATAACACTGTGACCACTGACAGGTGAAGTCAGTGGAATTAATGCCCATTCTCTCGGTCCAGTGGGACCTGTTGGTGGGTAGAATATATTAGGCAGCAAGTGAACATGTAGAGCTGAAAGACAATGTGTTAGAAACACCAAAATGGGTAAAAGTAGGACTCTGAGCAACTTTGACAAAGGATAAATGATAATGTCCATATTCTCTCTGCAGATCTGCAGATCTTGTTCACTCCCAGTGTAAAGTGGTTAGAACCAACCAACAACCAGATCTCAACTAATCGATCATCTACCAATCGCAGAACATTATCAAAAATGTGTCTAATAATGTGTAGGTTCCTCTTTTTCCACAAAAACAGCTCTGAGCCGAGGCCTGGACTCCACCAGACCTCTGCCGGTCTGTGTGGTACGTGGACCAAGATGTTACAGCAGATCTGAAAAGTCCTGGAATTAGAGAGGTGGACCTCCATGGCTTGGTTAATTTAAAGCGCACCTGTAGTGAATTTCCTTCACTAGTTATTTCAAAACATTGCGTATAACACTGGGGTAATTTATGTCATAGCCCGTTGTCAAGTACGCATGAGTACGACGGCGCTGCTCCGTCAGTCAGGCATGGTCAGAGACACTTTGCTCCTTCCTGCAGACTCGTTGTTTTGTCTGATTACGTGGGCTGTGATGGACTGGTCACTGACCCCGTGCAGCAGACACCAGCCTAAGATGACACATCATCGTCCAGTGCAGGGTCGTGTCTCTAGGACAATGACGGAGTGCAAAGTTACGGCTGCACAAACAACAAGTGCAAACACATGCTTTAACTCAGTCTTGCTCACTGACTGCTGCTTGTTTACTCACACCGATCACCCGGACTCCACGAGGGTACTACACTTCTGGCCAGTAATGGCTGCTTCCCATAGGTTCTGCCCCGCCTGTAATTCATGTCATAAAAAGGTCCAGTGTGGTGCATTTATGCCGATTGTTTTACTGAATTTGCGTCTCTCTTGCTTATAAGTAATACCTAAAGCACAATTAAGCATGACCAGTACAGGTAACCCACGGATGCTCAATGGTCCTGAGGTTGGGATGTCCTTCCTTAGTTCATTTCTGGTTGATACTAACCACTGCAGACCAGGAACATCCAACAACGTCCTGCTGGACATGCTCTGACCCAGTCATCACCGGTACAATATGGACCAAAGTCACTCAGATCATTATGCTGATCATTTTACTGTTTTCAACATGTCAGCTCTGAGGATTAAATATTCACTTACTGCATAATATACACAACCCAGCGAAAGGTACCATTGTAATGAAATACTCACTTCTCTACCAGTATTATGCCTAACCAACATATCTGTTAGTATATATTAGATTATTATTAAGCATATTATATTATAGTATAATCACATAGTAGTTAAGTTAAAACAATGTTAATGCATGAGCTTTTTAATGCTATTATAAGTAATTACATAAGATTTTTAATGATCTGTTAACAAATATTTGTTTCTCCTTAAATGCTTATTGATTTCTAATGAATCTGCCATTATTACCACAGACACATAATGTTGACAATGTCTCATACAACCATTGCGTCAATGTTTATTACAAACACCTTATTACATAGTGTTACTTAAAGGGCCATTTTGTTCTTTTGCCCCCTGTTTTTCTCTCTCCTCTGCATGTAAAGGCCTCTCCTGATGCATTTGTTGTTTCAATATTGACCATGCCTTTCCTCTCCCTCCTCATAAGACTCCTTTTATCATTTGTGTTTTTAGCCATTTTTATTTCATTTTCTGTGGAACAAGGGCAGCAGCAGCAGCAGCAGTGCCTCTGACTAGCTTACGCCACTAAGCATTTCGCAGTTGTATTCTCGGCTTTGGATACAAAAGCAAACGTCTCGGGGCAGTTCTCCCGCCTGATGCTGAATTCAAAGGCCTGTTCCACTTTTATATGGAGGGTTTGAAGAGCGAGTACAGCTGTGTACAAGTCAGACACAATGCACCGAGTGGAAACAGGGAAAAACTGTGCAAAGGCAGATCATTTTGCTCATTTAGAACTTTACTTGAGATTTATAGCAATACAAGAGAAAATGAGGCAAAACAACATTACCGGTAAGATTATTCACTGTTAACCCGTTACCGTTCACAACTAGAAACAAATACTAAAAGGAAGGATTCGATGTCTGAGTAAACTATGGTCTGTAAAAGAACTGGAGGCTTCCATTGGGTTTTACCCCTCGGCCAACTTCAGGCTGAAGGGGTATTGTAATTATTTTACCGTCTGTCTGTCTGTCCATTCTGGCCAAGGGGTATTAGTGCATGTTATGTTGATACAAGTATTCTGAAAGATGGCACCAAGCGTCCCTGTCCCTGTTTCCAAGCATTTACGTTTTTCTAAAAAATATATTGTACTTCTAGTGGTTCTTAAGTTTTGATAAATACCCTGTGATTGCCAGTTACTCCAGGGGTGGGGGGGTGGGGGGCAACAGCTCTGATGAAACCATCAGAAGTCATTGTCAAATAAGACTTTTATTCTCCATAACGTCTTTCTAACAGCAGCTTCCTTCGTCATCCCTGACAGACAGGGAGGAGTGGCCTCCATACTCAATGATCTGTCTACAAACACTGACGCCACGTAGCCCTTCTGTTGCTAGGTTTATTCACTTTTCAGACTACCATGGCCTACCCTGCCCTAAAAGCATCTAGCGACCAATTTAGCTACTTTTAAAATTTGTTTGGAGACTTTTAGCACCTATTGAAAAGTGACTCAAACACTAAACACACCCACTTTTCATGTGAGTGGCCCCACTGTCAGTCAGACAAACCCATGGTCTGTCTGCAGCTGGAAAAGTCAGTGTTTCCAACTTATCCACTTTGTTTAGTGATTTTTCAAACCCCTCTGGAGACTCTTTATCAAAAAAAAAAGACTAGTGACAAATCTATCAACCTTTTCTGGTGTTATTGGAGACTTTTGGAGACTCTGACATGAAAGAATGTATTGTCTAATATAAACCACGCCCATCGACATTGACAGTTTTCTCTGTTGTCTCTTTTTGGACCATCTAGATTGTTAATGTAGACTGAAAATTAAAAATGTTATGGTTAAAAACATTCATGTTTTACCATGACTTGTTGTAGGCCTTTAAGTGGACCGTAAGGTTAAAAACCAAACCAAAGTTAAGAAAATGAAGTTAAAAACAAACACACAAGTAAATAAATAACCTAAGAACCTCCTCCAGAGTATCTCTTCTGAGTCACTTTATCTGGTCCCCAAGCAGAATTGGGACATTAAAAACAAACAACAATTGACAGAGTATAGCTTATTTGTCATTCTAAACATATTTAGGACAGAGAACAGATACTTTTGTTACTGAGGAGCTGGAAACGCTGACTGCAAACACACACTGAATTGTCCAGTTCAGTTAGCTCGCTCACTAGCTAATCAAGACCACACTGTGGATATCAAAACCATTTATTAGCCTTACAATTTTACTAACAGGGGTTTAACTTAGAAAATGTCTATTGTTATGAGACCAGTGGACACTGATGCCAAAATTGTTGAAGTTGGCAAAGCACCACTACTTCTGTATTAGCTTCACTTTAAAGCAATGGTTGTCGTCCCATCGGGTAAAATCAGCTGTTGGAGACTCCAGGAAGGACTTGTGATGTGAGAGGCAGTTACAGTGACATTCCCCCAGTGGCTCACACCTCCTGCACCAAGGAAAAGTCAAACTCACACTTCTGTCCTACAAAACCTCCATTTCCTCCCATGTTGGCACAGCATAAACACATTAGACGACAGGAGACAGAGGAACGGTTTACCTGACCCTCTTATGTAACTGCCGACTCAGGAGTCACCGTCATCTCTGGACTGATTTCCTTGACAGAGCGAGTCGACCCTTTTCTTCAAGTTTTAAAACACTCAAGTCTTTAAGTGAGGAAACAGAGCGTGTAGGTGACTGCCTGAGGCTCAACACTCTCCGCTTGAAAGTGAGCCAGACAGTGTTACCTGTGGCCAGCAGTGTGCAGAGCACTGCCATGTCATAACCCATTACTTTACTACATCAGCATTTCTCAGTTTCACACGTACTCTTGATGCCAAACAGCTGAAGGTTGTGCCGCTCTTTCTCCCCCCAGAGCTACAGTGGAAGAGCACACCACAGCAAACCCAAGAACAGGGCTGATCTGTCAGGTTCCTGCTTGAATTATGAAACAAGTTCCTGAAATATAGATGAGCTCCTAAACAAGCCCAGCTCATTATGGATGAATCTAGGAATGGAAAGCAACAAAGCCAAAGACTCATCCCTATGTAATTCTTTATGTCGGCTTAAAATCACTTCAATCAGACGTACGGCCAAACATCTATTTTCTTTTTTCTACTGTCTTGTTTTCCAGGCCTATGATTCGCATGCACACACAGCAGACCTTTTGGAGAAAAGTGCAATATAATAATGCATGATGTAATATGAATCATTGGGGTGGACAGGGACTGGAGGCCATGAATATGTACCACTGCGATATGGCTGCATAAAAGGGTCATGATAGCCTCGGCGTTCGCCTTTGTGTTCACACAGGCGGCATGTTGAGTAGAAAACAAAAGGGATGGGGGTGGGAGAGTGGGTGAGACTGTGGCATGCAGGATAACAAAATACTCTAAACCAAAACAGCTCACTATATAAAAGCCTTGTTATGTTTTTTTTCACTTTATTAGATAAAATATCCATGGTGGTGCTTGCAAACGTGTACTGTCACAGCCATAAAGGTGACAAATGGAAGGAATACCCAAGGGACATTTAGGAGCAACTGTGAAGCACAATCTGGAGTTCACACACTTGTGGAGTCAATGCCAAAGAGCAAGGAACTGTTCTGTTGTCCTGCACATCCTGGAACACCTCAGCAGCAGATGGAGTTTGTCCATTTGTTAGCTGATACTGCAGTCTAAAGAGTGGGACGCTTATCAGTAGAACATCAGAAGACATTTCATCAGCTGGAATATGACTCATGTTATATATTTTTAACAGCAAACTTGAAAGAGTCTATGGAAGCCCTTGTACGATGGGGGGGGTGTCAAAAAGGTCTCAGACGAGCGCTGTGTCACTGGGAATGACACTTGGATGTACCAGTTTGACCCCCACAGTAAACTTCAACCTAAACAGTGGCATCCAAAAGGACACACAGAGGTCTCTCAAATGAGTAAATGAATAAAATACACTGTTTATTACATTTGTCTGGGAACTTTTTGCCTCATATGTCTAAAGTAGCTAACATTTTTCTTGTTTTTTATGAAATGTAGGTGAATTAAAGATAAACTATAACAAGTTTTGTCCTGTTTTCTCCGATTTCTGGAGAACTTAAGATCTCTGTTGCTGTTATTTACCTACAAATTCTGCATTTTTGCAGTTTTGGAACAGGTATTTAAATCATAACAAAATTTTGATTGAAGATTGTTTGATTGATTGATCAGTTGGTTGGTTGGTTTGTTGGTTGTTTGGTTGGTTGGTTGGTTGGTTGTTGGTTGGTTGGTTGGTTGGTTAGCGGGCAGGATGGATGGATGGATTTCTTGAATATGAGATCACCTCTCATCTCCCTTGGGTATTCCATATACAATGACAGTATGCTTTGTCCATTTATTATCTATACCACAGTATCCACATTCGCCCAGGCTGGGTTTCATAGTCAACCCAAACAGTTTTTATATTTTAACACAACTCTACAGCGTACAAATCAGACTCTGCACATCTGAGTTCAGAGATCAGACCTGCAGCTCACAGACTGATGGTAATTCTTCATCATTATTATTTCAGTAGCAGCCAACAACACCTTACAGAAACTCTGCGAGTCAAAGTGGACCAAAACACACTGTAACGCAGATGCTCCAGAACCACTAGAAACAGTCTTAAATAAATCTACTAGCCTAGTGACATTAATACTACCAAAAATAATACAAGACTCACTACAAAATACCATAGTTACACATGTACTCAGGCCATTTCAAGTGGATGTTAGCTGATGAGGAGGTGAGGTTGGGAGAACTGTCAGTCTTCATTCCTGATATGTGTTTGTCAAAGGAAGCAGGTGCAGTGTGTTGCAGCAAAACAGACAAAAGACAATAAAGTCTGTAATGAAGGCGACAGTAAGTAGTGTTGGGTTCTGAGACCCGGTGTCAATATGGTAGTGGGACAGAGTTCATTTATTTAAGTGAACTTAATATATTACATGGTTTGACTTCATTTGATGTATTCAGGGCACAAGAAACTAATTACTATTAATATATGCACAGTCCACTTTTTTAGTGTTGTCTTAAAAAAAGAACAATATTTAGTAATGGTACAGGCATCCTTGGTACATGTACCAACCGTAGTCTCTGCTGGTGTAAAGTCAACTGTCCTGTTCCCTCAGTGGAGGGACCAGGTCCAATAGACAACCAATCAGAGGAGAGCTGAGTGGAGTTGAGCTGGACCAGGCAGTGGGTAGGTCAGAAGTCTGGATCTAAAATAACATCCTGTGAACAGTTAGGATGTCAACATTTTACAGCTTACAATAAAAAAGGCTCATATCTTTTGTTGTTAAGGTCTTACATACGTTGTTCTTCATCCTGTGCGTTGAGTGCTACCTTTGTTGAGGACAAAAGTAGAATGGCAAATGCTGACTAAATGCACTATGAATCTTGATCACATGACCTCAGAGAAATTACAGCACTGTGTCACCTGCACTCCTTTTCTGGAAAAAGCACCTATAAGCCCTTGAATCTAAAACTTTGCAACTGTGCAAAGTCATGATGCTGAGCTGTTCTCTGGGGGATAGCAGCGTGAGTCATCCACCGCCCCATCTGCACTACTCTACTGTAGGCCTACCTCTCCACCCCCGAGGCTGCCTATTAAGGGCCCGTGAAGCGCAGTGGACAGAATTTCAATGAGCAGACTCATTGGTGTGTCTGTCCGCTCATACGTACACGGAGCACAGCCACAGCTCCACGTTGCTTGAATATAGTTGAACGATTTGGCACAAGCAGAAATGCTGAGGCGCCTCTTTTCTGCGCTCATCATCCTCTATCTCACTCTGTCTTTCATTCCCTCTCTACGGTCCACTCTCTGTATTTTCCCTGCTCTGCCTTTGTTCCTCTCTCACCCCTTCCGTCTCTCTGGGCTCTTTTCCTTTTTCTGCCGTCCTTAGCACTTTACAAAAGAAGAGTGCCATGCACCAATCGGATGACTGGTCAGCCTTAGTCAACGTTGTCATTACCGGAACCCGACAGGCCTAATGTTGATTTATACACATCGCTGAGCTCCAAAACAGCGCTAAAAATAAAGCTTGCAATATCCCTGGGCCGCCCGGGGCAGATAATGTACTCCTGCAAGCATGGCGAACCAAAGCGTCTTACTTTCTAGGCAAGAAAGCGCCCAGCGGTGCCCCTGTCATCACTGTGACCTCAGCTGCACCACCATCACATATTATTGCCTTCAAATGAATCACTGGAAAGTACATCAACGGAATCCAAACGTTATTTTACCAAGAGTGAATATATGGATGGCAGTAAGAATGGATGCAGTGCAGCACTTTGACGAGCTATGAGTCAGAGTGCTGCATATGTGAAGTACAGTAGGCTGTCAGCGCGGAGTTAAGGGGATGTCAAGTGTCAGCACCGGGGTCACAGAGGCCCAGAAGTACGAGGCTTCTCGCTGAATAAGCACAACGGTCACGCCCTCAATGCACTGCACAGGAGAAAGTCTAGCTCATTAGACTGACATTTGGGTTATGGAAGGGGATTGAAGGGGTGAGACCAAAATCTGCAACTGAAGTTCATTTTCATTTAATCCAATTTTGACTAATAAAATATCAAGACTGATTTTGTAATATATGCCATTTCCTGTGGATGACCAAATCCTGAGCCGTTGCTGCATAAAAGAAAGAACTAACAGGAACTACTTGGTCATGTTGAATAAAGCGATGACATCAATGCACTTCTTAATATAAATATTTCTCTTTTCAATAATACACCTGATCAGATCACTCATTGTATAATTTACAGCAGTATTTCTCTGTCAATCTCATCTATATACAAGAAAATACATGGTGTTGTAAATCAAATATCCTTGACACAGATAGATGTTGAATTCACCTGAAACTGAATAGGAGCTGAATCTGTTGAGGACAGTAGTGGCTGACATCCAGCCCCAGTGGACTGGCATGTTGGATGGAACCAAAAGTAACGCCCATGTAAAATCAAGTCACGGATTTGTTTGTGAAGACATTATACATATTGGAAATGAATAAGTGAAAACGTGTGAAAAGATTATACATGTTAGAGCATTAGTGTTTTTCATCAGTTTTGTGTTCAGGATTGGCTCAGAAACTATGACTTGATGACAAACTCATTCATTTTTCTAAAATCATTATTAAAACAATGGCTTTAATATGGCTATAAAAATGTGCATTGGTTTTCCCATATTATAAACTAAATATTATAATAGACTGTATTCGGTACTTGACCCTTGCACCTCTCCTGTATCTTGACACACCTCCAGTTTACAGAAGCAGACACAAACATGTAAAGATTCTTCAGCGGTCAAACGTCCTTTTTGACAGGAAATTCAAACCATTTATAATTCAAAAAGTGATTTTACCTCTGAGAATATGAGGGTTGCTGGTCTACTGCAGCCTCGGTTAATTAGTTAGTATTACTGGGTGACTGATATTTTAACTTGTGTGCATTTGACCCACTTTACCAAGTGTTCATGGTGACATCCAAACGCAGTCAGAAAGTACCATGGTTCCATTACCGACTCCTGAGGAACTCCTTTGCGTCACAACATTACTGCTTTTACAAAGGGAGTCTGGTGGCTTTGAAAGGACATAACCAGCTCCAGTTTTACCATAAAGGCATGACCACAACGTAAAGGGTGAAAATATCCTAAATATAGTGTACAATAAAAAAAAAAATATATATATATATAGTCAGGTAGGTCTCATACTGGGTAACTAAAATATTTTATGCAGCAGCCTCAATCCATAGTAGTACATTTGGTAAATGGAGTACACTTATATAGCACTTTTTTGCACTGTAATGGTGCCCAAAGCGCTTTACCCTGCACACATTCACACACACATTCACACACCAGTGGGCGGCTGTGCCATGCATTAGTGCCATGCATTAGTGCCATGCAAGGCGCTGCCAGGCTCCACTGGTTTTAGGGTTCAGTGTCTTGCTCAAGGACAATTTGACATGTGGACTGTTGGAGCCAGGATTCGAACCGCCGACCCTTCGGTCATTGGACGACCCGCTGTACCAACAGTCGCCCCATTTCTCAGCTCTCATGTCAGTGCTCCTGATTTACTCCTGATTTTCTCCAAATTCTGTTTATTTTTTATGATTTTGAACATTAATGTTATTTATGTGTGAGTGGTGAAACCCTTTTTCCATGGTGAGACAAAATAAGAACATGCACTTCTGCTTTAAATAGACTTCTAAATGATCTACATCTACATTCAGAAGTCAGGTTCTGCTTCAGTAAAAGAAATAAGTATAATTTTACTCCTCCATAATAGAAACACAGCTAAATATATCAGTGGGGGGTTGATAGGTTTGTTGATCAATACCAATTACTCAGCCATTACCTCACAAGGAGGTGAGACCTCTGGCTTTCAGAAGTCCAGACCCTCGCTGTGCAATGTGAGGTGGTTCCAATCACCCCCCACCTTCAACAATCAACCACCAATCAATTTTTCTACAACAGAAACTGTGCTATTACCGCATTTTGCATTGCGGTATTACCTCTGAGCCAGACATTTCTGTTGGATCTCTGCTTTAATTAGGTCGCTCTGTGGTAAAAATGTGACTTTATTGGTGCCAATTACAGGCTACCATCACTCAAGGGTAGCGGCAGAGTCGGGGGTGATGTCAGACTGGAGTAGGAGATAAGTTGCATCTGTGTTGCTGCATTTACATCTAACTGTTTAATGTCACTTCAGTGAATATATTAAAAAAGCTGGTTTGTTTTTTGTAATTATACTAGATGTAATATAGACTTTGACACCTGTTACAAGAATGCTAGCATTAGTTTTGCCTGTTGGATGACACATACAAAGAGCACAAATCAGAATCCAGTCTAAGCCTAAAAGATTAGGGTTCCATTTTAGCCATGTCTCAGAGAATGTACTTTAGGTTGTGTTTTAACTACATTCTAAATACAGACACTAGAAAAAGCTCCCTTTCAAAATTAAGTCTAGTTTAAGTGTTTTGCTCTGAACCTAAAACTAACCATCAGCGAATTAAGTTTTGCCATAGGGCTGGGATTGTATGAAAAGGATGGATGTTAATGGGAAAACACACTTTGATTTTCAGCGGAACCACATCACTGCACGTCACCAAATGCAATAATAGTCGGTCAGTTTAGTATCTTTGCAGAACTTTATATATTCAGGTTCATATGTGTTTGCTTTGGCGGTGTGCTTTCCTCAGCGTACATTTAGCCTCAGATGTAACCATGTCAAATAACAGAACACACATTTGCCACATTAGTATAAATATGCATTAGAACTGGACGACCCAATCAAACACATCCTGACGCTGCTAAGAAACTAACTTTCAGTGTGTGTTAACCACATGTTAATCATATGTCAGGAATATGACACTGCTGTTTCCTGGGTACAGAATGTTAGTGTCAAACTTTTCTGACAACAGAGAGCAGTTAGTGAAATAACTATAGAATATTCAAGATATGTACATCAGAATAAAACTATTATTAATATGTAATGACGGTTCTAGAGTTAAATACATAACAGAAAATGATGTGTAAATCTACCACTAATAACTGTACTGTATGAACGATGCATTAAATTACAGGTTACTATGAAGAAAAGTCCGTTCACTTGTTGGTAGATCTTTCTATGTCTGATTAAAACACTGTGAACTACCTGAGCTGCACAAAAACATTCACAGGAAAGTTATCAGCAAACAAAACAATACAGTTCACAACTTGTAGAGATTAAACCACAGTCATCAGGAGGCCAGAAAAACCCCTGAACATTTATGTAAAGTGAATAAACTGTTCAGAGTGTGTAAACAGACAATGTTTGCACATAATAGGAACAACATTTTATGGCAGTAGTTTCAAAGCTGCAAATAATCTACATGATACAAATAGTCAAAACGTTTTTAAAATAAAATACAGTAAATATTACCAGCATTGCGTGTGGATTTCTGTCATTTGTAGCTGCAGTTGCAGCATGGCTGTAATTTTTCACCACATATAAGTAATGTTTTGGTGGTTATGGAAGAAGGCTGGGTGTGAAAGGATTCATGTCACTGACACATTATTACTTTTTTAAAACACCCAACATGACGTCTGAAGAAGAGCTTCTTTGGTAAAGTAACTGGTTACTGTACTGTTTCAACAAAGTGATTGTCTCTTCAATCAGTCACATATTTATCAGAATGTGTAAAATATGAGCCAGTTGAAGACGTAGCACACATGCCCAGTACGGTACCACATGGTTCTGAGCCACAGTTAGATGCTAGATTAGTACATAACATATGAAACACAAATCCAGACTGGTACAGTTTGTACCATAATAAAACTTTTTTTCCCCTGATTTACTTATTTGACATCTGAACTTAAGCCTCGGGTAAAATAAAGATTAAAGTCAATGTCACAAGTTAGACGGTAACTTTCTAAAGTCATGTTGATTCATGTAGAGCCCCCGGTTGTACAGACGGTGGCTGTGGGAGTCATGCCACACGGTCATGACAGTGTGGTTTGGTGTCGAAAAAATAAAGAAGCCTGAGCAGCAGCTGCTCCTCCTGTGAGTCCAGGTAAAAGCTCCACCTGACTAACTACACCTGCTGCGATGGATCCGCTTGAACCATGGAGGAGAGCTGATGCAGTGCAGTGTGTATGTACTGTATATGCATGTGAGTGAGAGGAAGACAGAGGAAAGCAGTGGGAGAGGTGGAGGATTCTCACCTATCAGATCATTCACCCAGCCCTCGCGCGGCGCATCCCGGCTTCCCCATTGCTCACCCAAAGCGTCCACACGGCGTCACTGTTGCTGCGCTGCTTAGCGCCTTGAATCCGCCCCCAACTCCACCACACAGGAAACAAGGTTACTGCCCAAGAGATGTCACTTCCGAAACACCCACTCCCGCTCGCTTGCTCGCGCTCGCTCCCTCACGCCCCCAGCCTATTGCCATGACAACCGAGAAAAGAATAGAATATAAGTGAGTGTTAAAGAGACAGAGGGATCAGAGAGACAGGGGAAAAGAGAGATGGAGAGGAGCGAGAGGTAGAGAGTGGTGTTGGTAGGGAGAAGATGGAGAGAAGAGAGGGAAAAGAGGGGATGAGTGAGGAAGAGAGAGAGAGAGAGAGGTGAATGAGTGGGCGGGGAGAGGATGGATGACAGAGAGTGGATGAGAGAGAGAGAGAGAGAGATCGAGAGCCGGGTGGGAGAAAAGAAGAGGAGGCATGTGGTGGGATGTGAGCGGGGAAAGGGAAGAGGAGGAGAGAGGTGTAGATGCTGTGGATGCCGTGAAGAAGAGAGAAATGAAGTGATGAGAGAGACAGAGAAGAGAGAGGGAGAGAGAGAGACAGGGAGAGAGAGGGAAGGAAGGGAGGAAGGAAGGAGGACACTTTTTTGGGAATAGGGAGCCCACATCTTGTTCCCATAGCAACACAGCCATCCATGAAATACTGACTTGTACCTCCCTCTTACTCTCTCTGTGTTTTTTCTCTCTATCCCTCCCCCTCTCCTGTTTCTCTCTTCCATCTCTAACTATATATACACACACACCGTGAGCGTAACTTGGCACAGAGTATGGATGCAGTAATCCGGCTCTGCAACATTGTCAAACACATCAAAAGATACCAAATTTACCATTGGTGTATCTCTTTGCAGCAATTAATCCATGTTGTAACACTCAGTGTGGCTGCATCTACAGGAAGTGCACTTAATCCATTACTCACATGCCATATGCGCACCACCATGAGTTACAGGTTGCTGTAATCATTCTTTCCTCCCATACTGGTCAACAGCAGTGCTGGAGTAGCACAAATACACTGTAAAACATAAGAGGACGTGCGTGCATGTTGTCCCCTGTGTTTTTTAAAAACTTCAACCAATGCTCAGATTCAGAACACTGTTTGTAGTTTGGAGGAGTAAGCGCTTCCATGTGTCTGTGTTACATAATCACATACATGTAATTCTAATGTGTCACTGTTTTAACGAGAAAAAACAAAACAAAACAATGTTGGCCATTACCAGAGGTGATATGTGCAGTCACAAAAACACACATTCTGTAAGTGCACCGGCTGCATTCAAAGGGCGTCCGCACACGCTGTCTGTGTGCAAAGCTGCGTGAACGTCACGCCACATTAAGGGTCCAGTGTTCAGGGAGGATCTAGTCCAAGTGATGGAATGCCATTTTCATTACTACACAGTGACCTGAAAGAAGTGCAGTTTACAGCCGTTTACGTCTACAGAGGCGGCGGGTCCTCAACATGGACCCAACGCTGGCTCAGACTGGACTTCCGCTCCAGTTTTGTGTTGGATGGCAGGTGGCATCCAGTGTTACAACGGCAGGACAAGACAGGTTTTTGTAGCCTCGCTGAGCCAAAGGTCCACAGTTGCCTTTCAGCAGACCATAATTCAAATGGTGTGAGAGGATCCTAGACTTTTCCTTCTAGACACTGCTTCCTTTCTAATCACATGTTTTCAGACAGGTGGGAGGGTTGAATATGTGATTGACAGCTGCAACTAGCAGATTCTGTCAGACCGGGACGGGCTTTAGATCTGGCTCTACTCGGTTCCACTGCCACGGGTCCTCTGTCTGCGGCATTTTGTTGCATCCTTGGAATTTTTTTTTCATCTTTATTCGTCATGTGAGATATTCACCAACAGAGCGCTTTTTTTCTGTGTGTTACTGTTCTATCCGTCCAAGTAGAAATTGATTTTGATATTTGCAAGAAGTGCAATAATCTAAGATAAAAATAATCAATAATTTCTCTCAAATGTATGAAAAGTGCACATCCTGTTTTGAAAATGCACAGTACAAAAGAGTCCATGTACAAAGCTCAGTGCAGTCCAACTGGGCCGCAGCGGTACCGACCCGCCTCTGCTGAATACCAGTGGTTGCATCTGCCTTTGGACCGGACCCGACAGTATTACATTCATTGTGTTGTTTTGCGTCCGTTCGCCGTTAGCAGACGTGGACGGACCACGGCCCAGACCGGAGGACGGACGCAGTGGACTGTTTGACATCTGTGGCACCTACACATCCTGATTCTGACTGCTTTTCTACTTCGAATTTGTAGCAACTGTCAATCAAATCAACCAAATACTGTTGTTTCTGACGCTCGTACCTTGTTCTGGTCCTTGTACGGTAGGTTTCAGTTCAACAGATCCTGAAGACCTTTGAACCAGACTGTGGCAGACAGTGTTTCCAGCCTCAGCGTTCAGGTCATTCCAGCGTTAACCCCCTCAGACCCAGGAGCCACAGGTTTATGAGGTTGGGCCTTTTTTCATCCAATAACTGCTCATATTGGAAACATCATGATGCAACAGTTTTTTCAGACACATTCTTAAACATTTTGATGGAATGTCATTTGCGGTGGACAGATGTTTCTTTTTTTTGTATAAAGCTGTGAATTTCTTGTCCTCATACGTGGACAGAGCGTCCTAGGAGGGTAAAGGACAGCAGCATTTGAACAAGTCAGCACCTAAGTATTAAAATAACTGCTCCAAAAAACCAAGGAACGTTGTGAAAACACTTCAGAGTGAAAGGATTCCACATGTGACGGAAGTGGAAATGATCAGCCTACAGAGGGAGAACTCAGACATCCCAAAAACAGAACAGACTGACCGTTGTTCTGTAGTGTTTTATGGAACAAGTGGAAAAAGCCAGCAGAGCTCACCAGTGCCCCCCCCACACACACACACACACACACACACACACACGCACACACACACACACACACACACACACACA
>JAPQRQ010000009.1:3978329-3995088 GCA_037367365.1 Apogon talboti | reverse complement strand
AGTGTAGAGGTTTGGAGTTGTCTTAACTGGGCTTCTTGCTTTAGTAATAATAGTATTCACCTTGAATAGGGGAAATGTCTTTCTCTCTCTGTAATGCCACGCCTTGTTATTTTGTGTTTTTATCCCTCGGCCAGAAATGGCCAAAGGGGTATGATCGTTTTGTAGTCTGTCTGTGTGTCCATCTGTCTGTCCATGTCTGTCCGTCCATCCATCTGTCTGTCCGTCCGTCTGTCTGTCCCCATTCGTCTGTCTGTCCATCTGTCTTTCCGTCCGTCTGTCCATCTGTCTCTGTCTGTTTGTCTGTCTGTCCGTCTGTCCATTCAAAGACGTAATCGCATTATCTGAAGAATGCATTGAGATATCTGCACCAAATTTGTACTGTGGATGCATCTTGGCATGGAGTAGAAGCCTATTGAAAACAGGTCACCTTGACCTACTTTTTCAAGGTCAAATGGCATCAAGTGGAGACATGCCTATACAATTAAAAAAAAGAGTACCATGCGACATCACGTGAGCTTTTACACATCACAAGCAGTGAACATAAAATATTAGTGTTGATGTCACAAGAAATAAACTGTTTTCTTCAGTGACTTAACAGTTATATTGCTTTTAGTATAATAGAAGAAAATAAATTATTCTACCTTTTATATTATATATTGAAAGCATAATTAACTCTAGCAATGCTAAATTGCCAGCTGCTTGAATTTGCAGCCCCTTAAGACACTTATAGCAAGGGCAAGACTTGAATCACAAGGACCTATTTCCAGGTCTACAGTACATTGCATTGGCTATTCAAATGCTGCATGCTGGATGTGCTCCCAAAAAAATGTTCATAGGTTTGTTGGGGTGATATGTTTGCTTGAAACAGCCTTGTGCAGTTATAATATCTGAGTACTTTCAAATATAAATATGTCTGTACTGTAATAAGTTTTACACAAAGACAATATAATCTAAATTATAGAGCAATAATTTTCAACAGAATCTTACACTATTTGGCCGAGGGGTTTTAAAAGTATGCAGCATGTTATGTTTTTGTATAATATTGACAGTTTCTATAATTGTGACGTCATGGTGGTGTCATTAAGAGGTGGATTAAGTCCAGTAAGTCCCAACTGAAGGCCAAGGAACCAAATGCACAGCCCGCCACTGCCCGTATTAATAATTATGTCTTGGTTTTATTAATTAACAATTTCATCATGTAGGTCATGTAGTTGTAACAGTAAATCGTTAGCCTCATAGCAAAATTGCATAAGTCCTACTTTTAGCAAAATGGTGATACTTGCACAACTTTACTCTCCTAACACCTCTGATTCATTTTATGCAGATATCACAATTTGGAATATGACTAGGGCAGTCATGCTGTGAAGCTAATGAAATGTTACATACTTTGGTAGGATGAGGGTAACTTTTATCTCAGACCTACATACAAGTAAACTTAAGTTCTATTTTTGGAAGGAGAAGTTGTCAACAGTGCCATCAGTTACACCCTTGTAAATTGTTATTATACATGTCATGTCATGCCATAAATAATACCTGCATACAGTACAGAGTTTGATCTTTGGTGATGTGACTTTTAACTAAAAGGAGCCACTGATCGAAATTCAGGAAGTTGAGATAACACTGTAAAAAATTCACATCTTTATCTTTGCTTGGTTTGTTCCCTAAATGGAACATCACTGGCTCACCTGTGTTTTTATGTGTGCATGTTTTAATGATTTATTTGAAGAGGAAGCAAAAATACATTTTAACAGTGTCTGAAAAGATTAGAATGATCATAAGTTTGAAAAGGAGCGATGATAAATGATCATAATAACCAAACAACGTTATTACCAAGGTTGACGAATAAAATGTGTTTTTGGATACTACGGTGTGTTTGATATGTAAAAATGAAATAAAAATGAGAGGGTGTATGCTGTAATATATTCTCATTAGAGGATATTACATGTCTTTTTGCCTTTGTTGGAAAATTTGAATAAATGTATAAATGCAAAAGTCTGAAGAACATCTTGTGTTTATTTTCTAAGGGACTATTATCATACAGTAAACCACTGTACAGCCTCAAAGCTATTATCTCCTCATGGCCCTCCTCCTGTCTTTAATATCTACAAATAAGAAAAATGACAGAAATCAGTAGAGTGCTTCCCACACGAGCAGGATAAGAACACACAAAACCCACTCAGTCATTCAGTAACATTCAATAAAATGCAAATTTTGCAAGATAACAAAGCACAGCCTGTTTCAGCCACAGTCCTGTTTTGAAACAGAAAAAAACAATTACCAAAGAAGCAGTAAAGTCCACATTTCCACCTGGATCAAGTCATGTTAAAAGATCTGTGTCAAACGTTAGCGTTTTGCCACAGTCTTAACAGCTTTCTCACTGAGCAACACCATCAGAAGGATGGAAACTCTCCACAAACAACATGACAAGGCTCAAAAAACGGACAGAGGGGACAAGACGGACAAGACGGACATGACTGACGGCTCAAAGTGACCCCAGTGTGTTCTGCTTTGTCCGTCTCAGGTTTGCAGCAGGCGTGGTAGTTCAGTCCTCTGCTCCTCCATGCGCCCCCCCTGGACCCTCAGGAGGAGGGAGAAGAAGTCCTCGTCGTCCATGGGGCCCGGGGCCCGACTGCGCTGGTCCTCCAACCGACCCTGAGCCTGAGGGCGAAGACGGAAAGTCAATGACACTGGAGTACAGGCTGTGGGAAAACAGGACTATTGGAGTATATACATACTGTACTGATACTAAGAAGGAATGTATAGATTCTATATTTTAATAGTTTACAGGCAAAAACTGATACTTGTGCTTTGTAGTTGGATGTTTCAGGGTCTGTGATAAAGACAAATTACAGTCTGTAACCTTTTAGACTCACTTTTTATGACTTTCACTGTGGAATATCACCTTGTTACAGTATCACAATATATTGAATCATATTAAACATAAATCTGTTTATAAAATCACAATGTATTACTTTCCTATTTTTCCCACTTTAATTCATCAATTCCCTTGTCACTTTAAACTTCAATTTGTCATGTGCTGTGTTCTGTTAGGTGGCTGAAGTTAAGTTTTATTATTAAGTTATATTTGATTTTTTTACTATGTTGGTTGATGCACTGCGGGCCGTAGAGTTATGCAGTTTCAGTCTTTTGTTTGTGCTGTACATATGCCAAAACTGACAATAAAGCTGACTTTGACATTTATATTTCCATATATCACACTGTAATCCCTGCATCATGATACATATTGTATTCAATTAAAATTAGATTCAAGAAAGTCAAACCATATTGCCGCATTTAAAGTATCACAATAAACCACAACTGAAATATCACAATACATAATTACATCACATTGAAAATTTTTGTCAAAAAATAGCAGTAAACAACTTTGCATACAGTATTTCAACATATGACAACATAGACAGATGCTAACCCCATGTACATGTATCATATTGGACAAAACTAACACTTGAATCAGAAATATAAAGTTCAGTCCTATGTGTCCACTGTCCCTCTGGTCATACAGTTCTCTCAGACTTTTCATTTACGTGACTTTTATCTTATATAATTCCCTTGACCTTCATCCACAAAAATCTACTCAGGTCATCCATGAATCCCAGGATGAACAGATGAGCAGAAGGTTTGATTCTGTGGAGCCATGTCTGAGTTCATATGCTTTAAACATGGTGGCCTGGTCACAGTAATACAAACGAACACCACAGAGTGAAGCCTAACCTGTGTGTGATGATATG
Organism: Apogon talboti; assembly: GCA_037367365.1. Classification (NCBI taxonomy): domain Eukaryota; kingdom Metazoa; phylum Chordata; class Actinopteri; order Kurtiformes; family Apogonidae; genus Apogon; species Apogon talboti. Next base: position 3,991,339 of record JAPQRQ010000009.1, on the reverse strand, counting down.
GATTGTGCTACAAGATGCATGACTTAGTGCAGATTTGTATGTGAAGGCCTTCTCTTCTTGTGTGTGACATGACTGGACTTTATTTACCAAACAGATGTTATACATGACATGTCTAAATGACTTACTTGTGTGGTGAGAATCATATTATACAGATCTTCTTTGGGCACCGGGGCTGGCTCTGGCTCTGGCTTCCTCACAAAAGACAGTTGTTTTATGCTCCCTCTGAAACTTCTGAACTTTGGTTTTGGTGGCGGAGAGCGTCCGAGCAGTGCCCTCTGGTCATCCAGCCGGCGGGCTTGAGCAGTGGCCACCAGATCGAAAAACTCCTCTTTCTGCAGTGAAGTCATGGAGGAAAAGACGACTGTGGAGAGAATAGAGAGGGAGAAGCTTTGATGGTCACGCAGCAGGAGACTCCGAGAACAAACACAAGAAAACCTCTGGCAACGATTTCCAAAAGAAACTCTTTAGTTGAGGTGGACGGTGCGGGTGGTTTCATGTTGATGCAGCTTGATCAACATGAGTCAGTACTGCTATGTGGAAAACGGTTGCAACAGCTGCACCAGTTTCATCAGTTCCCCAGCGCTGTGTCAAAGCGCTCCTACCTCTGTTGGCAGGTTTGGTGGTGTTGGGCTCCGAGTGGCACCTCCTCCTCCGGATGCCCCCCTCCAGCCTGAAGGAGCAGCGCTGGTCGTTGAGTCGTCTGCCCTCCTGTAAGGTGCACAGGAGCTCGTACAGAGCCTCTGGGAAGTCGGGGGTTAATCGATGAGCCTGAACAAATGCAACACATAAAGGACGGGGTTTTGTCAGTGTGTGGCAGCGGCGGTTCGTTGGCACAGCAGAAGAACTCACTCCTACGTACAAAAATGTTTCCACCACAAGACTGTTTTCACAATCAGAACCAGACTGGAAGTTTGCCAAGTCAAGAACATAAAAGACCAACATTTTGATTACTGCATGACCCTGTAATTGGGAAAAGTTATTTCAAGGACAATAAGAGCAGAAGAACATTCCACAGACCTTTTTTGGATCATCCTCTTGGCTCTGGGTCTCCTCGTGGGAACAGTTCAACTCCTCTACATCCACTTGTTTTTCTTGGACCTCCATCTGCTTGTGCTCTTGCTCTTCACTCTCACCACTGTCTTGTCCATCATTCTCCTTCTCATTCTCCTTCTTCTCCCTCTCCACTCTGTCCCTGCCAGCGTTGTCCTCCTTGCCTGCTACATCTTCGTCCGTCTGCTCCTCCTCTGTGCTGTTTTGCAGATGTTCTTTCTCGTTGCACAGTGCTCTGGCTGTGTTTTCTCCCTTCTCGTTTTCGTGTCTGTCATCCTCTTCCTTTTCTAGAGTCGACTCTGCGGTGACGGCTGATACGATGGCAGCCTCTGTCTCAGCGACGCCCTGTGTTATGTCCCCCTCCTCGGTGATGACCAGGGGCTCCAGCGGCCCCTTCTCACCCATTTCAACTCTGATCTCTGAGCTGTCCATTAATAATCTGTCAAAACCCTGAGGGAGCAACACACAGGACAGAGGTTTAGGTCAGAGATCTGAGGTCACTTGTTCATATGTAAGTGATAAACACACATGTTCAACAACAATGGCAAGTATCAACACAGAGCAGTGGAACAGAGCAGTGGAACCTACAAAGAAATGGGAGAGAAACCTGTTTGGCAGGTTGGAACGTGTTGCCTACAGATGTTTAAGCTGAGAATGAACTAAACTCAGACTTCCGTGACATCATTATCTCCGCTCCTACGCCTCACATATCAGCTTCTTTATTGTCTTAAAGTAGATTTTACCAAACAGGTCAGTGAAATTCACAGAAAAACATCCCCCCACACAGGTTTCACCCCTTAAATGAAGTTCCTCCTTACCTTTATCTTCTGAGGTGTCGTTAAAGCATCGTGTCTTGAAGTCACGGCACGAAACTCAGCATATTCGACTCAACATTTGTCTGGTCAATATCTTTGTGGAAAAAAACACTGAGCTATGAATACTTGAACATGCCGACGTGACGAGCTCCCTCCTCTCTGTCTGCCTTGCTACCTTTTCTCTTTCTCTCGTATTTCTCTTCCTGTTCCTCTTACCACAGCCCACCCCTATTTACTTGGCCCACATCTGACAACGCATGCTGTTATGAAGATGAAAAAAAGCAGAAGACAAGCCCATCGGTTGTGATTTCTCTTCCAATCCAGAGCAATCTCATTTTTTTTTCTTTTTTTATCCTAAATGAGTGAGCGTCTGTAGCAGCTGCTGCTTTAAGTGCTGCATTTAATTATGTCAGACCCAAGTGCAACATGTTGAAACAGGCGCTTGGCTCTTTGACGCTGCTGTGGTTTTGGCATCCACATCCTGTTGACTCGCAGCTGAAAGGAGAAGTAGAAGCAGACAAGTGAGTCGAGCGGTCGACGTGAGATTGATCGGTTTAAGCAGCGTACATACAAAAAATAAAGTGGCCTTCTTCGTCTGAATATTTCCATACTGTTAAAAAACAAAAGCGTCATACTTGAAGAATCAAAGGTGAACTTTATTTAGTCAAATAGCATTTCTTCCTAATTACATTCCCAGAAAGACAAACACTTCTGCTTTTTGAAGCAGTGCTGATGCTTTGTTTTTTTTCTTTTTTTTTTTTGTCAGGGGACAGTAGTGATGTGATGTTCTCAGTTTACCAAAGGTATCAAACATCAACCCTTTCTTTCCTTTTACTTTCTATTTGTATCATAAAACAGACTAGTAAAAGGAAAGATTGACCTTTTGTGTTGTTTTATCTTGTTCCATCTTGTGTGTTTAACACTTTTTGCACCTTGTTTCACCTTTTTACCAGTGGTGGCTGTCACTGGTCTGCAATGTTTGACTGAAGTTCACCTCTGTTTTAGTGTGAGTCCATTTATTTAGGTTTTTCCTGAGTAAAAAAGAGAAATAAAACCCTATTAGTTTTGGTGTTTGAACCAGAGCTGCAGCTATCAATTATTTTTGTAATCCATTAATCTAGCAATTATTTTTTACAAAAGATAAATCTACTGATTATTTTCTTTGATTTGATTATATGATTTATATAGGTGAAAAAAACTGTAAAGATGTGGAACAGACATGTCTGAAAATGACAAACAACTTGTCCTTTTTCATTGCCTTCATATTTTAACTGTTGTTGTTCTTGTTGAATTTACTCAGACTGCACTCACCTTCTTTACACTGATTTAATGCCAATATTTCGCTTATTGATCTAATTTTAATCATAGTAAATAAAATGGTTAAAATAAGCCCTAAATAAATAAATCAGACCACAGTGTGTTCATCTTAGGTCTTATGACATCTTTTTTACGCCTAATTCCATTTCAGATTTTCCTCTTGTTTACATCTTCCTGCATCTTTTACATTTCCATCACTGTTACATGACTGATGTGTGTTTTGAATAGTAACACTCATCTTGTTACATGTTATAGTCATCATCATCATTTTTCTTAAACATCATTTTCATACTGTTACGTATTTTGACGAGATTTTGATTCATTTTTTTGTCCTGTCGTCTCCATCTTGATACTATTTTAGTATTTTTTGCCTCAAGTTTTTTTACTTACTGTTTATTGTTGAAGAATGAAGCCAATTTAAGTCGATTAGTCATGACACCATTCACTCAAACCAAACAAAACACTAGAAAACAAACTAAACAAAAGAAACTAGGGTTTGGCAGAACCCCAAGTATGCTATTTATTTATTTTAAAATGCTTAGAACACATTGTTAGACTTTATTTAACCCATAAAGACCTAAAAAGCAAATTCATCTACTGATCTAAAATGTTTACACTAATCCTATCAATACATGTAAATAATTGGTGTAAAATACCGTTTGTTTGAAAGGTTAAATAGACAGAAAAATTCATTTGGGAACACACAAATGTAGCACTGGGTCTATGGGTTAGCAGAGGCAGCAGCCAGGTAGTAGTGTCACAGACATTCAGAAAAATAGCTCCAAAAAAATTTTGACTATGCTTGCCATTTTGACTAATCGATTATTTGCCCACATTCCGTCTATTTACATTGAAATGAGTCTCGTTTGGAAAGGTGCAAAACAAACGTAACTTATGAAAAAACTTTATGAATAAAAAGTTAAGTTTGTTTAAAAAAATCTAAAAGTTTAGATATTTGTGTTGATAAAAGTAGTAACGGACAGAATGTCAACGTTTTGGCCCTGCTCCGTGGGTCCGTGGGTGTTCCCGGTCCCCCTCCGCCGGCCTGTACCTCTCTGTGCCGGTCACTAGAGGCCCCTGCTCCCCCCGGTGCATCCACGGAGCTGCCTGTGTTGTTGTGTGTCAGTGAACCGTCGGGCAGCAGTCGTCGCCACTGTGCGTCGCTGAAGATGTTGCAGCAGCAGCCTCTGACGGGCAATGGGGCCTCCAACGGCCGGGGACTGGGCATGAGTGGCCACCCCGGGATGCATGCGCTTAACTCGGTTCATCAACCTTCCCAGCACCGGTCCGACGGAGGGGACTCCGGCCTCGAGGGCACAGAAAACGGACATGAAACCCGCAGAGATATTGGTGATATACTGCAGCAAATAATGACCATCACTGACCAAAGTTTGGACGAGGCACAAGCAAAGTTAGTGTCAACTTTAATTTTTTTTTTTATTTTTAAGGTTATTGAGGTTGAAGCCTTTTTTTCTTTTCCGTGTTGTCGATTCCGTCCCGCAATGGCAAAGTTTCCTGAACTTCAGCCTATTATTTCTTATTATTTACATTTTAGATAACTAATTAACGAACAAAAACAAAGAGAGTTTTGTTGTTAAAATTCCACATTTGTATTCAGGTGTTGTTGGGCCGGTGTTGTCTTCCCTAAATGTGGACCAGCTTACAAACATGTATATCTTGTAGCATCGATCGCTTAAAACATAGCCATTGTTAGCTGGCTAGGCTAGGTTAACCAAAGCTAATTAGCCAATGCTAACACAAATAGCTTTAGTTGGCACTAATGTTAATGTTATAATCATACTCGCATGATTTTGTTTACACCAGCGAGGTCAGAAAACTAAATAAAAATCGATTTTAATTTGCTCTATTCGAGAAACCTACAAATAAATAATAATATTTTGGCTTCATGTTACCCATAAGCTAAAGTGCTAAATTAGCAAGGCTAAAGCTAATTAGTCAGTTATCTTGGCTAATGCTTGTTTGAGGCAGTTTGCATATGGTTTGACACTTTGTTTAACTATAAAGGTCGCATTTTGTGCTAGTTTTAAGTCGTGTTTTTCTCCCTGCGCAGGAAACATGCCCTCAACTGTCACCGAATGAAGCCTGCATTGTTCAGCGTTTTGTGCGAGATCAAAGAAAAGACTGGTAATGTTAATACGATCTGTTCTCTTATTGTACTGTATCATGTTTTCAATGTAGACCGCAGCCCGGGATTTCCACACAGTAGATTTCCTACCGTGTTAGTGATATTGTTGACACTGTGTCAAACACAAGCCGTCATCATGTGCGCTCAAACAAAACAGTTTTGTAGTCAGTAGCTTTCAATACATTAGCTTTGTAAGAAGCGAAGATGAGTGTATTTATGTTCAGTCCAAGTCGGTGTTTCAGCAGCTGCATATTTGTGCAGCTGCTGTCAAGGCTTCAGGTTAACAGAACAGGTTACACTGCTCCAGGTTTCGATATAGAAACCGTATCTAACAATAGCTGAGGACAACTTAGCAGAGATATAAAGTTCAGGTAAGGTAAATTAATGCAGTTCTGCCTATTCAAACCGGAACCATATATTACTCCTGTGCAATATTAATGTGCTGTTTTCTATGCAAGACTCTTTATATAAAGTTCATTCCATTGCATTCAACCAAGTGCAGTCTTTCAATGTAGTTGATGCTTCAGAAATGCAAGTTTAGATGAATGTAAGGGCAGCCCATGGGTTCTACATCTTCCCAATGCCCATATATAGTGTCACAGCAATGTAATTGTAAAATAATTGACATGTTCCCATATAAGATAGGATATTTTGGGAAAATGTGAATGACGTTGCACAATGTCAAAGACGTTTCAGCACCAGGTAATTAATAAATGAAATTAGAGAGTAAACATAAGCTGCATTAAACCCCTCTCTTCAAAGACACCTTCATTTTTCTGTTGTTATTTCAACAATAAAACCAATAGAGACTGACCCTTGTCTTGAAACAGGCCTGTCCATGAGGAACAACCAGGAGGAGGAGCCTCAGGACCCTCAGCTGGTGCGACTGGACAACATGCTGCTGGCAGAGGGCGTGGCGGGGCCGGAGAAAGGAGGCGGTGCCGCTGCTGCCGTGTCTGCGGCCACCAGCTCAGGAGGGATGTCACCCGACAGCTCACTCGAGCACTCCGACTACAAAAGCAAGTTGAGCCAGATTCGCAGTATCTACCACACTGAGCTGGAGAAGTACGAGCAGGTACCGTGACTGTACACATCGTCTGTACACGTCTGCCTGTGCTAGAACTGCTCTGCCAACAGCATCATCTAATAGCATGATAGGTATACAGTTCAGCAGCATAACCCTTCTATGCTAGAGGGCACACTTCCACTAGCAGAGATCTCTTTAATCTCCGTCTCCACTTTTCAACCCCTTGTGCACTTTTTAGGATGTTTCCAAATCATGTCGTGGGGGTTGTTAGCCTCAGAGCTTGGGTTGGAGTTAAACAGTACACATTCAAATCAGTATTGGAGCCTTAATGCTAATGTCTATTCAGATATGTTGCATCACTATTTGCCACACTGTGTTAGTGCAGCACTGTTCCCCTTTACAAACTAGAGTCAGGGACAAGTTTTAGTTGAACATTTGTGCTCGAGGAAGTGAACCATGGCATTAAAATGACTAAATCTATGAAACTGATAAACAGGATTCATGTCTTCATCAAACTTGATATTTTCAGTGTGGAGTTGCAGCTTGGAGGTGGTTGTTCTTTCAGGTAGTGAGACGTTAAAATAGTAACTCTAGGGTAGTTGAAGGGACACTGTAATGGTCACCTAGTGGAAGGGTTATTCCAGCAGTGTACATAAGATGAACCAGACTATTGGACGACTGTAATGATGCTCAGAAACATCTTATCCAACAGTCAGTTCTAAAACAGAATAACATTGCAGATCTTGACTTGCATTTTATGTAGCTATGTACTGTGTAACTTAGTACACTTATATCTGGGGTAGGTTCTATACAACAGGGAAACAACAACAAAATCCCAAATGCAGAAGGCTTTTAATGGTTCTAATTAATTTATAGAGGTCAGTAGTGTAAGTTGGAGTTTGTTCCACCCAGTGATGTGTAGCGCCCTCCTGAGGCAAAATATTGAAGTGTTGTTGTGAATGCAAGAAATAAAAATCTTACAATGACTGAGGAAGACTGTGGGATGTCAGAGTCCAAGAAAGGAACTAAAGATGTTTTCTGTCCAGTTGTGCTTCTTTGACTCAGTATGGTTTGGTGGGTATGTGCACATTTCTGTCCTTAAATGCCTGTCCTTCTGTTTTTCTGTTGCCTCTATTCCTTCTGTTCTGTCGTTTCCCCAGGCGTGCACAGAGTTCACCACCCATGTGATGAACCTGCTTAGGGAACAGTCACGTACGCGACCCGTCACTCCACGAGAGATTGAGCGCATGGTGGCCATCATCCACCGCAAGTTCAGCTCCATCCAGACCCAGCTCAAGCAGAGCACCTGTGAAGCAGTGATGATCCTGAGGTCCCGCTTCCTCGATGCTCGGTATGAGGGTGACTGGAGTCATGTATTTACAGTCAGTTCACATGCAGTATGTACGGTCCGCAGTTTGATCAAAAACAAACCTTTAATGTATATTTAAAGCAATACAAATCTGTTTTGGTGCCTGATATGCAGCCTGATGCCAATATTCTACAATGGGCTGTATCAACAGAGAGCACCTCTGAAACTGTCACAGTGAATGGTAGTATATTCCATATCTACATCAAAGCCACTGGGGGGCGGGGGGATTCAGAGCGCTCAGATCTGTGGGTGACTGTATTTAAGTTGAAGGAAACAAAAAATTCAGAAAACAAACTTTGGAGCATGGTTTAGGAAGAGAGTTTGTGTCACCTTTAAGTCCTTTATACATACACTCACTGGATATGTAGTGATGTTTTTGTTTGTCTTTTCTTTAATATATATCAAAAGAGGAACTATGTGCGTTGAAAGAAGGTGGGAACCTTGACTCCCTGACCACAGCTGATGTGGAAGTGTTGATGTTAGCAGGGTTTGGTTTTTAACGGTTACTCATCCTCATTGTGTCATCAGGCGCAAGAGGCGTAACTTCAGCAAACAGGCCACAGAGGTCCTGAATGAGTATTTCTACTCCCACCTGTCCAACCCGTACCCCAGTGAAGAAGCCAAAGAGGAACTCGCCAAACAGTGTGGAATCACCGTGTCTCAGGTAAAACGCTGGCCTCTTGTTTGACATCCATATGTGTAGCAGCTACGTATATTTGATGTGTCGTGTGTGAATTCATAACAAAAAGCACCAAGTAACAGAACATTAGGATGACGCCATCATTTTCCAGTCTGTTTGTTTTCCTAGTTCATGTGGATTCACACAAATTAGAGTTTTAAAGCCTTGACTTGGGAATAATTTTTAAAAAAATCTCTGTATATATAGACCTTCTGTTTAAGTGTCACTGAGCCCATTTACATGCCCATAAAAATCCAGTAACTGGGAGTAAACAGATTTTGTGATAATCAGATCTGACTCATTTACATAAGTAGAATAATCACAAAACCCTGGTTCAGACGGTTCCATCCGTGATTGGATTTCTTTTGGAGTGTGTTTGTATGTAGTGACGGTAGAATCAAACTTCCTGTTATTGTCCTCACCTCACGTTCGACTACGTCAAAAGAACGAAATAAATGCTATTCACAGGTATTGTATACATACACAAAGACATCAGAGTACTGGGCAGAACCCCAGGTGTGGTGATCTGGTTTCTCATCATCAGATCACTGTCATGATTTGATAAATATATCACATTTTGCTGTTTGTATGATCACTTGAACAATGTGTGATAACGCTAGGTTCAATGAGAGGCTCAAAGATAGGGAAAAATCTGAGTTTTGTAAAACATCCACATTGGTGTTGGCAGGGCAGTCTTCTTTCCATTAATAAGCATAAATGTGTTCAGACTGAACTAACTGACTGGTCTTTTATAGTGATTCCTGATTGGTCTTTTTTGGGTTTAAAACTCTATTAAAGTCTCCACCAGTTATGACAGATGTTTCAGTGATGTAAATGAAATGTGACAGAAGGGTCATCAGCATCAGGTCTGTGTACACTGGTTATGGTAAATGTATGTACTGTATAGTTTCACTAACAATGGCATACTGCAAAGACTGGTATTATTACTAATCACTTACAGCAGTCATTCTCAGCTGGTGGATCGGAACCCTAAAATGGGTGGCAAACCTGTTTTCAGTGGGTCGTGGGCCTTTGCCTGGGCAAAAAATAAGGTTAATAAACCAGTCCTGTGTGTTATTTTTTATGAAGCTGAGTGCCATCCATGCAGTGGGGGTGGTAATGCACTGTAATGATAATTAACACCAGACATTTCACAGCAGAAAAGAAGATCCACAAGTTTCTATTCATATCATGGAGAAACTCGGGTATGGAACGGCTACATATCAGATATGGTTTGACCTACATTGAGGACAAAAACCTCAGAGTGTTTCTTGATTAAGTGACTGAATGCACTTTTAAATTTTAACTGAGTGCACTCTTTAGTTTTTGTTAAAATGTCCCCAATCTAGTGTTAGAGGGAATATTTCCATATTTCTCATCACCATCTTTTTATTAAATAAATTATAAATTTGGGTCGCGGCTTGTCATTGAGGGGTGATAGTGGGTCCTGAAGACCAGTTGAGAACCACTGACTTACAGGAACTAGTAGGTACCTTAGACCATGGTGTCCTTATCTGAAAACTGGTTAAATAATAACAATAATAATAATAAAGGGAGACACTGCACACTATCTATAGATGAGAGCTGTGGTTTAATTAAAGAAAGAAAAGTGATCGAATGCAGCCGAGTTGAATCTGCTGATTAATTAGTGAACGTCATAATTGTCTTTACAGATGAAGCCTTGTATCATTTGTTTTCCTTCAGGTCTCCAACTGGTTTGGCAACAAGAGAATCCGCTACAAGAAAAACATTGGCAAGTTCCAAGAAGAAGCCAACCTCTATGCCATGAAGACAGCCTTGGGAGCGAGGCAGGGTGATGATTCTCCACACACTCCCAACTCCACAGGTACACTACATGAAGTCTTGATTCGACAGCAGCTCAGTCACCGTGCTGTTAGTTGAGGTTTGGTAGACAGTCTGGTTAGTTAACGGTATTGGATGCTACAGTGGAGTGTAAGGAGCGTGTCGTGGCCTCTGACTGAGGAGATGACGGTTGTCTGGGTCTTTGTCCAGGGTCCGGCTCTTTCTCTCTGTCCGGCTCCGCTGACTTGTTCCTTGGGGTTCCACCAGTGAACGGAGAACAGTCGGCCTATGGGATGGGAGTACAGGTAAATATGTGACACATGTACACACATCAGAGTATGAGACGTTTTATGAAGATTTTCCTACTTTAAAATGTCTTTATGTTCAGTAGCTACAAATCCTCCATTCCTTATCCGTGCTTTTTTTAGTTTTTAGATTTATTTCCTACCAAGTAGGCTGCAGTAAAAAAAATCAGCTGTCCTTAACAGTTCTGCTGAAATACTTAAGGTAGATATTCCATTGTTTTGTGATATAATATAATATAATGTTATATAATATATAAAAACAGAAACTGATTAAAGCACTTGCCCCTTGCACTTGCCGACCTTATAAGATAAGCTGGTGGATCAGTGGTTTTATTCTGTTTGTATTTGTTCTTTCCTCCTGGGCCATACCACAGTTACAGGGTCAAAGGATAAGGCTCAAATTGTCATCATCTAAGAACATGGCAATTTATTAAACAAACTGTTGTAATTATAGCCACATCTCATCCCATAAAGGTCCTGTGTAATTTCAGCAGTCTTATGTCCACAGCCGTACTGTGCAACATGGATGTGTATTCAAGGCTGAATAATGGTAAAATGAAATGCACTGAATGTCAGAGGATGCAGGTACAAGGACAAAGCAGCGTCAGTGTGCATGGCCTACCTGTGAACACTGAAGCTAAGCTAACAGTCACACTAAAGGGGTATCTACATGTACAGTACAACCTCCAACACTGAGGAACAGCATGAAGTGACTGTTTTGCAAAGACTGTTAGGATACAATAAGACTATTTATCCCACCGTGTGGAAATTTCACAGGTAACAGCAGCAACAAGCAAGTGCAGAGAAAAAGACCACAAACAGGTGAAAAATTAAATATAGAGAAAAGTAAGAAATTTGATGTTTCTATTAATCTATTAGAATTCCAATGTAAATTAGATGTTAGTACTTGGAGCTGTGTAAACGTGTGTCATGTAGATCAGTGTTTGACACTACTGTGTTATGTAGACCCAGGTTGTAGAAGCTGCGCACTGTGAGATGATGTGAAACTGATGACTTACACATTCACACAGTTTGTTGTCATCTTTCCATCCGGCCTCAGCCTGTAGCTGCCTGTTTTATGTCCTTAAAAAGCTTCACATGTCTACAATTCTACTTTGTTCTTGTAAGAAATACGCAGCTCTCTACCTGCCCATGTTTGTGATTGTTCACCTTGCGCTAACTCCACTCTGCTCATATAACTAAAGCCAAAAACACTGGGCCGACAGCCAGCGGGTGACCATCTGCAGTTGGTACGGTTTAGTCAAAGTCTGTTCAGGGGGAAGCTGCAGGAGCCCAAGTCTGTGGAAAAAAGATGGGATTTCAAAATGCACACCTTCCCTCTGGAGCATCTCCTCTTGGTTCAGATCAATAGAAGATATGACTTTATTGATCCCACTGTGGAGAAACTGCAGCAAACATAGCAAAACCAAAGTGCAGAAACATTTAAGAGTGAAACAGTAAATATTAAAGAGAATCTGCTGTTTACATTACATGTTCTGTACATATACATATTTACATATTATTGACACATTTACAATATAGATTAAGGAAAAGGATAGAAATATACAAATAAATACTAAAACATACAAAAGAAAGGAAATGACAAGAAAAACGTGCTGCAACTTACGGCACCATAACCCTTTTAAGACTTTCTTTTACAGAAAGTGCATCTCTTTCTTCCCTTGCTAGCTCTCTGCATGCATATAAATATATATATATATGACAAAATACACTAGTAGAACTCTCCAAAACAGCACTCTGACTATTACATGGAATGATTTACAAGAATTCATGGCAAAGCACCGCTGAAACCTAGCTAAAACGCTGCTAAAAGTAATGCGTCTGTCATTGACTCTACCTGTTGTCTGCACTGACATTCTAAACTTTCGATGCTGTTTGAATTTTGTAAATAGTGCCAGTGGTTCAGGAGTTACGCTCATGTGAATGCCATAAAGTGCAAAATGTAGCGCCGGAGCCCCAACTGTGTCCAGAGGGTTAGGCTGTAAAGACAGGTGACGCGGCGCTGCTTTAATCTGCCTTCTGTTGCCTTGGTCTTCTCTTTGTCACCTCTCAGGCTAATGGAAACTGGCAGGGTCGAAGCTCGCCTCCGCCCGGCGCCTCCCCGCACAGCGACCACTCGGAAAACTCTGACTGATGGCCCCCGGCCCCACTGGCACAGAATGACAGCGACAGGACGATTGACGACAGAAAAGACAGAAAAGAATGATATCACACCTCCCACTTTGGCTGCAGTTGTGTTTTTTTGTACGTCATTTAGGTTTGGTTATTTTAAAGATGGATGTTTGGTTTTTTGTCTTTTTCTTTCCTTAACGCTCAGCATTGGTCATTATTATTATGTTTGTATGATTTTTAGCTGAGTGCACAGATGGTAGAGTAGTTTAACTGTGTGTGTGTGTATGTGTGTGTGTGTGTGTGTGTGTGTGTGTGTGTATGTGTGTGTGGTGTGTGTGTGTGTGTATGTGTGTGCGTGCGTGTGTG
>JAPQRQ010000009.1:3903053-3915019 GCA_037367365.1 Apogon talboti | reverse complement strand
GCTGGGTCTCAGGTTCAAAATAACAAGGAAACAAAACTGTTTTCTGACATACATACACAGACAGACAGACAGACAGACAGACAGACAGACAGACCCTGGTGATGACATTAACCTCCTTGGCAGAGGTAACAAATAAGTTTTAAAATTAGGGATGCACCAGTCCTGAAATTCTTAGCATATGGCCAAATAGCTACTGCTGATACCAGTATTTTTTACTAATTGTTTAATTTATTGATTAAACTAAACACAAGCATGGTGCCCTCTAGTGGCCTAAAAGGTAGCAGAACTGAACTCACACTTCACATCCATGGAATCTGACTTGAATTAATAAAGTTTAACTGCCTATTCATACTCAGTGTTGAACAAGTTCCTTCCAGCTGTAATATGTAACAGACTACTTGTCATTGTTATTTAAAAGTAATTCCTTACCTTACATTATTACTGTCCCAGAATTGTAAAGCGTTACATGACTCCTGGATTACTTTTGAGTTACTTTCACTAAAATAACGACAGAAGTAGAACTTAACAAAATGTACTTCAGAGCAGTTTACATGAAGTAGAGGGTGGTATGTTGTAGCATAATGACTGTGGGCTGTCCAGGTACTGAACAGAGTTTACAAATGACAACATGAAGGCTCAAGGCAATGCAAGAAAGGATGAGGACAGACGGAAGTTTTCTTTCTGTTCTCAGTAAGTGTAGTGGTCACATGGCACCGAGCGAGATGTTTTTAAATTGCTAGTACCATTTCTCGACGTCGATAGTTCTTATGAACCATCTCGGACCCTGAGAACCTCAGGGACAGGTCTTCTGCTGATGTCAGACAGACCTGTACTCTGACAGTGTTTAAGTCCAGGCTGAAAACAGCTCTGTTCAACTGTGAACATAGAACAGATGAAAGTATTCTATGTGCACTCTTCTCTTTTACTTTATTTTAATTGATCATTATTTATGTTTGAATTGTAATTGTGTGTTTTAAATTGTTTCTTTTCATTCTTGTAAAGCACTGTGAATTGCCCTGTGTATGAACTGTACTATACTAATAAATTTGCCTTGTCTTTTGCTTTTGGACAAAGGTTGTATTTGACTATTAAGGACCTTCTTCTTGTCCTTATCTCTGACAAACTCCAGGTAATGAGCATATGTCCATGTGGCCAATGGACTGTCTTCTGCTGTCTTCACCCATTGGCTGAACACCAACAGGAAATAGAACTGTCCTGTCGCCTTTTTGATTTGTTAAGTTCTTGTTGTTTTGTTTTTTTTTTTCTTTTCATCTGAGCAATTAAATTATGGGCGAAAAGTAAATTGTAATGCCATCGCTATTGAACATGGAGAGTAAAATATTACTGAAAACTGATTAATAATAGTTAATCAGATAGATTAACAGATAGATTTACAGTAACAGTAAAAGGAATCTGTTACTGTAATGCCTAACTTTGTGACACATTTCTCCCAACACTGTTCATACGTATCACCAGAAATGCACATACTTTAGCACACGACTGGGTTTCAGACAAGACGACTATTTGTGAGCATATTGAACTCATCTTTGCACAACGTTGATACTGACGTTCAGTCAACAGATCGGCACATGGTTGTAACTCACCCTGCATCACGTCTACATTGAGCGTCGTGTTGTTACTGGTCAGAGCTGGAGCAGAGTTGTGTTGGTTAGACTGGGGGCCAGGCTGCCTCTCCTCTGGTGGGATGTCACCTGACCCCCTGGCTTTGGGTGGTCCTACCTGGGCCCAGTTCAGCACAGACCACTCTCCGATCCCCAACGTGGACAGGAACATGTTTTTACACACCTGCTTCCTTTCACCGTCCACCATCAGGTGGTACCGAAGTGAAACTGATCTTCTCGACTGAACGCCCAAAGCCCGAGACCTTTCCACGGGGTCCCGGTCAACGTGTCCCGCCACGTACAGTTTCCTCTGGGCCCAGTTCATGTGTTGCCAGAAATCATTAAACACCTTCTCTCTGGCCACTTCTGGTATTTGGCCACAAAATCGGTTCGAAGCTCTCTTGCAAGCGCTTGAGTTGCACGTCGGTCCCATTGATCTTGGTTGTTTGGTCACGACCTCTCCATCTTTTTTCCGTTTGCTGGCATACGCCTTTCCCTCCATCCTCAGCTGCTTCTGCTTCTTTTGCTTCCATTTTGTTGAATCTGCTGCTTTGGCTTTGGGCTTCTTCGTAGCAGACCCCGCCTTGTCCAAATCCATGCTTTTAGTTTTGTCCTTTATATGTAGGAGTGCTGTAAATAAAAGAATTAAAATGAAAATAATTGTGGAAACTTTGCACTTCAATTTCTTTCTCTTTGTTTTTTTGTTTTGTTTTTATCTCTTTTATTTTTGGATATTCTCTCCTTATTAACTATTAGACACAATAGAGGAAATAAAGGGAGACTGAGAAAGAAATAACCATCTTAGAAGAGTAAGTAAGTAATAAGAGTAATTCATGTTACCATACTATCACAATTAGGATATAATCAAAGTATTGCGCAACACTCGATACTTTGCCATTCACTTGTGATATCTCTTTGTGTATGTGTAACTAAATACAAAAAACTCTTAGAAAAAGGGGGGAAAAACTAAAAATTCTGTATATATTCACTGCAATGTTGTAATGATTTTGCAGAAATAGATAACTGACACAAAATGATGTATGGATGACCTTTCTGCAGCATGGAACAAGCTGACTTGGGCCTGTTTTTGGTACCTGGTACCTCAGTGGGCTGCACTGACAGTACCAGCCTTAGTGCTCACTTCAGGTTTACTGCTCAAAGATCAGACTTTTCTGTTGGACTGTTCACATTATTTTTTTTTATTATGTGGCCAATATTAGATTCTGCTGTGACCTGGTTACAGTATTGAACATTCACAACAGCACAGCAGGTGTTTCCTTCAGCAATAGTAGTACACACTCTGAAAGTCAGAGTAAAGGCTATGCATTCAAACCCTTAGTTTTAAGTACAAATGTGCAAGAATTATCTATGTTACACCATTTTATCGGATGTTTACAGATTCACTTTACTGCTGCATTCATTTGTATTTGCAGCTCATTTGAAGTACTTTATATATTATTATATATTGCTGATTGCTTGTTCTCCAGCAGTGCGTCATATTCTTATTCTTTTCAATGACAACCACATATCTCAAAAAAGTCTGTAAAACACAACTTCAGAAAAACAGGCTTTCAAACTGCTTTCAGCTTTGACTCTATGTATTTTTCATCAAATCCAAGAGGGTTTTAACAGAGTTTATTTAGCCCAAGAAGGAGGAGAATTTCCTCCACCCATAAAGGGACACTTAATCCTTTAGTTTATCACCAGTGTAGGAAGAAGTACTGAGTTCCTTCACTTAAAGTACTAATACCAGACTGTAAAATACTCTACTATAAATTAAAGCTATAAATTCAAAGCATTAAGTTAGTAAAAGTACATGTAGATATTACTATGCGTCATAGTCTATAAGATCATCATATGTTTGTGGCATCACCGTCCTGTGAGAACCACGTATCCCTCAAAAGTCACAGGCTCAGAGAAACAGGCCTCTTTCAGTTTTGTGACAATGCATTTTACGGGTAAGCCAAGAGGATTTTCCATGGGTTTATCTAGCTTAAGATGGAGGAGAATTTCTCTCAATCCATAAAGGAACACTTAATCCCTGAGTCTCACAAACATTCAAAGTGAAACACGTGGTTTTCACTGGAGAGAAGGGCATGGAATCGCTGTAATCTGAAAAGTAACTAAAGCTGTCCACAAATGTAGACGAGATGTAAGAATCTGTTCCTCAGGTTCAAGTACTCAGTAACAGTCAAAATTAATGTCAGCGTTAAAGGATTTCACTACATTGTTACTCACTGATGTCCGTCCCTGGTGGCAGTGGAATCACAGAGTGGGCTGTTTTTGTGGAGGCTTCATCGTCGTCCCTGTCAGCTGTCCTGCTTCCTTCAGCGTTGTGCAGGTGCTCTGGTTGAAACAGCACACGTTCAGTCACCACTACTGACACGTTTCTGTAACACACACACACACAGTTTGACCTTATGTGACCTCATACATACCTGCAGGAATGTTCTGCTGCATCCCATCAGCCTCAGGGACAGTGGGTTTGGGAACCAGGGGATCACCGCTGGGTTTGGGAACAAGACCCATGTCCTCCATTGCTGCAATGGCTAAAACACAAAAAATAAGTTGTTGCTTATTGCGTAAAGCCTGAACAACAGCATGAACTTGAAATAAATCCCCTGGCTGCGGATCATCCTTCCCTTTCAGACCTTTATAGTCCAATAACAAAGATTTTAACGCTACGCAGCCCTGTCATGTGTTCCATCCAGATGTTTTGGCAGCTGACGTAGAAGTAGGCGTCACGGGCCCAAGGACAGATAAAAACACAGTCTATAAACGGTCAAAATGTCCATAGGAGTCAGACGTTGCATTAGCTAAGTCGTACTATACTAGATAAATGACAGATGCAGCTGCTTTCACATCGGCTTACATAGGGTTATACATTTGAAAACGTCTCGTAGACCCGTCGGTTCCATCCAGACCAAACCACAGCCCCCCTGTCACCGGCTGACTCGTCCACAGAAGCCCCGCATGTGTCCACTCAGGTCCCGCAGGTTCGTGTAGTTGTTAAATGTCTCTGTCGGATCTCAGAGGTTTCCCCCCACTTGCGGCTGCCATGTGAGCGCATGCGCACTGGACTCTAGGGCAGAAAATGTTTTGACGAAATGGTTCATCGGGAATAAAAAAAAAAAAAAAAAGAAGTGCGTTATTATAACCAGCAATTCATGAGTCGTATATGCGTAGCGGATGCCAAAAATAGTGAGGACATTTATCGCGTTACTACATTAGTCTGACATGAAAGAAAAGGAGGAAGGAAACTATTAAAGACTTCAAAGTTTCTGTAGGAGGTCTTTAGTTTTACAGCTGTCTGACAGACTGAAACAGAGTTCAAAGAAAACACAGGATTTGGGTATTTTTAAAAATACCATTTCAATAGTTTTGTTAATTAATTTATTTTACAATTTTATGATTATTTAGGCTAATGTTATTCACCCAAAGAAAGGTGAAAGTCGCACTGTAGTTTTATTCATTTATTAATTTATACAATTTTCTGAATATTTAATATTATTACACTCAAATTTATGATTTTACTTACATTTTAGTTAATAGTTGAGACGATGCTCAGAAACTATTCAGTTTGGATATTAAAAGTATTGTGTACTATTTTATAACTCTTTATGACATATACAATACTGTGCAATAAAATAACTATGACAAATAATAACTTTTTGTCCAATAATGTTGAGACAGGGTTTTGATGGTCTATAATTCTCCGGTAGTTCCACTTTTTGCCGCCTGGTGGTGCTGTTGAGTCGTTCATAGACAGTAGGTTGCAGGCGGAAGGCGCATTTACGTGTTTATTTCAACATACAGTGTAAACTATTACTTTTTAAAACATGATGGGAGCTGGACTTGAAGACGGACTTAAATACAGACATATTTGCACTGTCTACATGGAGGCGGAGTAAACACATGGATTGCGGGGACTTTCCATTGTAAAAGCTTATTAAACCCATGTAAGTTTCGGTTTCTGTTTTAAGTCGTCCTTGTGTCAGAATCAGCAGACTGACCAACGAGCTAGTCCACTGGATATTTAATGCAGTTTAAGTCTACACGGTAAAATACTGGAATCGTTTTGACTTTATTAAGAAAAGTCACTTCCAAGACGATACCATTGGACCAGTCTGGATCTGTGTAAGTTGATCTGTTTTCACAGTCATGCCTGTATTAGCTAACCTGAGCTAACAGCTCTCACACACACACACACACACACACACACACACACACACACACACACACACACACACTCTGAATAGAACAATAACCAGGGTTATAACTGACTAAAGCAGGGTTGGTTGGTTAATTTTTACCTTTGCTAGTTTCTTAGAGTGTCTGGATGTGGTTTGAGGCTTCTCTGTCCTTCTGGTATTTCCAGTAAATGAGCTGGTTCAGGTGAAAATGAAAGTAAAAAAAGAACCATCTGCAGCAAACCGCCTTTATTTATGTATTTAATTATTTTTTAATCATTGCCATGTCCTATTAGCAAACATTCAGGCCAGTTGTAAAACTCTGTACTTATAAAAGCACAACAATTCGCAAGCAAGTATTTTATTTTTTATTCCTGACTCCATTACTGCTGTTGTTTAAGAAGTTCAGTTACACATGTTCTGGCAAATTAAGCTTTTTAATATAAGGCTAGTCAACTAAGAAATTGGGAGAATTTCCTACATTTACACCCTTGAGTATAAATATTTTGCTGACTGTTGATCATGACGACGTTGACTCATTGACTTGTTGCAGTTGCAGAACCTGGTTGATATGCAGAAGATGAGCTGCTTCTTCCCGTTGCTGTGTGTGTGTCTGGATGTGTGTGTGGTCCATTTCATCCGTCTGGCTCAACACTCACCGCTGCTCTTCTCCCGTCCCTTCGTCACCCTGTGGGGAGGGGGCCTCACCAGGGCCGGCCTCCTCCTCCTCTTCTCCTCCACCTCCCCTAGGGCCATGCCGTGGATGAGCAGCTCTGAGGGGCTCCAGAGCTTAGGGGTGCTGTGCTTCCACTTCCCAGCATACACCAGTGTCCTCTGGGTGCTGGGTCGGCCTGTGATGGAGGAGCTTTGGGGGTGGCACTCATGGGAAAGAGTAGGTGTCCTTGTTTTACTGCTAACTTCAGAATCGTAGGTAGTTTCCAAGTAGATCACCTGTACTTTAGGTTTGTGTGTCTGATCATTTGAAAGTTGGGACGACTGGTCTCAGAAGGAGAGGTCCATATGGCGCCACTGACAACTAATGGATGAGCAGTAGAAATTAACTTACATTTTTCCTTTTGTTTATTTTAACTTGTTCTTTCAGTTTATTTTTGGATTTTCTTGATCCAACTCAGAGCTAGAGCTGAACCAAAAGTGAAACTTGAAATGACAGACACCACCTGGGGCTAAAGAGAAAACCTTCCAGTGTGAACAGTTAAACTGCTGCTGATAATATAATGCCAAACCTATGGCTTATTAATGGATTATTACTCACATGTATCACTGTGAGCCAATCGCATCAGTTCCCTGGCAATCACTAACGTTCTAAGGTTTATAATAGGTCTGGTGGTTCAGCAGAGTGGGTTCAATAACACTGACAGAAGAGGTTAGTTACATGTTAAGAGAATTTTGATGAGGAAGTAGAAGCACAAAAATGTGCACGTGTTTGGTCCATGGTTTGACTACAGATCAGAGTGTAGAGATGCTGTAAAGAGGCCTCACCTGTTGCAACACATTAAACTCTCCCTTGTCTCAACAAAATGATCAATTACTGAATGTTAGATCTAATCACAGTTCATAGTATGCTAAATTGCAAAAAAAACCAAAACCAAACATAACGTGCTGCGCACTAAGACCCCTCAGCCAGAATGGAGCTATTTTCAATAGGCGTCTGCTCCATTCCAAGATGCATCCACTGTATAAAATAGGTGCAGATATGTCGGTGTATTCTTCAGACCGGCCCACCACAACCCGCACACAGGTTAATGTACACCAGCGTGTTGAACCGTGGGGAACCACGGGTTCTAGATGTGGTGTAAATATTGGTGTAATAAACTTACCTCTGAGTTCATTCCTTTACTTTCTTGGTAAATTCCACTGACATTTTCAGTTGAATAACCTCTCAGCTGGCATGTCTGTTTCTGTACATGACATTTGACACCATGGCAACATGGCCCTATTGTTTATCTGTTGCTAAGCAACCCAATTCAATCCTATGATTCTATGATTCTGGGCATTTGTAAGGCTATTGGATTCTACAATTACTAATATCAAACACCGTCATCTTCTACAACAATGATTCACCAGTAAAACCCATGGAGTTGGATCTACGACAGTGGATGGAGATGCTTGTTTTTACGTTTAGTTATTGATATCTTTTCTGGAAAAGAAACTTTTTCTTCAGTTTTCTCTGTTTCTGATATAATAACCTTTGAATTTACTCTGAGTTTTCATGACCAATTAAAAAAAATATAGGAAAAGGCATGATTTCCAGTGAAAAATGCAAAATACAGGGAATAATGTTATAAAATAAATGGTGATAAATCACCATTTAATAAATAAATCACAAGAAAGGTTAAATAGAGAGAAAAAATAATTTGGAAACTGCCACAAAAGTAGCACTGGGTCTTTATGGGTTAACAAACAAGTGCAAACTAATGTTATACAATGTTATATATTAGTAATAAAAAGAGTACTAAAAGTTTCCATGTTAGTAAAACAAGTAAATGTGCGTCTGTCACCACCAGGTGTATGCTACTTGGCTCACTGAACAGACCTGTATGACCTGTGTTTGTTCCTGGTTAAAGCAGACGTTGACTCCACATAGGGGTTTGGTTTTCTATTCAGGAAACTGGAAAAGCCTGGAAAAAAGAAAACAAAGCCAAATCTTCATTTACTGATTCAATTAATTCAGGAAAAATACAGCTAAATACTGTTGTATTTGTTGAAGGTTGTTTAATTGTGGCTGTGCAGGTGTTACAGGGTTACGTGGTGACCGCTGTGGCCTGGCTCTACTGGACTCGATATGTCTCGTCTCTTTTGGTTTCCTGGGGTCGATACGTCTCATCCTGGTTCTCAGACGTTCCCTCTGAAAAACCCAAAGAGGACGACTCAAGTGCCTCTCTGAAGAGGCTGCTGGGATACATGCGGCCTTATCTGGGACGCTTTGTTTTTGTTCTGGTTCTGGTGTTTCTTTCTTCGTATGGTGAGTGAGACAGTGGCTCCATTGAACATAAACCCTGTAAAGTCTTTAAGGTCCTCTGTTTTTATCTGCTTCAACCTCAGAGTCGGCGGCATCAGTGAGCCTGTTTACATGCACACTAATGCTCCAATCATTATCTGATTTCCAGAGTAGTCAGATTATTCAGATGATCATGTAAACAGGATAGTCTGATTTGTTTTATCAGAAAGCAGTAGTAATCTGATTATGAGAAATCAGATTAACACACCTAGATTTCTCCCCAATACTCCGATGTCTTCCTGCATATATACAGGTTACAGAAGTTACGTAGTCAAACGTGAGTGAAGACAATAACAGGAAGTTTGAATGGTGACTTGTATGTGGTTTCATCCAACGTGAGTGATGTGATCATGTGACCTTTTGACTGCAGGTGAAATGGCGATTCCTCAGTACACTGGACAAGTGGCCAACTGGATCATGAATGAAGAATCACCTGATGCGTTCACAGACGCCATCACAGTCATGACACTGATGACTCTGGCAAGGTAATGATCACACTTCACATACTATTGAGGCGTGTAGTTATTATATTAATCGATTACAACAGATTTGATATTTTATTTAATGTAATGGCCAGTTTCATTTAGCTTCCTGTCATTGGCTTAGATAGATAGACAGATAGATAGATAGACAGATAGATAGACAGATAGTTAGATAGATTACAGTGTAGCAGCAGTATGACACACATACAATAAAAATTTAGTACCAGTTCTTTGATGTGGAGCTTTAGTTTTGAACAAGAACGACATCGTTTTATTCACATCCTGCCTTCCTGACGCTGGGACTCACTGCACCTATTAGGATACACACAACTGTACACATGACACAACAGAACATCCCCCTTAAACAGGCCCCGACACACACTATAATACTGTTACACTCCTCATAATAACATCATAAATGTTTGTTGTTCATCAAACCACCTGTGAATCCACGCTCACTGTGCCGTCAAACATCTGCCCCTCATCTGGGCTTGTGTCCCAGGGTTTTGTCTTCACGCTGTAATCCCAACCTCCATCATGTGTTTCAGTGCTGTTCTGGAGTTTATATGTGACCTGACGTACAACGTCACCATGAGCCGTATTCATGCCTCCGTGCAGGGTGTGGTCTTCCAGGCTGTGTTAAAACAGGAGATCGCCTTCTTTGAGTCCACGACGACAGGTGAACCACACAGTACATCATCCATCCAATAAAACCTGGGACATTAAATAACACACATAGTAATGTCTGACATACCGTTAGCCTCATAGCATAATTGCCTAAGTCATATTTTTGGCCAAATTCTGATATCTGTGTAAAATAAATCAGCAGTGTTAGGAGAGTAAAGTTACATACATATCACAATTTGGACAAAATTATGACTTAGGCAACTATACTGTGAGGCTAACAATATGTACCGTATGTTTATCATGATTTTAGTTTAAAATAAGGTACATATCTATAATAAGGACAATAATAAGGCAAATATTCCATAATTATAAGTCACCCAGGCCATTTTGGGCACCACTAAGGTGTAAAGTGTGTTGAAATGAAATAAATAATAGATTATAATTGGTCTCCTCTGGACTTCCTTTGCAAGTTTTGTGTTTAAGTTTTTTGGATATATTATATTACAGTAATAGGTAATACAGCCGTGGCTCAGGAGGTAGAGCGGGTCGTCCAATAACCGAAGGGTTGGCGGTTCGAATCCCGCTCTGTCTGAGTCATGAGCTGTTGTGTCCTTGGGCAAGACACTTCACCCACCTGTCCTCCAGTGCTGCTACTCACACTGGTGTATGAATGCGTGTGAATGTTTGATGGTGGTCGGAGGGGCCGTTAGGCGCGAAATGTCAGCCACGCTTCCGTCAGTCTGCCCCAGGACAGATGTGGATACAGATGTAGTTTACCACCACCAGAGGGAGAATGTGAGAGCGAATGAAAAATGGATCCATTGTACGTGCTTTGAGTATGCGTTAATAGAAAAGCGCTATATAAATCTAATCCATTATTATTTTATTATTACAGTAATAATAGTGGTTGAAAATTATGTAAAATGTTATACTTTTATGGAAGACGATGGGCTGTGAAAAAGTCACTCTCCTACATTTACACTGTTCATGATTACAATGATGTTGAGGCCTAGTTTTCTGATTTTGGAAATATTTTTGTAGACTTTGTGAATGGGTGGGTGGTACAGCAGATAGCACCACAACAAGAAGGTCCTGGGGTCGCTTCCAACACCAGGGGCCTTTCTGTGGGGTTTTTGGGTGCTCCGCCTTCCTCCCACCATCCAAAGACATGCACTCATAGGTTAATGCTTCAGTGTAATTTTTGCATCTCACAAATTCATCCCGCAGGCCGAATTGGACCCTTTGGCCGGCCGGTTTTGGCCACGGGCCGTATATTTGACACCCCTGGGTTAATTGGTTAATCTAAATTGCCCATAGGTGTGAGTGTGAGAGTGACTGGTTGTTTGTCTCTATATGTTGGCTCTGCGATGAACTGGCGACTCATCCAGGGTCATGTACCCGCCTTCGCCCATAGTTTGCTGGGATAGACTCCAGAACCCGAGAGCCACTCGAGGATAAAGCGGTTCAGAAGATGAATGAATGACTGTTGGTCGAAGAAAACCGGATTTTATCATCTTGTGACAGCCCTCTAAACTACTGTACCATTCTACAGGTGAACTGGTGTCGCGAATCACCACTGATACCAACGATATGAGTGAAGCTCTGAGTGAGAAGCTCAGTCTGTTGATGTGGTACACAGCACGTTTTGGATTCCTCTTATTCTTCATGGTGAGCCAGTCAGGGAAAATGACGCTGCTCACCTGTATGGGCCTGCCCATCATCTGGATCATTCCTGAGCTCACTGGACACTTTCACCAGGTAAATCCTCACCTGTTGGTGAAGATTAGATTACATTAGATTAAATTAGATAGTACTTTATTAATCTTTTGGGTGGTCCACAGGAAATTGCAGCACAACAACAAATATACACACAAGAAATACCACAAGAAAAAAGCAACACAATAACTATAACAACAGTGAAAAATTGCAATTGCACATTGGAAAGTACTAATAAAACCAAGAGTGATGGAAGAAAAATATTTTATTCATAGTAATTGAAACCTTAAAACATGCCATTTAAGAAACA
>JAPQRQ010000009.1:3780680-3790809 GCA_037367365.1 Apogon talboti | reverse complement strand
GGTCTTTAAGGGTTAAAGGTGGACGTTTGGGTCTTTAAGGGTTAAAGGTGGACGTTTGGGTCTTTAAGGGTTAACAAAGGCCTCAAAAACTCAGCTGAAAATCTGTTAACAGAAAACAGTTCTTTTGGCTTTAAATTATTTTGCAAACTCATAAAACTACAGTTATTTTTTCATGTCTGTGCAGTGCTAAGGATAATATAAACATGGGTTTTCTTGTGGTAACCAGGGAGATAGTTTGCAATCTGTCTTGTGCTTTGCTCCTGCAGATTTTCAGAGCTATGTATAATCCTTTAACAGAAACGTCTGCAACTCACAGATGCATTGCTCACCACTGCACAGAAGTAATCATCTTCCAGTTTTTGGGGGGCACATGGGCTCTTCGCTGTATCACTGCTCTACCTAATTAGAGTAACAAACGGCTAATCCAGTATTATTGCTCTGGTAAGGAATATTTCAAAGGGTTAATTTTCTCATATTGTTACACATTCCCCATGGTATATGCCCCTGCAGATAATCAGGTTTGTGTCGGGTTTTTGAGATTGACTACATACCGAAAGACTGCAGACACCCAAACAAAGTGGAGGGACATCTTAATGCAGCTGATGAACGTTCTTCTCTTTCTAAAGCCTTGGGAGTTAATCCTTCTGAGTAACCACTTCCACTTTTCTAGAGAGGATCTCCTCGAGAGGAAACTGCAGCTTTGAGGATTTGCTTCTATTAAGTCCTGGTTCAAAGTCTATTAATCCATTTTAAGCTATAGGTGTTTGATAAAGGTGAAGTCTGTGTGCTCTGTGCAGACCAGCCCGAGACAGCAAATACAGTCTGTGTCTGAGGACAGAGGACAGAGCCTTCCTAAACACAGCTGTAATGACACATTTGTCTTACCTTGCATAGTAATGCTCATTTATCATTGAGGTTCAACATAATTAGAGTGACAGACTGACTTAAACCATAGAAAAACAAAACAAAAACTACACAAAAGTAGACAAAAGTTGCTGTACTTCAAAGATCTCTAGATTTTAGAGGCACCACAGCTTTATATGCCTTTATAGGACTTCATATGTGCAGTACTGTGCAAAAGTCTTATTCCAACTTTATCTGTGTCGTTTTTCAGGGTTGAAATTATCAGACATATTTAATTCACATTATATTTTCTTAATCCTGTAAAACCTGACCCATCAAAAACTAGTCACAAAATTATAATTTTTGGGGGGAATTTACATGTTTATGAGACCATTTAACCAAATTTTGAAATATCATTTTGTTTATGATATGTTTTTGTATCATATTTGAAACACTGGGTGTTTTTGGCATCTTTTTGCTCACAACAATGTCAACTTTACATAAAAAAAACAAAATTTTGCCAATAACATTTTGAAAAAATAGTACATTTCAAGCAGTTTTTTCTTTCTTTCTTTCTTTCTTTCTTTCTTTCTTTCTTTCTTTCTTTTTTTAAAATAAAACTTACTTTACAGCCTCTTATTTCCCTTGAATGGCACCATAATTACATCAATTGCATGGCATTCTTCAGTAGGTATGCAGAGAAACTGTTTTAGCAATTTTTGTAACCATCCCCAAAGCTTTCACATGTTATCTCTCTTCAGGACAGCACTGAGGTTATCCTGAAAGTGAATCACTGTCAGCAAATTCAGAAACCGACCTCAGAAATCACATCACAAACTACAGGGACATATGTCTCCGTCTCCCAGTGGACTCACACAGGACATCTGTACTAACTCATATGCATACCTGGTGTAGCAAATATGATACTAACGGTTTCATAGAGTCAATATACAACAAGAATATATGTTAGTGTGACCTCTGACCCCATGACAAGAAACAGCACAGACAGTTAAAAACATCAGACATGTGTTGAATAAAACCTGGTATATAAC
This sequence comes from Apogon talboti, assembly GCA_037367365.1. Classification (NCBI taxonomy): domain Eukaryota; kingdom Metazoa; phylum Chordata; class Actinopteri; order Kurtiformes; family Apogonidae; genus Apogon; species Apogon talboti. The sequence continues at coordinate 3,788,914 of JAPQRQ010000009.1, read as the reverse complement.
ATCAGAACATTGATGCCATAAATCTCATATTGTCTGAAATAAAGGGTTAAAGACATGTTAAATACAAAGGGAGGTCAGACTAAATACGACCACTGTGGTTTATAGAAGCTGTTTTTAACCTGAAACTGTAGTTTTTCCTGCTGTTCATACTTCACATATATCAGATTGGCTCTAAATACAGAGACTGACAGATGCACAGTATATGTGGACATCAGAACTTTAATAGACCAACAAACCTAATGAACTTTTCTACAGTACTGTATATGATGCTAATGTGAAATAAAGATAATGTTTATACTTTGCATTTCTTGTTCAGTTTGATCTCCTACTCCAGATTCAGTGATCTACTACCTCTGCAGGATGATGGATTAACGTCTCTACAGGCAGAAATGACACAAAATTAGGAACGAACATCGGTATCAGTTGATATTTGCTGATTTCAGCAAAATCACTGATACTGATTGGTATCAGTATATAAGATGTTTCACTGATGGCCGTGGCAGATATTTATCTGGTGTGTTATATTAAAGGGTTTTTTTTAAAAATAAATTTGTTTATTTGAAAATGAGATAATGTGATGAAGGGCAGACAGTCTTTAAAATAGTATCTGTTTTATATTGATGATGAAGGTGTCTTTGTTAAGGAGAGTTAAATAACAAAATACAAACAAGTGGTGCCAGGCACAACAAGCCCCGCCCCTCGCACATATGGTAGCTTATATTGGCATGGATCCAGCTGATGTCATCATGTCTATGCGTGTGCTGATGACAACATGTCAACTGCCTCTATCTATCTGCCAAAGTTTGAAGTAAATCGAAAACAAATTGATGTTTTTATAGACATTTGAAATTTCACCCGTTATAAGTAAATGGGGGAAAAAAGATTTTAAAAATTCATAAAAAATGTGAACTTTGACCTACTTTTCCCAAAATGTAATCACATCTATTCTGGGTCACCGGCAATCTATAAACCCAATGTGGTACGAATTCAACCAACAGTTTTGCTGCTAAAGTGTTAAACAAAGAAAGAAACAAACTGAACCAAAACCAATACTCCTTGTCTCCCCTTCAGGGGGGCGGGGTCAAAAACATTCGTATCTGCATTGGCCAACATTATGTTTGTTGGTTTATTAAAGTTCTAATGTCCACGTACGTGTTTGTCGGTCTCTGTATTTGGATCCAATCTACATGTGAAGTATGAACAGCAGGAAAAAACCACAGTTTCAGGTTAAAATCAGCTCCTACTAACCACAGGGGTCGTATTTAGTCTGACCTTTGTACTTCACATGTCTTTAACCCTTTTCTTCAGACTATGAGATATGAGACAATATGATTTTTCAACTGGTACATCCATACACAAAACAGTTCATGTTAAAATGTACAAAGTAAGTGTTTCTGAGTTAGAATTTGGGTTGGGTTATGCATAAAAACAAATTGGTAAAGGTTAGGAAAATATGATTACAGCCAAGATATAACATGGTAATCAGTAAATCTGTCATGGACACAGTCATTATGTCTGTTAACACATATCAGCCCCAGCCATGTTATCAGGAATATCTGGAAAGACAGTGGAGACAGTGTCTTCTGTCTCTTCATTTGTTGCTGTTGTGTCCACTAACAAACACCACCTTAACCCTGGAGCCAGGATGAAGACACTGAGGGTGAGGTTAAAAACTGACACATCCATTAGTACAGTGAACAGTATGTGGACGTGTCCTCCGACGACGCCTGTTTCTGCATTTAACATCCTGTTGGTTCCTGTTGACGGCAAAGTAATAACCAACAGTGTCAGAGTCAGTATCTGTCTGCACCGAGGGCGGATATAATGGAAAAAACAGCAGGACTAAAGGCTCTATTTACAACCACAGGACACAAAGGAAAATTAAAGTTACATATTCTGTCTGTCTGTCCATCTCCCTGTCTTTCCATCCATCTGCCTGTCTGTCCTTCTGTTTGTGTGTCTGTCCATCTATCTGTCTGTCCGTGTGTCTTTCCATCCACCTGTCTGTCTGTCTGCCTGTCTGTGTTTCTGTCCTTCTGTCTGTCCTTCTGTCTCTGTGTCTGTCTATCTGTCTGTCTGTCTGCCTGTCCTTCTGTCTGTCTATCTGTCTGTCCTTCTGTCTATCTGTCTGTCCTTCTGTCTCTGTGTCTGTCTGTCCTTCTGTCTGTCTATCTGTCTGTCTGTCCGTGTGTCTTTCCATCCACCTGTCTGTCTGTCTGCCTGTCTGTGTTTCTGTCCTTCTGTCTGTCCTTCTGTCTCTGTGTCTGTCTATCTGTCTGTCTGTCTGCCTGTCCTTCTGTCTGTCTATCTGTCTGTCCTTCTGTCTCTGTGTCTGTCTGTCTGTCCTTCTGTCTATGTCTGTCTGTCCGTCTATCTGGCTCTGTTTCTGTCTATCTGTCTGTCTGTCTGTCTGTCTGTCCTTCTGTCTGTCTCTCTGTCTGCCTGTCTTTCCGTCTCCACTCTAAACCGTCTGGTGTCTGTGTCTGAAAGCATCAAATATTTCATGGAGGAAAACTTCAGCCCGTTACCTCTGTGGTACCAGTATTTGCGTTTTTTCTTTCTTTTTTTTTTCGGGTACATAAGACATAAACTGGGGGCAGAAGAAACAAAGCACCAATACTCTGTTCCTGTAATAAACACATTTCAGGTGTCAGGTATCACTCTACTTTCACTTCCTGTGTTTTTAAAGCAGACGTGTTCATGACTGTTGATGCGTCTGTGGACAGTAAACGTGTCAATATTTGCCTTTACAACATCCAGACTGATTTCAACCTACATGAGTGAAAATAACACTGGTATGAGGCCATGTCTTGGTTTATCTATCGGTTAAATCGAATATCACAGGAGACACATGGTACAAGATCATAAAGAGGACAACGACATAATAAAATGAAAACAATGTAAAAGAAATGAGACCAAAACAACATAATAAGAAGAAAATAATGTAAAAGATGCAACGATATGAAAATGATGTGATGTTTTTGCATAAATGATGAAGTTGTAGCATATTTTGTCATTTCAATCAGCCATATTAAATGTGATCCTTCAGAATGTACACAGAAATAAACTAAAAGCATATTTACTGATGTTAGTACTCAGTCCATAGGTTCATCATTCACCCATATCCGACTCTCAGACTCGTACAGCTGAGGTGGACTTGCTTGTTTCTTGTACGACTCAGTTTGAGGGTTTGGTGTGAAATCAGTAGAACAGGATGTACGCAGGGGTTGGACTGAAGCAGCTGCTCAGATGACATGCTAAGACCCTTTCATCAGCAGGCTCCTGTTTGTTAATGTAAAATATTTGAAGGCTCAGACTCTAAACCTCAGCTTGTGTTACATCCACTTGTTGTAATGGACCCACTGCTGGGCTGAAGTGGTTCTAATGGGGCTGCGGACGGTTTATGGACAACAAACAAAACCCTTCAAAGACACAACATGTCTTCTGGGTCTCAGCTGCACAGACTGGATTATCACTCCATCTTCTAATAAAACATATATGATGTGAATATGACGCAGACGCCGCCCAACCCACCACCCCCGTTTCGTCTCTTTATGTAGAAATTGTGCAGCAGCATCTCTGGGTCTGAATCTAATGCTGCCTTCACGTGCTATCGGGAAAATGAACCTTTCCACTTGTGAATTCCACATTACCAGTGCGTTGTGTTCAAGTGCTGTTTTTGTCTTAGTGAAATGAAAAATGGTTGACACAATTTGACCTGCTACTTGGGCAAAACAGTTTTGGCCGTATTAATTCATCTGCTACAGCCTTTATTCATTTATTTATTTGTAAATTCTGTATACAAAAAGTGCAAAATCATCTGCTAACAGCAGCAGAATGTTAATAAAAGAATTGTTTATGAAGGTTATTTCATCTTGACAGCTCCTGTAGCTAATTTTTTTCCCAGTTCTCCAATGGAAAATATGACGTGACGAGGCGTTCATGGACTTCCAGTTGAGACATGTAGGTAGAGGAAGCACTGGTGAAGGCTCCCACTGCGCTTTTCTGTTATCTTACATTTTTAAAGCAATGTTTTTGGTAAATTTAACACTGTTTGCTCTAGTTTAGCCTTTCCTTCATAAAATGAACAACTCTAAAAACATGACATTGGCTAATAGTGGCCGTACTCTGGCCACATGTGCTGCAGGGAAGCTAGCTTCCTTTGGAGCTAACAACTCACCAACAACAGCAAAACCCTTGGTGGTCTCCGTGTAGTCTGCTCCAGTTATGACGGTCTGCTCGAACAGAGGCCCTCAGGCTACGTTTACACATAGGTAGGTATTTTGGAAAAAGGATATTTCCCTCTCTGTTTAAAACCTTGTGCACACGAGACTGTTTTCAGAAAAGGCTTTGTTTTTGCGGCCCCATTGCTTTCGGTGGGCGTGGCCATCGTGCTCATGTCAATGAGATGTACAAACGCAGAGAAAAATCTCTGTTTTGCCAGAGCCGGCAAACGTAGCCTCACTCAAGGAGGACGTCTCCTACCTGGTTCAAGAGCCATAAAACCACTACAAGCTTCACTGGACTCACTACAGACCACAGAGAACTCTTTCCAGAACCGTCTCACCTCCGTGGAGTCTGTAGCTGGTGAGAACTTTGAACGGTTAACGGCAGGGAGCCCACCATCGAAACGCACCAGAACCAGAACCAGAACCAGAACCAGAACCCATGACTTCTGAACCAGATTGACGACCTCATGAGGGGGTGTTCACGTGCAATTTTGGAGTTCCAGTATTTACCATAATTCCTGCAGCACCTGAAGGCACCATAAGACCAACTCTTAACTAGTGCTTGCTTTGTGTAGTTTTTGCTCCTAAAGACGGTACTTCAGCTCCAAGGCAGCGCTCCTATTGATTTTCCACTGGAGACATGAGATGAGAAGCCGGTTCTAATTGGCGTTTCGGAGCCGGGACCCTTGATGGCTTATTCATGTGAGCTCTTCATCACCGTCCATATGGCTCCTATTCAGGTCATTCGTGGACGGGAAACGACTGCATCTTTCAAAGTATTGAGGACAATGTCGACGATCTGCTGTAGCTCCTCTGCTCTAATGGTATTTTATGCAGAACAACCTGCACACGCTCTGACTTTTATTTCCTTTCTTTGTCATTGGATGCGTTTGGTTGTTTTTGTGCTGTTTTGCTCCGGGCTGTGTTCTGCTGTCATTCCCAGGCACTTTTCATAACACTCCTATCTTAGTTTGTCAGCTTGACGTGTAATTATGTGTTTAATATTTTCCAGGCTCATTTTGTAGTCAGACCTCTGGGCTTTTCCTTGTCTGAAATGTGATATGTTACATCTTTCATCACAGTTATTTGCTTTTCATCATTATCAAAATTTCATCATCTGGTTTAAAATCATTTCTTTGCTGAGACATGGCACAAATAAACGACAACAATCACAAATGGAATCTATTTTTTGACCAAGCAGATCAAATGAACAAACTGACGGTGACAGCTTGGTTTGCTGTTCTCTACGTTTAGAATGAGCACGAGCTTTTTTAACTAAACTTTGTGAATTCAGTTTGATAAAAACATGACACCTGTAGCACCAGAACTATTGTAGTGATCAGAGCCATGAATGGATTCAGTCACTGTGGGTGAGGAAATCTGCAAATCCACCGCACCAGCTCTCAGCTCTTGATTAATTCATTCATCATTTTAATCAAAGTGAATGTAAAATGAAATACTAACAAATACCTACAAAATGCTTATTATCACTAATCAAAAATCCAAAACCCAAAGAATCTTTACTTTACTTGAATAAGACACAAAAAAGAACCTTTGAGAACTTGAAATGACCGAATATTTTACATTTTTATTCGAAAAGTCACTAAAAAGATCAGTCTCTTTAAAAGATAGTTGAAGATAGTATGACATGATAATATGTTGTAGATATTACAGATGTCTTTTAATGACCAGCTTATTTTTTAATCTTTAAGACTTTTTTTCTGTAGAAACTGTGTTTTATTCCAAACCATAGTTACAACACAAGGCGCATTGTAGCGTTCAACCCCAAACTGTCATAGGTTTAATTTAAACTGGGTCTGGTTGTTTTTAGAATCATAATTATGTTCTTGTTCTAACCTAACCCTAACCACATGTTTCTAACAATGACATTATGTATGTGTCGTACAGAGTTTTGAAGGGATGACATCATTCTGTCGTTAGCTTCATCCTGCTGCCTTCGACCAAAACAGTCACAGAAAAATGATCAGTCCACCCTTTTTTTCTTTAATTTCCTGTTCATTTTAATGCCTGGTACAACTAAAGGTACATTTGTTTGGACAAATATAATGATAATAAAAATATCTTTTAAGAGTTTAATTTCAGAGCTGATATTTAGATATTTTCTTGATAATAACCACAGTCACTTCAGTTCTTTCATCCATATCTATGTCATTGTACTGACAAAAACACTGCTTTTAGACGTTCCATGTTTTCTTTTCTGTCTGTTTTAGTCACATGATACACAGTTAGTACTGGATTGCATAAGCATGGTTTCTGGTGACTGCAGCCATGGTCTGGACATGCTGTCCAACAGGGTGGTCCAATCATTTTTTCCATGACTGTAGATCGCAACAACAAAAACCTTTTCCTGTGTGTTTTAGCACTACTGACTTGTCCTGCAGAGGCACTAATCCAATCACATGCAGGTAAATAACATATTGAACTTTTTTCTGCAGGAGTTTTTGGGTTGTACAACAGGGTGGGCCTCCTTGGGTCTTTGTGAGGTTTGTTTTTTTGGACATTTTAACACCAGAGCTCATCAGGTACAAATGTTTCACCAGGTAATTCCCCTAACACTGTTTGCAAAAGCACCGTGACTGTCCTTGAATTAAGGCCACAACCTAAATAAGTACAATTACAATACGTACAAAGAAACACAAGTGAACCAGAGGGTTTTTGTCCCCTGTACCAGAGAGATGATGGATTCCAACAGATCTTTGCACTGGTATAGTACTAACATCAAGTATGGAGTCCAGCTAGACTAGTGACAAAGTACTAGATTAGTTTTCATTAAACTGCAGTTCACCGTGTCCTTTACTTCATGAAAGGACACGGTGAACTGCACTGTGAGGTTTGAGGATTTCCTCAATTGTCTTTCTTTGCCACTGTCAGTGGAACCAGGCCTTCATGTATTATTACTTTGCAGTCTGGGTAAGATGGCATATTATTAGATTAGTTCTGATGTGCTGTATCCCTGCAATTCATCATTACTGGTCTGCGGCTCTGATGATGTTATTAACTCATGAAAATTCTCTGATCACTTGTAACTAAGTGAAACATTTAAAACTTTTTAGAGATGAGCAGATACAGTCTCTGAGAAGACGTATAAATGACTGCACACCGTCAGTGAAGCGGCCTGTTGTGCTTTTCCTCTCGTAGCTCTTTGTATCCAACTACCTGTCAGACTGTAGGACAAATGAAGGTGACACATAAGAGACAAAAACACAAATACTGCCCTGCTCAGTGTTCGGCATCATTTTCCATTGTAATCACCCTCCACTGAAACAGTAATGAGCTATGAGGACACTTTGCATTTCATGATGCGAGGCCCCGATCGGCCTCGGTGACAGATTGTGTTGTCAGTCTGATTTGTCGCGGTGCAGATCACTCATGTGAAACCAGTTTTGATAAAGTCCAAGCAGAGGGGTTGATTGGATCTCCTGGAACGGCGGCGTGGGTTCATTGCGGTTGACATTTCTAAAGAGGCCTCGAAATCCATTAGGATGAGACCAGTACGTCCAATCAACTCAGAGGGAAGAAGCCAGAGGACTGCAGGACGCCTTCTATTGGCACATGTGTCCATCAGTGCTGTGCAGGACAATCACACACACACATTTCAGGAACAAAAGTGTCCTTTCACACTTGGACAGCCCCAGGCCGGGCAAGAAAACCTCAGAATTCAATTACTGAGATATCATCAGCAAACGCACACACAAAAAAACTCATGCACAAAGTCATAACGGGGACAAATAAAAGCACATACAGCTGCATGTCCAATCATGTATGGACACACATACTGTACGTACAGATGAAAAGCCCTGAAACGGCTGAAAAGACTTTGACACTCGACAGAAATCAATTTCCAACTTGGAAGTTGTGCTGAAGAGAGACACTAATCGGGGACAGATAAGGGCTTGTTTGCTCCTGATAAGACAAGCAGCCGCGACACATGTCCCATAAATTGAGATTTGCCAGATTTGCCTTTGGGGTGTCGGGCTGCAGAGG
>JAPQRQ010000009.1:3518520-3533625 GCA_037367365.1 Apogon talboti | reverse complement strand
TTAAATGTCAGTAGCAGCACTTTGTTACAGTCAGACTGTAATGACGATGACAATAAAGCACACTGTCAAAAGTAACTGAGAACTGTAATGGTATTATTAAGTACTCATATCAGTACTCTGTATTGGCAAGTAATCAAATGTAAGTACTAGGGATGCAACGGTTCTCGGGAAAATACCGAGCCGTTCAGTCCGCCCTGCACGGGACAGTCCGCCCTTATGGACCACTGGTTTTCGGTTTTGCAATTGATTTTGCGTTGGCGCTTTATATACTGTTTCACAGGCCACTGAGTGGTGTGCCTGTCCAGGCAGGTGGAAGCCGGCCCCCCCAAGGTAATGTCCAATCACTGTTGTGCCTCCGCCCACTCACTCCTCTCATTGGAACCGGTTGTAGCTCACACACAGAGAGAGAGGTACACGAAAATGGAAAGCTCTGGTGGAGTTGAGAGAGATGTTTGAAGATGCACTGGCTTCAGATCTCCAGTGTGGGATACATGGGCGTGGTTAGACCTGGGCATCGGGGGCTTAAGCCCCGGATGTTTTGGCTGCAGCCAAAACATCTGGGTAGCATATGAGTAAATACATGTCCCCTTCATCACTGGTGCTGGTGCCGGCCGTGTGTACTATGAACTATTCACACACACACTCCCCCACCCCCAATTTCTTTTGAATTGGTTACCTCATGTAGCAGTAGTTAAGGCTAAGAGCGTTTTTGTGTACATTTTGTATGTTTACATTTTTTTTATACATATTTTCTACTACTGTATACAAGTAGTCAAGGAATAAGAAAGTGTTATATTATTTCAGTACTGTGAAGTTGTTCCTACTGTGAAATTCAGTTTTTGCTGACTAGCAAATGTAAAATCTAATTTTGGGAGAAAAAAAACCCCGTTCTCTTTACGCACAAAACACATACCAAAACCGAACTGAAGTTTATAGTTATAGTTTATAGAGGCAAGTAAAACAGAGGTGGTTGTTATTGCACTGCCTTCCTGCCTTTTGAGGCACTTATATAGTGGCCACCGTGATGTGTTTGAGGGATTCAGTACCACGTGCAAAAATCAATACCATTATTAGGTCTATAATTTAATCCTGCAGCGGGATATGTCTGCCTTCAGTACGAGGGCTCGGTCGCTCACCTTTTCCTCTGCAGTTTTTACAGGAAACACATTCTTGGCACATTGTGGACGCTGAACTTTGACGTGCCCTCTGCCTGCAGATTGATGGGGGTAATATTGACATTTCTGCCTTGTAAAGTTCCTAGTAATCTCTCACTACACAAGGACCTGTCTCACTTAGCAGGCTGTTGGGTGCGATTTATTTCAGCAGGATATTTAATGTCGTGAGGAATAGATTCTTGAGAAAAAGAGAGGGAGCTTGGTCAGACTTATTTAAAAAAGGGAAATGTCAGTTCACATATCTGAATGTTTTTAAACAGAAAAAAACAAGGCAAGGCAAATTTATTTGTATAGCACAATTCATACACAGGTTAATTCACAGTGCTTTACAAGAATGAAAAGAAACAATTTAAAAGCACACAATTACAATTCAAACATAAACAATTTAAAACACACAGTTACAATTAAAACATAAATAATGATCAATTAAAATAATGTCAAAGACAAGAGTGCAAACACAACAAAATGTGTCCTTAGTTGTTTTCAAAGTTCAGTTCAGAGCTGATGAAGTCTCTTGGATGAGTATAGTCTAGTTGAACTTTGAAAACAACTAAGGATGAACGATGAACTGGACAAATAAAAACTTACACAGACTAAAAAACATACTGTTAAAAAAGAGACAGAGAAAGATATTTTTAATAATACCTCACTACTGCTTGATTATGTTCTTGCTGCTCCTTTCCGGATTAGGTATTCGGTCTTGTGCAGACCGGAGGCTTCCACACAGTAGACCTCTGACAACAAATAACTCAGAGATGCTCAATGATTCTAATGTAATAAAGACCGTATCAGACTTCACAATGAAACCCATTGAGACAAAGTATGTACAATGAGAACATCAGGTCAGATTGAAATACTTCAGCACATAGCAACACAGGACACAGATGGATAAACATCCAATGAATCACAGCACAGCAAATGACTTCTGATAAGTCAGAGCCAGAATGGCTGTCATGTCAAGTTAGCATTATGAGAACACGGATCGTTACAGAGGCTGTGGTTGAAGCAGGATGGAGACTTCATATTTCAGAATACAGAGGCAGTCTTTAGACCTGGATGGACAGCAACAACAATGTTGAGAAGGTTCAGGTTATAGTTTACTAATTATTCAGATTATTTTGAACCTTGTGTTAAACTGGGAAGTCCTTAAATGAGCACCTTAGGGCGGTGGAGGTTTATGAGTGAGTGATCTCTGGAGCAACGTCTCCCAATGCAAACTGGTCCTAGGAAATGGGTGAGACAAGGAATGATCCAGGAGACCTAAGACCACAAAGAATTCAATGAATAAGTAACTCTCATTCAGATTAGGGACACTAGGGCCACACCTTGGAACTGCTGTATTGTGGGCTCTTTAAAAGGTGGTTTTAAGTCAGTTTAGGTTCCAACTGTGGAGTTTCCATGTTATTTTTAATAACCATAACATGGTTATTTTTAGCAACTGGAGAGGTGTGTATGAAACTGATCAATAACATTGCCTAATGTTTCATTTCTCTTTGACACCGGCTGTCTTCCGCTGGTCTTGGGTTCCACATAGAACCCTGTGAGCTCTTTGTGAACACTTAACCACATTCACAGTTGAGCCCTCCAGAGCAGATCTGTGGTCCTATTGGCCAGTGTCTTAAGTGTCAGACTCTGTGATGGATGACCCGAAAATATTCAGACATGCTATTAGTATGTTGTGTGTCCCAGAGGCAGTGTTGATTGCTGTCTTTTATGATGCACTGCATGAGATAAAATGTTGGATTTTCCTGCTCGATGCCCTTTCTTGTTCTCCACGTAAATCGATGCTCCGTGGCAGTTGGAATGGGCCAACTGATGTTGTGTAGTCTGACCCTGGCATAATATTTGGATTACTAAATGTAATTTAATTACATTCATCTCCTTTAGATACTGAAATGGATTTCAGTTACATTCCATTTGTAATTTAACTGTGTAATGTTGTTAAATGCAACAGTATACTACAGTACATTCTCCCAATACTGCTTGTTGATGCAAGAATATTCAGATGTCTAATTTCCAAATGATGATACTAAAACACAAACAGTTAATATTTCCAATTTTACTGAAGCCATTTTTATTTTTCCATGCCCCACTGGCCACCAGTGGGACAATTATTACTGAGACAGAATTAGGGCATGTGATCTGAAGATTAATATACAACAATTTGTAACAAATGCATATCATTTCACATTATGCTTCAATTGTTTATATTAATGTGCCACAAACCACTCGTTATGGTAACATTTTAAATCCTTTGGAGGATGCTTTATGTTCCTCCACATGAAACAGTCAGGACAACTGAATGGAGGAAAAATACAGAAGGAGGGCACAGAGAATATGCAGAATGGCATAATTCTGTGCAGGAATTGTTTGGAAATGATTTTATTTGTATGGAAGATTCAAATAAAAGAAGTAAAATCAAATGTGATGAAGCACATTTCATTATCAAACAATACTTTGTTGACTACATACATACTGTTACTGTTACTAAAATATAAAATGACATGTACCGTGATGGAGAATTCTGGACATCATCACACAGACAGTTTACTTACTACTTTTAAGAACTGTCATATTCTAATCACACACTTTATAGTTCGTTAGCCTCATAGCATAATTGCCCAAGTCATAGTTTTCATTTCATCATTGGCTATGACCTGAAAAAATATGACTCCGGCAATTATGCCAGGATTACTATTGCAACAACACATCATCAGTAGGGTAAAACTAACCTGTCTCACGACGGTCTAAACCCAGCTCACGTTCCCTGTTAGTGGGTGAACAATCCTACACTTTGTGAGTTAGCCTAAGGCTAATGATAACCATCAATATATGCAGGAAACACTGAAATATTGTGTGCTTAAAACTCCGTAAAATGTACTTATGAGAGTGTATTAGAGACAGGAGGACATATTGGCAAAGATAACTGCTGGTCTGTATTTACTGTGGGAGGTTTGTGAGGTAGGTAGTTGTTGAATTGACTCTTAAATCTGTTTTAGAGTTGTATTTATGCACTACTAATATTTATTGTGCTGGTGAGTTCAAATGCCATTAACAACTTCCTTTTCCCTTGTGGTCATTAAGAAATTTTCCACAGTCTTATCATTCACATACACATTAGACAGTAATAAATTAAATGATCTTCTACAGCCAACACAATAAAAGTCAATATCAGTCCCAATATTTAGTTTTAGTTAAATGGTGTGTACATTTTGATATATGTTGTATTTCCTCACAATGAAATGAAACATCAAGTTTGCCCAGCAGTGATATGTGTTCTAAATAACAACGCCTGAGCTTAATCTTGATATGTACTTACATTTGTATAAAACAATTGCACTGATCTGTAGTAGTGAACAGCAGGACCAGTGTTAACGTGGTTTAGCAGCCGGTTTCACATCATCAGTTTCTTAGATGTTCTTCTAAAATGACGGGAGGATGTGGCCAGGGCAACACCAACCTCATTCACATCCAACAGCCTGATTTTTATGTCGTTTTTCTGTGGAAGAAGTGGTGGCAGTGTGGGTGTGTAAGGGTTTGGAGGTGGGGGTGGGGGCCCAGCACATCTAAAGACATGTTGAGATAAAAGAGAGGCTTTCTGTAACAGTGCAGCATATACCACTTCTCCAGTATCTACTATAGTCACAATCATTTCTAGAAAAAACATGAAAAGATACAGTGACTGTACAAAATGTTAAAACTCAAAAGTGTTCTTTGCAGCCACATTGTGAAGCGTCTGTTGTGGAATTGTTGAGCATTCAGATTTACATTGAGGTCAGTATGAAGCACAGGACTGGTGTGATAAGTATCTTTAACTGTTGTGACATTTTTAACCCCATTAGACTCTACTACCAAAGCCTACTGCCACATCCTGTTTACTACCTGATTTAAACAGCCAGATTTTAAGTCAACCACATGAGACTCAAAACGTTATGGGGGGAGATGTCACTGTACGCTTCTTTTCCACTAAACTGTCAAGGAAGTCATGTTTTCAGTTGAGATTACTTGTAAGCAGTAAAATGTAAATGTTTAAAAAATGCTTTGTTCTAAGATTCCAAATAATGTTTTAATAACTTTCCTCATCTGAGTCTTGAATGTTCCTCAATAAAATCTTCAGACAGACTAAGTAAACACATACCAAAAACAAGACTCATTTTCCTTGTTTTGTGTGAGAATGAAATGCAAAAATGACCATTCTCCAAATCATGATTCATCTTCCATCTGTGATGGCTGTTAAAACAACTGTAGTATTCTTTATATGCATATTATTCAGCCTTCGGTAAATTATTCACCCACCTTCTACAATACTAAAGGTCGAAACAACCTAATGTATTATTATACATGTTAACTGTACATACACAGACATTAGAAATATTGTAATTCATGAACTGTTTATACATTTCTGTTCCGTTCCATGGTTATTCTTATTAACTGACCGTTATTATTAAACTGCATTTTGCCTCCATTTGACTTAGACCCACCGAGTCCATCTCCTAACACATCTGTTGGTAGTACTTTATTCATGATCTACAAGCATTTGTGATGCCACAGGACCTTATCCACCTTCCCTCTGGCCTTTGGTTCAGACCCCTGAGCAGGGGCTTTGTTCCTCTTACGGCCTTTAAATAAGTAACCCTCCTTCCAGCTACAGGAAATCTAGTCGATGTCTCTGCCTCTGTTGTGTGACGCTTTAATTAAGTGTTTATCTGTGTTATGTATGCATCTACCGTGGAAATTAATTTCCTTTTTAAGGGCAAGAACAAGGTAGATGTAGAAGGAGAATAAAGTCCACAGACTGCACATGTATTTTACTATTAAAGTGGCAATCTTCTACATTTTAAACACCTTTGTTATCAGCACCACCTATAGTACGGTCAAAAGTTTAAGGTTATTTATTTAGTTTAGTGTTTGTGCTTTGTTGGATACTGCACTGGTAAAATAGTCATTTAGTATCAACAGTTATTGACGAGTGATTGTACTCAAAATTAATAAAGCCTATAACTTATTGTATTTACATATGATAATATAGTCATTTATGTTGCACATGACTGATTATTTTGTAATTCTAAGAATGTTTGTATACTTTGTGATATATTACATGACACATATGTTGTATATTATTGTGGCTACTCTTTATTTAGTCATACTGCTGGGAGCTGGTCATCTGTTGATGTTAGTGAATCACATGTTAAAACATATTCTGTTTGTTGTTTTACACAGTAGAGGAGACGTTAGGTGCACTTCTCTAAATATATTTAATGTGAGTTTCTTATCAGAAAATGTTTTTCGCAATGTTTTTTCTCTTGCTTGCTTGAGGTGATTTTAATTTATTTCTGCAAGAATAAATAATCAATTCTTACATGGCAAACATTTAGCTCAAGTGATTATCTGACTGATTGGCAGTTTGCGTTGACGTGGAGCTGTTGATGTTCTTAGAAGTGAGATGTCACCATGTCAATTTGCACTTTAAATCCAATCCATGTCACACCTCTCCGGTGAAAACAAAACACAGGTTTTGCCCAGTTTTATTCTGGAAACTTGGATTATTTATGATGACTTCATGTTATTGTTATTTGACTACCATAATTCTGGATCAGCCAATGTCTTACATGACCCAAACCTGTTTTTATACTCTTAACGCTACATTCTCTCTGTCAGCTAAGTTTCTGTAAATGAGGCTTAGTTAACTTCAGAAGCTGGAACAGCAGCTCATTCATTGTCATTTTGTCAATCATCATTTCTTCAGCGGTGCTAAAACATGTTCCATATACTCTGCAGGCTCAAGAAAACGAACCACACTGTTTCAGTGTGGATAGATGGCAAACATTCATTGGCAGTCAGTGGATGGTTTAGCAACATTAATGCTACAGTAACCCATAATGCAGTGCTCTCTGTAAAATACAGGAATGACAATGGTATGGAGGCGATTTAGAATGAATAGTAGCTGAGCAGGATATTTCCTACAGCAAACTTATTCACTCATTTAATGACACAATCTATATAGTCCCTCTGGAAAGCAGCTCACATAGCAAATTAGGATTGGTCGTGAGTTAAGATTGTGAGATTGTCCAAACCTAGCACTTACTGTGGGCTTTCTAATTAGTCCCTATTCTTCATATCCTTAAAATAAATATGAAATGTACAGTATCTAGAAAAAGGTGCAACTACTGCATAAACATAAAATTGTGTATATTTGTGATACATAGATATGCATGTACCAGGTGACTGCCCCAGAGCCTGAATAATAGTTTCCATGTTTACCAGAACCCCATTTGAACGTCTCTACCTCAGCCGTGTATCAGAGCCATGTTGTCTGTGGGAGGCAGGCGGCAGGAGAAATAATGAGTCCATGGCTTCATCTTTCCACCTCATGTCTCACCTCACATCCTCTCTAACAAAGAGGATCTTTTCTACAGTTTGGTAAATAGCACTTTCTCACTGCTCTGTTATCAAACAAACTGAGATTGTGAGATCACCCTGTTACAAGGGAACAGTATGGTTTTAATTATGGTGGACCAGCAGTGCTGTGAGTCCAAAGCTCCAACAAGTATTGTTCTATGGGAGTAGTCAAATGGGTCATAATACTCTGTCAGCCTGTGTCACACAATCCACTACATCATAGTCAGGTTACCGTACTTTGACAAGCTGTCCTTCCAAACTTATATCTCATTCACTCAACTTTGCAGGTTTTTAAATGTAGTATCTATAAAAGTATTAAAGTGAAAGATTAAAGAAGGAAGAGGCGAGTCATACAGATTGGCAGAAACACTGAGGATGATACAAACTGTTCTGATTAATGAGACTTGAATTTACTCTTCTGTTTCCCACTTCTTCTGTGTTTGTATTTTTAAACTACTGATGTTAGTCTTACTTTTAACACTGAACTCAAAGTGCCATTAATAACTTTTATCCTTGATGTGCATTTAGAAGACTGTTCTTTATAAATCACATATCTGACTTTGTAACGCTCATATTAGACAGTAATGGTTGGAGATGAGATTTATTTACAACCTTGATTTAATGAAAGTCAGAATAATACTTCATGTTTACTCTGAATCAGTTGGTGTGTGAATAGCGATATATTATCATCATGAAATTAATCAGATTATCACACATCACTGTTTCTGAACATAGTCTAATAGATTTCTTATGCAGTGTCCTGCTCTTGTCGGAGTGGAGGCTGGATTTGATTCAGGCACCCACTCAGTCACCTGGATAAATGTTGATCCATTCATCAGCTCAGATGTCGCTGCTTTACAGAGTTGTTTGCATTATATAAAACATATCTGAAATGACTTATAATTCTACTAAATGAGTGAGGTGCTTTTACAGCCCTAGTGTTGCATTAATGCTTTCCTATGGCAGTGATGCACGGACAGGAGAATGCATATTAAAACTATTATCAGGGAGCTTTGCTCTCTGAAATGGTAATATCAGAGATGAGTACAAAGCAATCATTTAATATTGTAAATTCATATATACACTAAGATATTACTTTGCTATTACTTGCCTGTGTTTGATATCCTCGTATTATCTGACAATTCTCGAAAAAGCTCCAGATTTTTCTTCTTCTAATTAAGGTCTTTAGTATTCCTGTTGCCTCAGAACTGTCTTGTGACTGTTCAACCTTGAGCAGCTCCTTGGATGAATCAGCCAAGATGATTTTTCAGTCATATCAATTTTGGCTGGGGAAATTTTATGAGATTGGCAGCTAATAGACTGCATTAATTTGCCTGTAGTCTCGGCAGTGCTTGCAGCCTGCCAACAGACCGAAACCATCTCATCACCAATGCCTCATCAGAAACCCAGTTGTGCTGGTGCTGTTTACTCTTTTCTTCTGTTGATCTGAACTGTGCCATAGTAACTTGGCCTCATAGTTCCCTGGAGGTCTAACAGTAATTTTTAAAACTTTATAAAAAAAAAAAAAGTTGATTTCAGCAATTTGATGCACAGCAAGAAGGTCCTGGCTTCGATCTCAGCATAGTCCAGTGTGGGCCTTTTAGTGGAGTTTCCTCCCACCATCCAGAGACATGCACTTTAATAGGTTAACTGGTGCGATTAACTGTCCAGGTGTAAGCCATCTGTATCCAATGAGAGCTAGGATATCACCAGTAGAGCTGCAGCTATTGATTATTTTTCGTAATCAATTAATCTAGTGATTACTTTCTTCGATTTGTTTCCATTAAGCGACTATGTGAATAGGTTGAAAAAAATTGTAAAAATGTGAAACAGACTTGTCCTTTATTCCAGAACCAGCTGAAACAACAACCACAAAAAGTAGAAAAGTTGAAAGATATATAAAAATATCTATATAGAAATAACAACAATAATAACAGTATGAAAGTATATCTAAAAATATCTATAGGTATGAACAGACACGTCCAATGACATCTACACTGCAATCTTCAACACGTTTAGATCCAACTGACTAACAACTTAAGACGGAACTAACACAGAACTGAAAAAAACAAAGCCAAATATTTGTAATGTTTGTGTGAAAGGTTAAACGTTTATAGGACTAAGTGATGGTTCCAATGTAGAAAAGTGAACATATAGACATTTTCTGCCTTTTTGTCCTCGTCTCATCTGAGCTACGCTCCATGTTGTTTGTGTTGATCCTGGCATCATGTGCGTCACAATAAGCGTCCATGTGAAACACAACAGTGGAACCAATATTTAGTTGTAGTGAAACTGAGGAAACAATGCATTGATTCAGGAAAATTGCAATTGAATATTTTTTTTAATCGATTTGAGTCAATCAATCGTTTCAGCTCTAATCGCCAGTTCATAGGTTAGATAAAGAAAAACTTATTTTGTGTGATGACAAACAAATGTAGCATTGCTAAATACTGAAAGAATATGTAAGAAATGTAAATGAAAGGCAGTCGTCTTAAATTTGGGGTCCTTTGTTTTGCTAAATTCCATTTTCCATCTACGTTGGTAAAATGAAAATAGACTCCATCTGACAAGAGTTTAAGCAGTTTTTCAGAATTTATCTCCATGTTTTCTAATATGTGAGTAATAACATACATGTTACATTCACACACCATTACATTCATGTGTGTGCTGATAAAAAACAGGAAACAACAATTATCACAACATGTACCCACAAAGTCTAGCAGAAACAATCATAGTGTCAGATATTTTGGTATCAATGCCATATCAGCTGGTTGTCAACGTCTCTACTTTTCTTTCACATATGACAGAGACATCATGAATCAGGGAATGATATGTGATGACTGATAAATTACTTAAAATGAATAAATAAATTGTGCATCCTCTGTAACAAAAAAGTTCTTTTTTGGCTATATCAACCCACACTGAGACAATCTAAATTTCTTCCATCAGAGATTTACTGTATCACTTACACGGTGGTTGAAATGGAGCTTGCCTCCCTGTATCTGTAGCTCATCACAGGGATCAGGAAATGATGTGCTCACTGTGAAATGAGAAATACTCTCGGTGATGATTCAAAATGTCATCGTGCTCCGCTCACTCGCTGACATTTTCTCAGAATCCCTTTAAATATTTTATTCACATTAGACATTAAACTGTTAAAATGAACCAGAAGTAGGAGGTTATATGGCCACGCTTATGGTTAAAGCGCAGCACAGATCAACAATTCCCATATGATAATCGCTATAAGACAGAGATAATTCATAATTTACACCACAGTATTTTTATTTTACTGCAGCCTATTAGACACCTTGAATGATAATGTTGTTTTTTAATGGGCTATGGACTAATGATTTGTTCCCCCCATTCATTTCCCAGTGTTAAGAGGATCCCAGTAAGAGCATTTTCTCTGAAACCTTGATAGAATGGCAACTGAGATGTTCAGTGTTTGTGGGTAGAGTATGTGTGCAAGCAATGAAAGCCTATTAACTGACCCGACTGGCTTCATAATGATACGAAAAACAACCTCCATCTTTGTTGCCATAGAGTCTGCCCTTAGGCAGTGTCAGCAATTTAATA
Organism: Apogon talboti; assembly: GCA_037367365.1. Classification (NCBI taxonomy): domain Eukaryota; kingdom Metazoa; phylum Chordata; class Actinopteri; order Kurtiformes; family Apogonidae; genus Apogon; species Apogon talboti. The sequence continues at coordinate 3,522,475 of JAPQRQ010000009.1, read as the reverse complement.
ATATGCCCAGTGTGTGTAAAGGAACACATTAATATTACTAAATTAACAAATGAAATGGGTCTGTTGAATTACTCAATCAATATTTGGAAATATGAGAGGCTCTTTTTAAGGCCTAGAGCCAAAGAACAAAGCCATGGTGATGTAACAGTTGGACTGAACCACAGACTCACTTAGGGGGAAAGTGGTAGAATAGGTAATTGGTACCCAGGGCAATATTTTCTGCATTATGGTAGATTGTCTTTGGCTCTTTCTCAGTACATTTTGAGGAGACATTCAGCAGCTTCATTATTTACAATGAGGACATTTTTGTAGATGAATCCATGACAATATGGACAACATATGACCTATTCCTTGGACTCTCTGCTGCTGCATATTATTCTAAAGTGCATGTAGGCTTATCTAAACAGATCTGTTTTCCTACAACGTATCTGGTCCTTAAAGGTTAGGACTAATTGTTCCACTTAACAGCTAAGACGGAGGCCAAGCTGCCAGAATGCATTACTCAACCAGTCAGCCAGAAGCCCTTTACAAATGGACTCATATATTGCCTGAATATTCGTTACAGATGAACTTAGCATATATACATGATTATGATAAATGGATGCAACCTCTCTGAACACTCAAAGTCAGTTTAAAAACTTCAACAAGTATACAAGAAATGTAATAAGCATTAGCAGTGTTTCAGAAATCCCATACAATAGGTCCATGCTGACCTTCCTGAAATTCAAATTACATGACCATTCCTGTACACTGGGCATGTGCGTGCTGATGTAAACAGGAAATGAAAATTGTCTCAAATTGCTAAACAACTGCTAGCACAGACAACACCAACAGAAACTTGAGTGATTCAGTATCCATGTAGAATCATTTGGAAGTCAAGGCAGATAGGACATGTAGTGACTGATAACCATGTCAAAAAACTGTAAGTTATCTGTTCAAATTACAACAAAACCCTGCTGATGTAAATGCAGTAAAAGCTGGATTCAGGAGGACATGGCATCATTGACCATTGGTTGCTGATCAGTTTCCACTGTTACTTTTTATTCATAGTCTCAACATTCCAGAAATGGGTATTCACATTATTTTTCTGTTGAGGAAATGGTAGAGCTTTGAAAGTTGAAAGTTGACTCAGGAGTTGTTGAATTTTTCACACTTTATTTGACCGGCGACTCATATCTTATGGAAGAGAAAAGCAGCAGCTGGGTCCTTATTAGGTTGAAGCTCCTGTGGGATTTGACAGCAGCATAGAACAACACGACTCCATATGCTTATTTTAATAAAATAATATTCTCTTTACTGGAGAATTCTGTTTATGTGTAAATGTTTTAATGATACAGAATGTACTGGATATGTTTTTTCACCTTCAAGCCTCACTGTATTTTTATTTAACTGTAATTTAGCCATTTATTTTATCGAGCTTTGAGATGTAGCTCTCACTGCAAGTTTGTATTTTTGACAGTTATGTCAAGTGTTGGTTTTAGCAGTGCACAAGTTTTAGTTGATTGATTTGTGCTTCCTTATATATTGCATCACACATATAGGCCTACTCAGTGTAGGAAAAAAATCCCTTCACGTGTTTATCTTCTGATTACCTCAGAAAGGTGCAGTGTCATGTATAATTTTTACCCCCATATTGTTTTTGTACTTCCGGTGTTTTTGCAAATGCGCACTTTGTGGGTAAATTTGGTACAGCACGTAGTGTGCAGGTTTTACCGCCGTATTATTTTTTCCATTAATTGTGAAGTTTTTGAATATCCAAATAAAGTGAAATTTACTAAGTAAATGATAAGTAAATGGGGTAAATTCAGTACGACAGGTTTCATAATGTGAAAAAAACTAGAATAGGGATGAAAAAGAGGTAAAGAAAACAGTGCTCTTATTTATTGTGTTTGGCTAAGCTACGTGACCTTAATGACTGTCCATCAGTGTGTGGTATGTGCTGGGTATCATGCGAGACCAATTCATTTTTATTTATGGGTCACAATAAATGAGCTGCATGTGCCTCATTGAGTTACAGCCATAGAATCAAAAACATTCAGTATTTTAAGTATGACTACTTGCATTACTGATGTTAATCCAGCAAATATAAGTCCATTGACCATGATTCTTTAAAGTATGTAAGTTCTAAATGTGTTTGGTTTGTCCAATTTAGCCTACAAGACGTGCTTTCTTACCATTGTCAAGTTAAGGTGTTGGACTTAAAGTTCAGATTATATTCAGCTCCAGATGTCTGACAAGTCCTCGTTAATATACCAATAAATTCCGGACTTGGGAGAAACTTCTGTACATCTTGTCAGGTTTTTCTGTCTTCTGGCTTATTGTCTTTACTGTTCATTTCACAGTACTTAGATAAGTAAGATAATTTGTGGTGGCAGAAAGGTTAAAATTACAAGCTAAATTTACTTTGGCGACCTACCCAAGTGAAGTACATCTGTGGGAAGGTACACATAATGTACATATATGAGGGAGAAGAGCCAGACACTGAACACAGGAACACGTAGATAAAAATTGTATTTATGTTTTCATTTTAGGCTTTCTAACCAAAAACTGCACAGCAGACAGATAATGATTGGTACCAGTAGTTGAAGGAGGCTATGGCATTATGGCAGTTGTAGTTAAGACCCAAAGAGTGGAAAATGATATGGAAGTAGTGATATTATGACATTTTTGTGAGTTCCATCTACCTGTTTTATATTCAATTCAATGTCATTTTATTTTTAGAGTCCAATATCACATCAAAGTCACCTCACAGGGTTTACAGAAATTGCTGAATTGATAAAAAAAAAAAAAACCCTCCATGAAAATAGCCGTCAAGTAATCAGTTAGTAAACAGTCGCTGAAGCAAATGGATCAATGTCCCGGGCATCCCCCGTCCCTAGACCCTCCATCTCGGCAAGGAAAAACTCCAAAAAACCCAGTGGGAAAAAGAGAAACCTTGAGGAGAACCACAGTGAAGGACAGATCCACTCCCATGGACGGACAGGCTGCAGATGTGACCAGGACTGACGGACATCCATTTGATGGTGTAAGGATGCAGTAGGGTGGGGGCACATGCAGACAGTTTTATATACCTTAATGGAATAAATTTGGTATTCTCCAAAAATTGTGACACGGTAATTTTATAATATTTGTGGAAGGCTCACTTTAGAAATAAATTGATCAGCATTTTTCATTGCGTAAAAGTGTATGTATTTTGTGGCATTATTTAGCTTGTCCTTGTTGTCAGGGTTGTAGGTAAAACTGTGGAGCAGAGTCCCCTGTGATGTCCTTAGTTGTACAGATAGTTCAACTGCTCACTGAGCCGAGAAAAAAAAGAGGATTCAGTCCACAGGGGATTGGAATTCCTATGGGATATGTGAGCAGTGGATATAAACAGTCCTACGTGCTCACTACCTCCGTCTTGATGTCTTAGTTATTTATTCAGTGTTTGCTTTTCTTGACTGTCCGTTTCTTTGAGCATCTCTCTCCAACTCAACACACAAACACACCAGAAATATTGATGATTTACTGTAAGCGAAGGCTTGAAGTGATTTCCCTGTTGGGTGAGCCACATGGGAATTGTCTCGTTTCCACTTGTATTATGTAACGACATAAAAACATCTGATATCCTTTGCTTCAATGAATTACCCATGAAATTAAAACAAGGTTTGTTTTTTTTTTATACAGAAATATAAAATGTACAAAGTCAGTTAAACTTAGGAATGGATAAAACTGTATAATGTACAAAGGTACAAAGCATTGTAAGCATGACATATGTGCGTTTACACCGTGATATCTTTTACACTTTTAATTGGCATGTTATCTGTAGGTATTAGATTAGATTAGATTCAACTTTATTGTCATTGCACATTCAGAGCAACGAAATGCAGTTAGCATCTACCAGAAGTGCATAGCAGTTGTTTTATATACAATGTACAGTATATACACACTATATGATGACATATATTGTAAATAT
>JAPQRQ010000009.1:3505838-3516285 GCA_037367365.1 Apogon talboti | reverse complement strand
AGTCAGAGAGCTGTTGGTAAACAACTTTCTCAAGGACTTTACCTAAAAACGGCAGGTTTGATATGGGCCGATAGTTGGTCAGTACTGTGGCATCCAGACTACTCTTCTTTAGGAGGGGTGTAATGACAGCAGTTTTCAAGGCCTTGGGAAATGATCCAGATTGAAGTGAAATGAGTGAACTGGGGTAACAAACGGCTCAGTACAGATTTTAGAAATCTAGTGGGCAACTCATGGAGGCAACATGTGGCTGAACTCAAACTGGAGATGGTCTCATGGACTGTTTTGTTAGGGACTGGTGTGAAGTGTGTCAGCTCTAGGTGTCTGCAAGGCTGCAGTGTTAACTGTGTTGTGAGATTAATTGAATGTTTAATGACCTGAACCTCGAAATTAAAGAATATTGCAAACTCATTGCACTTAGATGTAGAAACTAGTTTGGAAGCAGGAGGGTTTGTTAACCTGTTAACTGTGGCAAACAGGACACGGGAGTTGGTACTGCACTTTCCAGTCATTTCAGAAAAATGCCTCTCCCTTGTTCTACACAAAGTCTGTTTGAAGACACACAACTGTTCTTTGTAAATCTGTTAATGAACCTTAAGCTTGGACTTGGGCCGTTTCCGTTTGGCCCTCCAGCACTCCTTTTTCTGTGCCCTGACTGAGTGATCGTTCCTCCATGGCGCCTTCTGCCTATCACCAACCATTTTAACCTTAACAGGAGCAATGGTGTCCAGAACATTTAGAACACAAGAAGAATATGAGTTCAGCAGATCGTCAGCATTTCAACATGAGGTGTTTTCAAGCCTAATCATCTCCAAAAACAGTGTGCCTGTGCTTTCATTAATATGTCTCCTCCGAACAACTGCAGGTCCAGCTGTTGGTTTGGGAATAACTGACAGGTCAAAGAAGACACAGAAATTATCAGATAAACCAACATCGACCATGTTGACACTTGAAATATTAACCCCTTAAACCCCTTCATTACTTAGTAATGAAGGGGTTTAGGTCCTTTAGAAAATTTACTATGAAGTTATCAGAAGGTTGCAGCTTTTTTAACATATTTCTTCTTAGCACTAAATTGCTAAGAATTACCAGTATACATACTTTTTGCAGTGGTGATTTGGATATGGTAATATTTGTGTTAGGGTACAGGAAAAAACAAATATTTGAATATGATGCAGAATACATAGAAGCACTGTGTATCTGTTTTATGTATTTGTGGTGACTAAGTTTGTGTTTGCCTTTACACACATCAAGACATTTCAACCATGTGGATATAAAGTTAAGAAATGTACCAGAATGCGGGGAATGATGTGATTAAAGATAGGACCTGTGATAGGACCTCCGAACCCACTGCTAAATATGTCCCCCAGATGTTCATGAAACCTACATTCAAGCCTTTGAGTCAGCAAAACACATTATATAAACTCCTGAGGGTTAAAATGGCACAACCCAACACTTTGGTGGTGGCAAACTCAGTAGAATCACTGTAAATGAACTGAAATAATCTTACAAGCTTACTGACTGTAGAAGAATCGTCACAGCACATACCTGCTTTTGTGTTCGCTGCATGGAAATTGAATGTCGAGAAACATATTTGAAGAAAAGTTGGTTTATATTCGATAATAGAAAATAAAAATAAATACTTTTTCTTCTATGCAGATGTACTCCTGTGAAAAATCCCTGCATTTATTCTAGAATGGTTAATTCTGTTCAAAGAGAGCTGGTAGAGTCATGTGGAGAAAATCCTTGTATTTATAAATCGTAAAATGATTGTTCAAAGTCAATTGAATTTTATTTATATTTCTATATTTATATGATAACTTCTGTTATGAGACAAATCATAACAGAAGTTATCTCATGGCACTTTACATATAGAGCTGGTCTAAACCAGACTCTTAAGCTAATTTACAGAAACCCAACAGAATCCTCCAGGAGTAAACACTTGGTGACAGTGGTGAGGAAAAACTTCCTTTTAACAGGCAGAAACCTCGAGCAGACCACAACTCCTGGAGGATGGTCGTCTGCCTTGACCAGTTGGGGTTAAAGAGAGAGGGTAAAGCAAGAGAAAGAGAGAGAGAGAGAGAGAGAGAAAGAGAGAGAGAGAAAGACTGGGGAAGGGGGTGAAGGGAAGAAATGGGAGAGGCACATGGATGCACAGCAAACTGAACTAGAACTATTAAAAAGTAGAACAGCTAGTGTTAGTATAATTAACAGTAACTAGAACAAATGTCCATAACTGTTAATACTACTACTACAAATACAAGTATTCACAGTGGATGTACTACTACTACAACTGTTAGTACAAATAATAGAAACCTCTACCATCTATGTAAGTACATAATAAACACTATACTGCTATATAGATAAATGAGTGATGATGATGATGAAGGCAGGGGGGAGCAGGACCACAGCGGGGGAAAAAACAGTATTGCCATGTCAGTTTTCTTCCAACATGGTGCAGCCTTTGTAGAGGTCTACTAATCTTAGACAAGCTGTCAGTCCTAGTTCCTCACCTCTTGAGCTTTACCAGAAAGATCAAGATTTTAATTGAGGTTGTGTTTTGACAGTACATGGGTATCTCAAAGCTTGCAGGTGATGTGCTTTGGCTTTGAACAATTAAAAAAAAGACTACACTGTACAGGTAACAGAATTGTATTGAACATTAAGAAAAAGAGATGAACTGTCACTGGTGATGTTTATCTTAAAGAATGGCTTATAAACCAAATGTACAGGGAGGCAAACAGATTCACCTTCTCTGTTTAAGTGCCACTAAGCACTCCTACTGTTAAAAACAGCCCTGTGTGATGTGACTTCCACCAGAGGCAGAAAAGGGATTGTTACATAAGACTATAAGAAACAGCCCCCTCAGGAAATAATAACAAAAGCTAAGCCAAAGAGCGGAGTGTGAAGTATTGTTTTGTGGGTTCAGTGAAGGTAGCTGAGGGAAATCCTGAGGAGATGGCCTGGTGTGGCGGCCCAGGCAAATACAGCAGGAAGCAGACGCATATGTCTAGCAAGCTGTGACCGAAACTCAAGGTTAACATGGAGACGGCTTTAATTCCACAACAAATCCACATTCTTTTCCAGATCACAAGGATTATCTGCAGTGAAGCATTTAGGTTTTAAGCTCCCCTTTAATGTAATGAACTCTCTTTAAGCAGCAGACTGTTAAGGAATTTCATTTTTTTTGTTGCTTATACTTCCTTTGAAATTAAAGACTTTCAAGCTGTGTATATTTATGTTTAGTCCAGTAAAAATGTGGTTGCAACTTAAACACCAGGAAAATAAAAATGCAGAATCTTAAATAAGTGGTAAGTCAGGTACTCTCATGAATGTGGACCAAAGACAAATATTAACAGTGAATGGATACATTCCAATAAACATTCTGAATTGTGTATCTCCCAATTTCTCATTTTCTACTGACATTCATGGCATACAAATTAAACTTCTCCTCAAAGCAAATTTAAGTGGCTTATATCACTATTTATGTGATATCTTCTACCTTAGCTGCAGATACTGCATATATATTTATGATGGTTTCATGAAAGAACCATTGCATCTTTTATTATGGGAGTCAATCATAGGAAAGGTTGTGAAGGTTTTGAGCATTTCATTAAACTTGAATAAAAGTATAACACATTCTCAACTATTTCATGGGATGTATGCAGCATTCCTTTTGCATCAAGTGGCTTCATAAACCTGTCTGGGATGAGACTTTTTATATGTAAAATGGTGCCATTCTGCAGAAAGAATGTGACAGTAGAAAAGTAAAGAAATGTGGCTGCTGTAGGTGACTGTGTAGGTGAAAACTCTCCTCAGGGAGATTCCCTGTTGTGTCTCTGTAATGTACAATGAAAGGTAGCTTACGTCAAGCCACAAAGTCACTACAGTTAGTCTGTTCATAAGATGGTGACTGAAACAAAAGACGACTGGGAAATGAGAACAAAATATGTGAGCGGATCAGAGCAGGCAGCTCTGTGGCGTCCTGACATGACAATTTAAAAAAAAAAAATATTTGAAGTCATATATTGTTTAAGTCTTACTTCTATGACTCAAGGTTTTCCTCATAATACCCTAAAAACCCAAAATAAGACTGATGCTCATTTAAAACTCAGCTAAATGTGTCCTGAACCTTATAACTGTTAAGACACTAAATCTAAAACTAAACTTATAAGCTTGATAAGGGACACTACACATTGTCTCTTATCCTAAATCTTTGAAAAGACCACATTATCAGGTTTTCATCAACTGTTCATTCATTAATTCCTCCAGTGGGTTCTGGCAGGGTAGACTCTACATATGCCAGTTGTTTAAATGTGATATTTATGTAAATCTATATATTTTACTGTCTATGGTAAGGTAAACTTTCTATTTTTGTTTATTTACAGGATGGTTCAAGACAACGCAAAGAAAGAAAGAAGACTGTGTCATTCAGCAGTATGCCCACGGAGAAGAAAATCAGCAGTGCAAGTGACTGTATAAGTGCAATGGTGGAAGGAACCGAACTAAAGAAAGTGCGGTCCAATTCACGTATTTACCATCGCTACTTCCTCCTTGATGCTGACATGCAGTCAGTGAGATGGGAGCCTTCGAAGAAGGAGTCAGAGAAAGCAAAAATAGATGTGAAATCGATTAAGGAGGTTAGGACGGGGAAAAATACAGACACTTTTAGAACTAATGGAACCTATGATCAGATATCAGAAGACTGTGCTTTCTCAATAATCTTTGGGGAAAACTATGAGTCCCTGGACTTGGTGGCGAACACTGCAGATGTAGCCAACATCTGGGTTACCGGGCTGAGATACCTGATATCCTATGGAAAACACACTTTGAATATGATAGAGAGTAGCCAAAACCACATGCGTTCATGTTGGCTTGGTGAAATTTTTGATGAGGCTGATGTTAACAACAGCAAACAAATCTCCATATGTGCTGCTGTGCTGTTAGTCAAAAACTTAAATCCAGGCCTTAAAAATTTTAAAATCGAGCTCAAGTTCAAGGAGCTCCACAAAGCTAAAGACAGAGTAGGTTTTGATGTGACAAGAGGAGAATTCATCGAGGTTTTTCATGATTTGTGTACAAGACCAGAGATTTATTTTCTCTTTGTTCAATTTTCTAGCAACAAAGAATATCTGGATACGAAGGACCTCATGATATTTCTTGAGGCAGAGCAAGGTATGGCACAGGTCAGTGAAGACACCAGCATAGACGTTATTCAGAAACACGAACCCTCTAAAGAAGGCCAGCTCAAGGGTTGGCTTTCTCTTGACGGTTTCACCAACTATCTCATGTCTCCAGAGTGCCATATATTTGATCCTGAACACAAAACAGTATGCCAAGACATGAACCAGCCGCTGTCCCACTATTACATCAATGCCTCCCATAACACATACCTGATAGAAGACCAGTTTAGAGGCCCCTCTGATGTGACAGGATATATTCGTGCTCTCAAGATGGGCTGTCGCAGTGTGGAGCTGGACGTGTGGGATGGGCCTGATAACGAGCCAGTTATTTACACTGGTCATACAATGACCTCACAGATTGTCTTTCGCAGTGTTATTGACGTCATCAACAAGTATGCCTTTGTTGCATCTGAGTATCCTCTTATTCTGTGTTTAGAGAACCACTGTTCCTTAAAGCAGCAGAGAGTCATGTTCCAGCACCTCAAGAAGATCCTTGGAGACAAGATATACCTAGATCCCCCAAAAGCCGATGACTGCTACCTCCCCTCACCTTCTGAACTGAAAGGAAAGATCTTGTTGAAAGGTAAAAAACTGAGCATAAACTGCACTGCGTCAGAAGGCGAAGTAACAGATGAGGACGAAGGTGCAGAGATGTCTCAAAGGATGAGCATCGAGTCTACAGAGCAACAGACATTTGCACCCAAGAAATTTCAACTTTCAAAGGATCTGTCAGACTTAGTAACTTTGTGTAAATCCGTGGAGTTCAAAGACTTCCCAACATCTTTTCAAAGCCAGAAACACTGGGAACTGTGCTCTTTCAATGAGGTGTTTGCCAGTCGCTTTGCCAATGACTTCCCAGGTGACTTTGTGAACTATAACAAGAAGTTCTTGGCCAGAGTATACCCCAGCCCCATGCGGATTGACTCCAGCAATATGAATCCTCAAGACTTCTGGAAGTGCGGTTGCCAGATTGTGGCAATGAACTATCAGACTCCAGGCCTGATGATGGATTTAAACATTGGCTGGTTCCGTCAGAATGGGAACTGTGGCTACGTGCTACGTCCAGCTATTATGAGGGAGCAGGTGTCTTATTTTAGTGCCAACACTAAAGATTCAGTGCCTGGTGTGTCCCCACAGCTTTTACACATTAAGATCATCAGTGGACAAAATTTCCCCAAGCCCAAAGGCTCAGGTGCCAAAGGTGATGTAGTAGACCCCTACGTCTATGTGGAAATCCACGGCATTCCTGCTGACTGTGCTGAACAAAGGACTAAAACTGTCAACCAGAACGGGGACAACCCTCTGTTTGATGAGAGCTTTGAGTTCCAAATAAACCTCCCTGAACTTGCGATGGTGCGTTTTGTGGTGCTAGATGATGACTATATTGGCGATGAATTTATCGGCCAGTACACCATCCCCTTCGAGTGTCTCCAGCCTGGCTTCCGTCATATACCACTGCAGTCCCTCACAGGGGAGGTTTTGCCACATACGTTATTGTTCGTTCACGTGGCCATAACCAATCGAAGGGGTGGTGGCAAACCACACAAAAGGGGTCTTTCTGTTCGGAAGGGCAAGAAGTGTAGAGAGTATGCCAGCATGAGAGTACTGCTGATCAAGGCTATAGACGATGTTTTCAAAACTGCCATGCAGCCACTGAGAGAGGCAACAGACCTCCGGGAAAACATGCAGGTAAGATATATCCTGGAATAGAAAGGATTGGTTTCTAAGAGTAAACTGAAATAATTTTCCTGAAAGTCAAGTAGGATAAAAATCACATATAGAGTAAGTAATGTTGAGCATCTTCAGAAGAATTCTTCCTTCATGGGAATGGATGCACAAAATCACTAAAACCTGGTAAACCCGATGTGTTCAGGTCTTTGTGTTACATAACAGAAACGGTTGCAGACAGATTTAGGGATATGAGTTAAAGATTATAAAGAGATGAGATCTGTTTCCTCTTAAATCTAATATTCATGGCATTACCAGTTTGAGTGTGTGATGTATGAAGTGACAGTAGGATGGAAAGACCACATGCAAAGGGAATCTCCAAGAACTACATCTGAAAAGGATTTTTGCCTAGATGGACAGGTCAGCATGAGCAGAAACAACTTACATACATTATAAAGTGAAATATTGCAGTTTTTTACTATATTAAAGTACAGAATAAAGTAGAGTATATTGTCATATTTTTTATCTGTACCACCCAGCCCTACCTGTAATTGTCACTATGTTCGCGACATTCTTAAACTTACTAGTAGTACTTTGCTATAATTTACAGCATCGTAACATGAATGAGGATAAGTGTAGTGAGTTACTTATGACAGTCACATTTCTAGTATTAATGAAATGGTGAAAATGTCTATTCCTGTAGCTCTGTAATTTAGAGTTGATGTCATCTCTAAGCAAAGGAAACACAATCAAGACAGCATTTCACCAGGGGAATGCATGATGAAAATAGTACTTCTTGGCAAAAGGTGAGATATAGCCCGTAAATACTGAAGAAAACATACACTGTAAATATCGAATAATGCTGCTTTCTAAAAGCAGCCACTGGTAATCTAACAAGCTGGGTCTCAGAGGAAACATCAGTCGAGCTGAGATGAACCAGTTCACACCACTGCAGCGCTGAAAAATGGCTTCATCTTATTGCAAATCTTTGGTCTGAACTGGGCTCAACAAGATGCTGCTGTGAGTTTTAACATTACACTCTAGTTGACTGTTCATTGGCTACAAATCCATGCAAAGCATTGTCATTTATTTTCTTTTTTATATCAAACAAGCATTAACCTTATGAGAAAGGCAGTGTCCAAGTGTTGCTCTGCGGTCGGTCTGATGTGGTGTTCGTCAGGCATTGTGTGATGATTTATTTTGGTTGCCATTTTATATTGCTTTCATTGTGTGATAACAAGGCACTGGCCTTGGCACTACGACACATCTGGCCCGCCCTGTCACACTTTGTCCCTGTGGTTGTTTGTGTAGGGTTTAAATTTGGCCTCACAGGAAGGTTTGACTGTGTCTATGGGATTGTTCCGTGTCCATGTAATATTGGTATCTGTCCAACAGGGTTAAGTGAATCTGAGTCTCTATCAAGTTAATGCCTGAGGTTCCAGACACTTCCTTCCTGTGATCAAGTGCAAGACTGAAGAATTAACATCATACTTATTAAACAGATTAGACCTTTTTCGACGATTATTATAAACCAGTCTTTCTTATCAAAACAAAAAGCAGAACTTACATTTTGTTAAAATCATACACACAAAGTTTATATTTTGATTCAACATGAATAAGAAAGGGAGCACTGATGGTGATTTAGAATTTAAACATTTTTCACCACTATTAAAAAACAAAAACTTGATTAGACAAAACAATGAATGTATTGTCCAGTTGTACCCTTAAGGTTAATAAAGTAAGCATGAATAAAACGAGTGATGCTTAAATTTGTGATCAAATTTGAGTTTCAGTCAGTTGCCCTGGTGCAGCAGAGGTGGATTATAGTGTGGTGGTGGTCAGTGTGACAACTGACCGACGCACTGACCGCCCGACCAAGGCACTGTCAGGACTGAAGAAGTGCATTTTGTCATTATTTTATCAAAGCTGATAAGTTAAGAAATTACCATCATTCATAAAAATATGAAAATATCAGAGCCTATACTCTACCAGGTTGATAACAGGTGGTAACACTGATTAGTGTGTGCAATACAGAAAATAAGTTCCAAACACCTTTAGAGCCAACCTGACTGTTATTTTCCCTCTTTTCCTGTTTTTAATAAAAACTCCATAAAAGACAGGTGTGCGTGGCTCATAGCACAGAGGTATAAACCAGTAAACCTTTACACCTACCCAGATGACAGCTGTCTTTCCTTTGTCTCCAGAATGCCATAGTGTCCTTCAAAGAGCTGTGTGGCCTTTCAGCGGTGGCTAACCTGAAGCAGTGCCTCCTGGCCCTCTCTCCCCGCCTGACGGGACCCGACAACAGCCCCCTGCTGGTGTTCAACCTCATCGACCAGTACCCCAACCTGGAGCCCCAAGGCCTGCTCCCAGAGGTCCTGAAGAAGGTCGTCACCACCTACGACATGGTGAGACAAAGCAACAAATGCACATTCGTCAGTGAATAAACCAAAATTAACTGCTGTCTTTAAAAGTGCACTTAAGGGAACAATATTAATCCATCCAAACTAACTCTGACTGACGTTCAACCACACACCTGTCCTGCACTGGACTTAATGGTGGCATTCAATTTAGGTTAGATAATAGTACTACAGCTCTGTTAAGTAATAAAATCGTTGTTCACAAGTTATGCAACATGTCATTGAGGCTATTCCACACAAATCCATTACCTTTAACACAGCTTGTTCTTTAGTATTGATTCTCTATTATAAGCAAGGTGAGTTTCCACCAGATTTTCATAACAATGAAAGCCTCTGCACAGAATCTGCTGTGAGATAGGGCATCTACTGAACTGTTCAAGTGACTTTGATCCACAAGTTAAATTCTGGGCCTTAGATTTAATTTTGTCCTGTCCATCTGCACCGTGAGATTCCTGGAACATTAAATACATGCAAAAATAGTCACTATTTGGCATTAGTGTCTGAACCCAGCTATTTCTAATGCCATAAATAGACAGTGTGCTTAGAGGAGGAGCATAAATCTTTTGTTGAGCCTGATTAAAGTAGAGAAAATACTGTACACATGCACTGTACCGGCAACGTTATGATAAATATTTCACTTTGTATTGTTCCTTTTTGCAGTTTGTGTCTTAAGGTTAGATAGTGAAGTTGAATTGTATATTTACAACCATACTGAAAACTAGACAGTGTTCATTGCTCTTTGTCTTCAGATTTTGAAGCATGTGCTCTTATTTAAAAGACAGAAGTACTTCACTGAATGTACAAATAGTTAAAAACAAGGCAAAATTCTGACACTTTTACAGACAGAGTAGCTAAAAACCATGCAAATTTCACAAGGAGAGACTCCAAACAAGCTAAAAATCATGCAGGTTTTTTAGAGAGAAGCTAAGTACCTAGCATCTTTTACAGAGAAGATGACAAGGTTGAGGAGCACAAAGCTAAAATTTAGGCGATAGGCCACTTTGACCTTAAAAAGGTACACTTTATTTGTATGGTACCTAATCTACTGACAATCATTAATGCGCTTAAAATTATTACACAATCATTTTATTGGTAGTGACAGTTTTTTTCCCTCTTATTTCTTATCTCTGTCTCTGCTCTAGCCTAGACATCACCATTTGCTGTATCTGTCATATCACA
>JAPQRQ010000009.1:3026522-3040880 GCA_037367365.1 Apogon talboti | reverse complement strand
CTCCCCCCCTACTGCACCAGCCCCCCTGCCCGGCCCCCCCGGTGGCGCAGCGGCAGACCAGATCAGTGCCATTCTGTCTCATTAGAGCCTGGCTAATTAGCGTAGCCTCTTCCAGGGGAGAATGACTGAGTGAGAGAGAGACAGAGAGAAAAAGAGAAATGGAAAGGGAGGGGGGGCATTGTTGGCGGCAGTGGTTTGCGTTCTCTACTCTACTGGTCATTGAGGAGTCGGAGGGCTTTGAACCCTGTGGTGCGCTGGACTCCCAGGGCGCTTGTTTTATGACAGCGGGGACTCTGATTCCATCCGTTGTGCAATTCCTCTCAGGAAGCGTCGGGTTGTTTCGACATAAAAGTCGTGTTAAAGGAATGCCCCCAACCCGATGTACCCCACCCTCAGCTAACCTCCCATCGCTCAACTGAACATTAGCCATCCTTTGCCAAGCTAGCCAACACAGCAAGCCTTTTCTGTCACCGCGATTGGAAACAAAGCACTGTTAACCATCAGCATTAAGTACAGTTTATCAGATCATAGTCTGTTCAGAATCTACTGGACACCACACAACCACATACTTACTGATACTACTAGAACTACTTACTAACCAGTTACTGTAATATAAAACACTGGTAATGAAAACCGTCAACATGAAAATGTTCAGCTTCAAACCAAACATACACAGGTAAGTTACGCAACTTTAGACTTTTAAATGAAATAAACTAAATGCTGCTCCACCATTTATGGATTTAATGTGTTCATGGCATAGTTTAGCTTTATATTGTATGTGGCTTGGTGTACATTTAGCAGGTTACGCATTAATGTTTAACTTTATTTTGTTACAATATAATTGCTATCAGACATTTTTTACTGACAAGAGTTTGTTGTTTTGTTGGAGGTGCTGCTTTAAAATGAAAACATCCTGACCTTAACTTCTGTTATACCTCAGAAGTTCAACAGTAATCCGTGTGGAGTACTGTGGGGAGGAGAACACTGTCCAGTCTACATTTGGGTTTTCAGTGGTGTCACTACATTGTGGGCCAGTTCAAAACATTTGTTAGACAAATCAAAAATAACTGAATATTAAGTAAAAGTTGTATTGCTCATTGCCAGGACAACTAGTAATTTGGAACCTTCCAAACACTATATGCTACAATCATCATACCAATTGCCCATGTCAGTTTCCAGTTACTAGCCCTTTTCAATGTCTCAAACTGAAAAAGTATGTAATGTGTGTGAAAAATGTTCTCATTTTCAAAGCTCCTAATTCTGTTTTTGCCTAAATTGGCTGCGTATCCCTACTGAGTTTCTATGAATAAGGAACTCTGGCCTACACTCCAGCATAGTAGGTGGAAGTAATGCACTTACTGACATATTGCAATTCTACTTCTTATGTAAATATGTATATAGCCCACAGAGTTTTATTACTTACTATTATTTTTTGTATTGTGTGTATTTTGCATCTTTATGCATGCACATTTTCCTGCACTTTATTCTGTTGCTGCCTTGATCTGTGGATTACCCTGTTGTGAGATTCATAAAGTTTCTGATCTAATCTTAAACACGAGTCTCCACCTGCCATTAAACAAAAGAAGAAAATGAACAGAATGCATTGAGGAATGCAGCACATCATGCAGGCATTGGCATTTGGTACAAACTGTCAAGTGTAGTATTCATCAGGTATGTCTGGCATTTGAAAAGTGGAAAGTTCTCAATTCAATTCTCAATTTAAAGATCAACTGTAACACAGACATCCTAATGTCATAATCCATGTGAAATGTATTCTAAGGTTTACATACAGATACTGAGATTGAGAAGATGCAGCTGTATACCATAAACTGTAGGAACTTCTGAACTTTCCAAATGATACGGAGCTCGGATTGATCTGCTTGGATGTGAACAGCAGGCAAATGTTGAATCGAATTGTGACGCCAGAGTAGAGTCACACCTCTATTCTACATACTAATTTTCATGTTTGTCACGTATCACGTCTTACTTCTGGTGCGACTCGGCGTGCCAGTCGTAGAGTCAGCCATTTTAAACACAACCTCAGTCTGCACCTCTGCAGGCGAAAATGAAACGGACTGTTGACTGATACTACCTACTTCTGGCAGTGTCATCTCTGGATCCAAACCAGTTGCTTTCTCCAAGCCTCCTGAAGCTAAATGGAGATGAAGCATTCTTGGAGCGTTCGATCAGTCTGAATCAACGAGGAACAGATCAAGAATAATGATTTTGATTTTATCACAATAAAGTTAATATCTGCTCTAATAAATCAGAGTGGCTGCATGGATGACTTCAAAAATAATATGTATGCTCAGACTTGAAATGAACAGTGGCTGTAAATCTGACAAAGTAATACATCTTGGGTTGGATTCACTGCGCTGTGCTTATATGCTGAATATGTGGCAGTAAAAGGGTGATTGAAATGCAACATTGAATATGGGTGGGGGTTGGTGGGTGCGAGTTAAGGGCTGGCAGTGGCCTGCTGTGGTTACGAGCCTGAGGAGGGGACAGGATGGCAGCGTTCCAGGAACCCCCATAACAAACATACACACCAACACACACACACACAGTCCAAGCCCAGTGCACGTATTCAAATGTACAGCATACAAAGCTTTATCTGATGCACAGCCGTTCTTCTACTGTAGATACGGATGGTGCACCAACCAGCTCCTGTTCACCTCTTCCTCCTTTTCTTTTTAACAGCTCCACCTCTTCTCATAATCCCCATCATTCCCCCATTATTTGAGTCCAAATACACAAATGCTCACTTCACTACTAACATCACCTGATCCTGTGCCTGCATAAGCGTGGTGGGAAATCCCAAGCAGGTCGTCAGAGGCGGAGGGCGAACAGCACGCCGAGCTGACAGTCCAGTGCCAGCCTCTGAGATGAGGCCTTTTCCCCACCCCCTCTTATTATTTCCCAGAACCCCATATGGGCGTGCTGCCAATACGGCCCATCCTCCATCCTCATCACTCCCAACCTCAGCACCAGCCGCCCCTACTGCCATGGCGCTGAGCTCCACCATTGGATGGCACTCATTTTGTTCCCCCTTTATCCTCACTGGACATAAAGCTGTGCAGCGACACAGACCGGGTCGTTTAAATGCCTGTTGGTGCTGAAAGATTCAGGCTGTAATCAGCTTATGGACAATTTACACTGACCTACCTGATTTGGAAAACAGTAACATAAGTGATGATTTCATTGGTTCAAGGTGTGTTCAGATATTTTGGGAGGAAGTGACTGGCTAAACAAAGTATTATTCAGAGCAACTTTCTAGAATTTTATGGTAATTTCTTAGATTTTCTGCACACTAAACGTACATTGGGATGTTTTACTACAAGGAGGACTTGTCTCTGAAATGTCATAACTATAAGGCCCATGGTGCATCAAGGGATACAGTAAAATAATAATAATAATAATAATAATAATACAATATAGCCACCTTACAGAATAAAGTTTCTGCATAAGGCACTTGTTCTTCTGTTTTTTTTCCCTTCATGAGATTTGTGGAATTTAGAAGAACATATTTCAAATGGAATAGGGCAAATCAAACTTACATTCTTATAGTTTTCTAAATTAATGTTCTAATTCCTCATAGTGTGCATGCTTATATCATATTTAATGATTTGTCTTTTAAGGTGTTTGTTACTTACATGTTTACTTCAAAATGTATCTAAGAGGGTTACAGATGTTTGACACAAAAAAAATCAGCTTCTTCCAGCTGAAAATATAATCTAATGACTTATTTGGTCTTTACTCTTTCCTTTTGGTCTCTTTTCCTGCTGTTGGTTTTCCTGTAACTGAGCCTCCATCAACTCAACGCCCTTTCACCAAGAGTCAATTTTGTGTTTCTATTGTCAACAGAGCAGAAGATCCACAGACAAAGACTACCTTTACTTTGAGAATGATGTGAAATCTGTGAAGTAACATCCAAAACATTAGAGCTCTGTCTTTTAATAAAGCCCCAAAGAATTTTAAAAAATTAGCTAAATCTGATCTCATACCACTTTTTATGAAGAGGAAATGAGGAGAATGATTTGAAATTATATTTTAGGGAAACAAGACAAAAAAAGTGTCTTGTGGGCTTTGGATTTTTGGGTCATCATGGGTCTGGATGGTGCAGGAGCAGCAGCCTCTGGCCTGGTGGTGCTGGTAGCTGTGGCAATGCCGGCTGGGTTCGTAAAGGGGGGAGACCAGCTGCCCGCCGAGCGCCCATTAAGAGATGGAGCCAGAGATAAGTGCTCTCCCAGGCCCCCTTTCACAGGCATAATTAGCACACTTCTTATCTGCTGCTCAATTCACATTCACACCCGCCTGCCATGAATGAAAACGTGAAAGAGAGGCAGAAATCGAGGGGGGGGGGGACGAGAGAGAGGTAGAGGAGGCAAGGAAGGCAGAAAGAAGAACGGGAAGGGAGGGGAGAGGAGGCGGCGAAGGCACGGTGCAAACCTGTTCCCAGACAAACGATCATTTGAGAAGAAGAGTGAGTTAATACCGCGACACCCCCCCCCAAAACACACACACACACACACACCTCCCTTTCTCTTTCTCCATCCTTCCAAGGAGTCTTTGAACTCCTTAACAAAAACAGTGGTTTGTGCATCAAACTGCAATTTGGTAAAACAAAGCTATCTGAGGGTATAATCATCCTAATCAGCAAGAAAAAAAATAAAGCCTTTGCAGATATTTCCAGATTATTCCGCCCTTGGTGATCTATTACCCCTCCCATCTTCTTCATCAAGCACAATTGTGGAAATCTTCCCCAACTTTGCCTCAGACAGACAAAACCTTTAATAAGAACTCCTAAGTGCTGCATTTGAAAATGGCTTTTAATAAAGAGATAAACTAGCGGTGTGTTTTCTCTCTTTTTTTTTTTTTTTTTTTTACCAGTACATACACAAGCTGGTATTGTGCAAGCTCTGTGCTCTCTGGGAGAAGATAACAGGGGGCCCCCTTCGTCTTAGCCAGCGAGGCTAATATAAACAGGTTTGTTTGGTGTTGAAACAGTGTCGGCTGCTAAACTCCAAACCCACAATAAGACAACACATGTCATTATGGCGATAAATCATCAGTCATGAGGCATGCTAAGGCTGAATTTCTCTTATTTTCTTTTACCTTTAACCAATATTTTACTGTTTGTGCTGTAATTCAAACCCAAACACCTACAAAGACAGTTCACACATTCTGTGACCATGGGAGTAAGAGCTCTATATGCAATTTATTGCAAATTTATGTGAAGTGTGAAGTGCATCAGTTTCCTAAGGGTATCTGGGTCAGCTATTGCCTTTAGTTATTTTCTTTTGATTGCTACAGTCCATTTAATAGTGAATAACTCGATATAATAGAGGGTTTATTCTCCACCAGGTCACCGGCAACCTAATAAAGGGTTAGACTTATAACAGATGTTTAACGCTGATATTAGACTTCCTCTGAAAGGGAACATTGTACACATAGTTACTGTGGTGTAGCTGAAAAGCAACCTAAACTACTTCAGTTTCAACATGGTTCAAATGTGATGCAGTTGGATTTTAAAAGGCTCAAAAATAACAGAGAGGTTAAGGACAACATCTCTACTTTGACTCAGCCACTTTTCCATTCTCCTCTCCACTGGTCTCACACTTATTACACCTGCAGTGTCTGTTCATATATCATGTGCCCCATTTAGAAACAACACCCTGATAACTGTAACTGACTTCACTCAGTTCATGCTGCGTTCTAAAGAATGATGACTCATTTTAATCTTTCATTTGCAAAATTAGATTTTTTCTGATGAAAATCCTAATGTTTATACACCTTATTATTGTCTTTTTGGTTAAATGGGAAATTGAGAAAAAGCATCATTTAGAACTAGTACTGCAGCAAATAAAGAACCTCGATCTTCAGCCACATATACGGAACTTCATGCCCTTTTTCGTCCCAGAAGGATCAGCTGACTTCTTGGGAATCAGTGCTTTGCTCATAGTAACCTGTTCTCTTTGCTTTTTTCAAGGTTTTTAAGACCTTTTTTCATAACTGCAAGTTAACACCTATTTTTTGTGTGGCACTGATGAGGCTGGACTGATGTAAACACAAAACAATACTGGATGGTGGAAGGCGTTTCCTGGCAGTTTCATGTTTTTTTTATTAGTTTTTTTCCTCCACTTTCCACTCATCCACAAACACTACATTGCTAATATTACTGGTCACTTCTATCTTTATTTATCTTTTATTAATCAAGCTCGACTGGGCATGTGTGGTCTTCTCCTCTTTGCTGCCTTTAAGTCCGATAATGACAAATGCCGTCACATACAAAAGTTTGTAATTTGAGAGTTGTGCAGAATTCATATTTGTTATTTTTAACAGCCTTCAACCAAGAGGTAAATCCAATTTTCTGTCTGCTGTCTGTCTGCTACTTTTCTGTCAAAATCATATTTAAGACATTTTAAAGGCCTAAAGTTCAGATGATTGGATTTCAGACGACTAGATTTTAAAAACCCTGGTTTTTCCTGAGTGTTGTGTGCTTGTCTAATGGCACATACCTGGCTCTTGGAGGCAGCCACCTTGGCAAAGAGGGCCTGGGAAACCTTGGCCCTTTTCATCTCTTGCTGGATTTCGTCGTAGATGGTGGAGTTGATGTTGATGACACAGCTCTCCGTCTTGCCGTTCCACTCGCTGGGCAGAGGGGATGGCTTCACCTGGTCCAACAGATAGAAGGAAAAGAGGTTGAACATGATCCTGAACATCCAAAACAACACATGTGTGAAGGACAGTCTATGGAAACCTCATTGTCCAACAAAACGTTTCCAGTTTCAAGTGTTTGAGTCTGAGTTACAGTTAAAACAATCTATATGTTGAAGGCCAGACGTGGCTGTTTGGCATATAAACAGTTAGAATGTACATGTTTCTGTTTCAAGTATAAAAAAGTATTGATATTGATGGTAAAGTGTTCTTTATCCTAAGACAGCTTTCCTAAAATTTGCCCCCCCCCCCCAAAAAAAAAAACTCACTATATATTTCCTTATTTAGGGCTCCATAATAAACTGAATTTTTGAGCCCTGCATCATCATACGGATCAAACTGCCAGATTCTCACCGATACACAACCCTACTGTCTTTGGCTGTCAAAAATGTAACTTGCACTTAACGTCCCATCTCCTAATTCTGTTTTCTGCTCAACACATTTGTAGATTCTTTACTGGTAACCTAGTGAGTGTTTAAAGATAATCAGCAGTATTTGTGTTTTCAGGTTGGTCATGGTGGGGAAGTGAGTTGGGTGGAGTTATTTGCTCACAGGGGAAATGCCCACGGGGATTCTGGGATTCCAGTCCTCAGGCCTTACGCTGTTACCGTCTTCCCTCCAGGGCTGCAGTGTCAAAAAACACAACACAATCATGTTTGTTCAGGCTCACGTGAGGAAAAATAAAAGGGGTGGGATGGGACTGGGCTAAAAACATGCTCATGCATGAACAGTCTCACTCACAGTGGAGTATAGATATGACCCATGTACAACACCGCACACTCAGATGAGCTGGACTAAATGCTGTTATTCATTTATAAAGATGAAGATTAAAAAATAAATGCAAGTCAAGTGAAACTGAAACATCCTCATTCGCCAGCTTGCTGCGTCTTGACAAAAATCCTTTGACAAGGTAACAAGTATCCTAATAAAAGCATTAGCCAAGAACTATTAGCATATGAATCATTCCATCAGTGAAAGGAGACATTGGCAGGGAAAAAATACAGGGGTGTGAATACATTCAAAGAAACCATAATACCAACTGTCACTACCACACAGCACTGTGTGCTCATAAGTCACCTTCTATTTATGGTATATATTCTAGCAGTCGTCTAGACAGCTAATAAATATGTTCAAAACACTCAGATAATCCTCAAATTTGAGGTGGAACTGGAATGTAGGAGCACCAGGGGGTGGGGAGGATGGTTTTATGACAACTCGACTTGTCAGCCAGAGCGGTAGGTTACCATGTCGAGCTAATTGTTAAGGCTGGGACGTGCACAAACTGGCTTTGGGGAGTCGAGCCGACCCATCAGCACACGTGAAAGAAACATACCTCTGCATCTGTTTTTATGAGGCCAATAAAAAGCCTCCTCTGTCTCGGACTCAATTGCCACCCTGGCTGATTTATGTGCTTAAATTCACACCGCATTGCTCCATAGGAGAGGCTGGCAGATGGCCAGGTGTATGAGTGTGCGAACCAACAATGTGTGTGTGTGTTTGTGTGTGTGTGGGGGGTGTGTGAGAACTGCCTTGTGTAAGAGCAGGTCTACATGATAAATGTCAATGGGCTTAAGTCATACGGGCAAAGTATATCAGACCTCAAGTTATTGTACTTTTGAGCCAGCAACCCTTTGAAATAACAGGAGACAAATGTAAAGCACAACCCGGAGGTTTTTTGCTCCCGTTAGTTACAGATGATGAAGCATCCAGGATTCATTAGTCACATTGTTACCTTACAAATATATAAGATTTTACCTACAATTGTCTGACCAGGTTCAGCAATACTGAGGAGTCCCAGTCTGAAATCTAAACCTCAAGTCATGTTACTTTAAAGGATCCAAGCACCAATGAGAACGCACCCATGTTATTACTGAAATATTGTATCATTATTTTTATTCAGACAGGAAAAAAATTAAGTTGGTGCAAAAGTGGAGTTTTAACAGAATATAAGAGGGCTTAAGAATTTTTGTAATGAATGACAAAGGGCCCTACATTTTTTAAAAAAATTTATGAACCGTACATCTGTACTCGGTCATACTAAGCTGGATCAGCTGATGCACGTCACCCCACCTGTCCTTTCTTCCGCAAAAAAAAAAAAAAAAAAAGAAGCAAAACCCACTTCAAACATGTCTACGGATTTTCAACTAAGAAGGTGTCAAATCAAACTTTGGAACATCATAGTGAAAAACTATTACCAACATCTTCATTTTGCACCAGACAATTTACAAGGGAGATGAGAGAGTTTATACACTTGTTGAGCATGTGTTCTGAATTCAGGGGAAAAAAATGATGTGAATACACATCTAGTATGTAAATATTTCTTTTAAATGGATACCTATGGATTTTTTATTTTTTACATTTTACACAATAAGTTTAAAACTAAATCTACACAATAGTAGTGCTGTAATTAGTTTTATTTAGGTTTTAACTTTTTAGCTTTTAATGACTCGATACTTATTCTGATCCCTAGGTTTTGGGGTCATCGCCTGCTGGGTTTTCCCATCCTCATTTTTTTAATAACTCACAACTTACAAACTGCATATTCAAAAACCTCCTATTTATGTATTCTTTGTAAGAGGATTCTGACATAGGCCATTTGAATTCTCATTTCGGTCTAAAAACTGCATTGAAAAAACATATATAAAGGGGTTAGAGCTCCCAGCTGCATGCAGGGGCTTCATGTTGGTCAGTGTCATGTGACCGCATTGGGACCCTGTTAGAGCTGCTTATGACTCCAGTTCAAAACTTCACATTTTTATTTCAGCTTCTGAGATGGTAAAGAAATCACAAACAGTTGGATTGAGAGGCTTCCAGTTTTTTTTTTGTTTGTTTTTTTTTTTAAACAATCACAAGACATTCATGGGGACAGATTTTCAGTTTCTCTGACTGTCGGTTTGAATCTGACACAGTGCCTGATTGTGAGGGTGAGCCGTGTTGTGCAAAGTGGCCCTGTTTAGGTTCAGCACCGCTGCTTCAGAATGACGCCCTCGCAGTTTTTAAAGCACACTAACTGCGATCACGCTGAGCCGTTTAAAGACAAGGCTCCATTTTAGAGGTGGGTGGCCTTCGAGGAACTTCTCTAACTCTTTCTTTTCATCTCCTCACCTCTTCACTAAGGACAGGACAATGGCGGTCTTTGTCCGCATCTCTCACCTCTCAGATACAGATGACCACACCTCAAATAGGCTTAAGTGGTGCAGAGCTGCCACATAACTTTCAAATGATGGTCACTGATTTGTGGTATATGTAGGAAAAAAAGTGATTCAGTCAGTGGATAAGTAGGTAGTTTGTGGTTTAGGAAGAAACTGACGAGGAGAGGAAACTATGTTTGATCTTCCACAGAGCTTATTATCACTCACAGAGTTTTATTTGGAAAATGGGAGGGCTGTTAATGCTGCCTAATGGATGGTAAAAGGTCAAAATTAGCACAAAAAATTATCCGTCATTTGTGCACCATTCTCACCTGTGTGGTGAAGGTGGGGATGATGCAGAACTCATTTACATGCAGGGGGAATGTAAGGTATGTTCTCTACCGAGTACGCTGTTGGAACAAATTGGCTTGTTATTCCTCATGTTCCCACAGAGGTTGTTGCCTGATGCAACGGATGGGACTGAAAGGTGTGGAACGAGGCGGTGCGCTTGGGTGGTGCTTGAATCCATACTCAGTGTCATCACATGAATACAATAATGAGTACTTGTGGCGTGTTCTTACAGTCTGATAAACTGTAAACTACAAAGGGCTGACTTCAGATCTGACATTGATCTTTAACTTGGGTTAAGCTCCTAAAGGTGCTGATACTAATAAAAACTCAGTAGCAGCGTAGATAAACAAACGCAGACACTGACCAATATACTTTGAGTCTATTGAGTACAGAAAAATACCTCCATATTCAGTATGAATTTCAATATTGGAGGAGTAAAGGTCTAAAACTGTGGTGGTCATATGACCTAGATGCCACAGCCTAATACATCCCATCAGTTTCACAATGAACCAAAACTATTTTTTCACTTCTCATAACATAAATGATTTTCAATATTGTGTGTTGTGTTTGGCAAAGTGTCTGTGTAAAACCAGAATTACTGCTCAGTTGGTATGATTTATGATGTCATTGCCCGAGAGGCAGCAAAACACATAAGAAAAACTCCTGCAGGTTCAAGTGGACTAATTTAACACAGATGATAAATCAGTATAAACAGACTTTAATCCACTCACTGGTACTGCAACCTTATTGTTATAAATTAATATTACTGAAGTAGGAAGGTTTGGATACCTATGTCACTACATGATGCAACAGAGCAAATGCATGGTTTTATACATTCTTTTTTATTAGTATTATAACACAGAACTTCAAGACATGGCTAATAAGTTTATTTTTTGTTCTGTAAAACTGCTCTGAGGTAAAATGCCAGAGTGCTGAAACATAAAACTAAAGAATTGAAACGGCCAACTTAAATTCAACCACATGGTGGTAAATATGTTTAGATTTTTTATGAAAGTGCTGTAAGTATAAATGCCAAGGAGCTGAAAAATAAAACTAAAGATTCGTCTAGTACTATAATGAGTATTATTAATATATTTTTTATTATCTATTATAAAATAGTTATTGAGAAGGCACCAAGGAATAAAGCCAAGGTATCAGTTTAAGTATGGATACCCAGCCCAGTGCAGTAAACCAGGAGTTAGAACCGAAGCATGCAGGGTGGTACCTGTACGGGCCTGCTGGGGGGGGTACTGATGAGGGGGGCGGAGGCCATGGCGGAGGCGGCCGTCAGACTGCGCTCCCTCTCCTCTTGGTAGATGCGATCACGCTCTGCTTCTGGCAGCTGGAGAAAGTTCTGCATGGCACGCAGGTTGACCAGCAGAGACTGGGATGCAGTCTTAGGGTCCTCCTCCTTACGTAGGATCTCAGAGAGCAACCCCTGCATGATGGAGTGTGTGTGTGTGTGTGGGGGGGGGGGGACGACCAAAAGGAGGAAAGGTGGTGAAGAGAGAAGAGGAAAAATCACATTAGAGGATTCTTAAATAAGCCTGTGAGAGAAAGCCTTAAGTGAAAACTGAGACTGTAATGACAGTGGAAATGTGGCGCTCTGGTACCTCCTTAAACTGAAAACTAATACGGTTTCACTGAGGCACTTTCATACTCCAGCGTTTCAGTGCAGCCAGGTTTACCTGACCGTGTGGACATCCACAGATCCATCACTACGTCATCTCAGACAATCCCAGACTGTGGCCTTTTCTGTCACATGCTCCTTAGAGCTGCAGCTATCATTATTATTATTTTGTAATTAATTAATCTAGCAATTATTTTGCTTGATTAGATTTGATTTATTTGAATAGGCGAAAACAATATTAAAAATGTGAAAATGTCAAACATCTTGTCCTTTATTCCAGAACCAGCTGAAACAACTACCATAAAAAGTATAAAAGTAAAAGGATATTTAAAGCATATCTTAATAGAAATATCAACAATAACAACAGTATAAAAGTATATATAAAAATATCTATAGATATAAATAAGTCCAAGTCCATCTACAAACAATATGTCACTACAGTCTTCAACACATTTGGATCCAACTGACGAACAACTGAAGATGGAACTAACACACAACTGAAAACAATAGAAACAAATATTTGTAATGTTTGTGTGAAAGATTAAAAGTTTAAAGGACTAAGTGATGGTTCCAATGTAGAAATGTGAACATACAGACATTTTCTGCCTTTCTGTCCTTGTCTCTTCTATCTACGCTCCATGTTGTTTGTGTTGATCCTGGCGTCATGTGCGTCACAATAAGTGTTCGTATGAAACACAACAGTGGAACCAATGTTTAACAGCAGAGAAATTAAAGAAACGAAGCTTTGATTCAGGACAGTTGATTTTTTTTTAAATCGATTCAAGTCTATTAATTGTTTCAGCTCTGATCCTACTGCTGTTTCCAAACCTAATAACTTCAATGTTCACATTAATAACATGGATCTGCACTGAATCAACAGTCCGGTAGAGCCGTACGGCCTAATAAAGGACTCTGCTCATTAGACAAATGACTTCATGTGTCTGTTTGTCCCTAATGTAAGGCAGAAGACAAATGACAGAGGTTGTTTTCTGTTTCATTTTCCTTCCTACTGTCGACAAGAGCTGGCTCTTGGTGGGTTTGTTGTGTTTTTGTATTGACCTTATGGTATGTTAAATTCCTTAAGAGGGTTTTTGTTGTGATTTGGTTCTACATACTCGAGGTTAAAAATCACATGTCCTCATTTTCAAGGGAAATATTTCAACTTTTGTTTTTATATTATTATTTATCTGAATTACACCATTCGCTCACATATTGATCTCCATTTCAAATGATTACAAACATGGTGGTGTGATCTTCTGGTCACATCTACCTGATTTTCAGCCTCCGCTTTCCTTATTTTCTCTCTAAAGAGGCTTTTGTCTTCAACTCCTCAGGTGATTACAGAGAAAACTACTTCATTCAACCCCACTGCCCGGACCGCTTTGATAGTGTGTTTTCTTGGACATTTTCTTTGAGCTGTACAGTGCTTTAGATAAGAGCTTGCAGATTTAAAAAAAGGAAAACCATACAGCTGAGATGTACAAGTCTTGTACAGCGGGGTAATCAGTGTATCCTCTGTTTACTTTTCAATAGCGCTCAATTCCATCATTATGAGCCTACGATGACTCCATTATCAGAGACGTGTGATTGGGCCTTTTCATCAGCTCGTGGCCACACACTGTGTAAACCATCGCTTTCGCTTCTCTCACCATCAATATGTGTGATTTGGTAATAAAACAAGGTGATGGAGAAAACATGCTCCAGTTTATTTATTTATTTTTGTTGTTTAATTATTATTATTTTTTTTCTTTTTTAAGAGGAAAAGTCCCATCGGCAAACAAAGAATGCTGCAAATAATTGATGTGTATTGAATATTCTATGCATCTATATGTGGTTGAATGTGTAGCTCTCTGTGGTATTCCGACAAGCACGCACATGACATAAGATGCACACAGATGTTTTTATGGGGACTGTACAGAAATGTACACAAATGTTCAGAGACAGATTAGTGGTATTTAGACTTTACTGTCTGTCTGCATTCTTCAGTGTGTACATGCTTATCATTCCTCACTATCAGCCCTTCTGTTTATCTTCTCAATCAGCTTTTTCTCTAAAAAAAAAATAAATAAAAAATTCTCAGCTCCTCCTCCTCTACCTTGTCTGATTCACCTCCTGTATCGACAACAGCCCCTTTATGTCAAACCCTCCCCCCTTTCTCCTTTTATTAAGACATGAAAAAAAGAAAAACACTCACACACATGCCTAATAAATAATTCTCTAAAGGCAAATTCTCCACTGATGCATTGGACTAATTCCTCATATCAGCCACAGATAAGAATGTGTTTGTGTAGGAGCTTGCCAGGCTGCACTGCTGTCTGTCTGTCTGTCTGTCTGCTTCTACCATGTAACACACAGTTATTTTTTTTTAAAGGGGGTGGGGGCTGCTGCTGTACGTTCCAATTTCAATAGATCTTTATCACTTGTAGCTTTTTTCCAGTTTCATACACTTCAAAGTGAGTGCAGTAGTAATGAGGTTTGCCGTTCACCTCATCTGCACCCCCCACCCCACCCCCTCACCCCGCCACAGTA
>JAPQRQ010000009.1:2985534-2998948 GCA_037367365.1 Apogon talboti | reverse complement strand
TTTGACACCCATCTTGACTCCAGAGCTACTCCCACGGGTGTATGTTTGGTGGTGATTGTGATGGTAAAATAGAAAAGCGCTATACAAATCTAATCCATTATTATGAAATTCAACATTTTTCATGCTCTCCACCACTGCTTTGAAATGAATTAGCTCTTATACTGCATCGTGTAATGGTAGAAAACCCCTGGCTACCCATGCTGAAGTAAGAAAATGACTTCTGTATGTTCGATGTTCAAACTATTCCATTCGAGTTCCCTTGTTAGTTAACCAGCTTAAAGGCTGGTTCAGGGATTCTCCCTCCTTTGTCCAACAAAGTTTTGTATTTTAACACCAAGATTCTTATTTTAAGTCTTTACGGCAACATGACTGTGGGTCCCAGCTGCTGCTCTTCCTGATGACCACTCATCTGTGTCAGCCCTCTGTAAACGTACTGGTCTGCTCCCTACAGTGCTCTTATTTGTCTCACGATCCCTCTCCAGTTTATGCCATTTTTAAAAAGCCTTTTCATTAACTCTTCGAAGACTCTGTCCTGTATTCTTACGTTCTTCCTCAGAGCTTTGGGACGATGATGTAAAGTTAAACAGAGGTGATGCACTCTGGTCTGTAAACTCTACTGCGACTGTGTGAAAAAAATACTAAAATCCTCGCATTCCTTTTTGGCTCAATAAACGGTTTTATTCACTGTCAAGGTGCCGGGATCACATTAGCTTTTCCTCCTGCTTGCCAACTCCAAATCATCTTCCCATGATGCAGTGCTTCAAAATTCTGAGCCACCTCTACAGCCTAAAGGTTTACTAGTCTGTGTCAACAGTAGCTCTGCTGTGAGGTGGAATGAGCAAACCCTGTCCAAAGACTGACGAACATTCAAGGGACCCACTGTGTAAATATCACCCACTGTGCCGTTTTTTTTTTTTTTTTCATTGAACTAAAATAACATCCCTGAAATGTACGGAAGTTTAATGGCGTGGACGAGAGCTCGGGCTTTTGATGCCTTCTGAGCTGCATACAGAATAGAAACCGGCTCACTGTCCTCACCTGGATATGTTTCTGTACATTTATTGTTATTGGTGATTAAAATGATTAAATAATATTTTCCAATTCCAGGCATTCCAGAAGATGCACACAGCTCTGGCAAAAACAATCAATAAGCCGACAGATGCCAGGGAATGTGCTGAAAGAGCTGCTTTTCTCCTCCCCTGATTTTAATAGATAAAGATCTAACAATAAAGACTGCTGTGTAGGTTCATTTGAGGGATCAATACTGGCTTTGTTTCCAGGGAGCCCAGAGAGGGCTGCGGTAAATATTGTTTCGGGCTCGGACACAATGCCCACTGTGGGCCCTCTGCAAAGCCTCCACGGCGGACTGGACACCCTGCCTCCCCTCAGCAACGCCGTTTCACCCTTTACTGGGTAAGAAGACTGAAAAAAGGGCGGAGGAACAAAAGGAGGGGTGGGGGGGAAAGCAAAGAGGAAGCCAAACGTCGCAGGAGGCCAAAAGACGCCGAGATGATGGAGGTGAAAAATTAGGCTCTCTCAGCTGGAGCGCAACACATAGAAATAAAGGAGCAAATAAGAGAAACGGCCCATCGGAGGATGTTCGCACAGCTACATTCCAAGAGTTCCTGAGTCCCTTTTGCCCAGAGAAAACCAGAGCAGCCAAACAAACAAACACACAGCGGCCAAGTGCTATTACAACTCCAAACCTGCAGGTTCACAAACTCATTTCCAACCCAATGAAATAAAAAAAACAAAACAAAAAAAAATAAAATAAAATAAAACAAAAACACACGATCATAAAAAGGATTTTTTCGATAGGTTTTTTGCCCACCGTGTTTTTCACCAGATGACAACAGTTATATTAAAACGCTATGTCATAATCTCAAACTAAAGGCTCCCGTTAAACAGAAATGGCTCTTAAAGGACTGAAAGTTTCCCTTAATAAACAAATGTCGGAGCAGGAGGGCTGCGGTAGGAGAGGAGCAGTGACACAGCGCTCTGCAGCACGACACACAAATAATTCTCACAGCGCTCTTCTATTAGCTATTGTCTGGGCAAATAAGTGGGAGTGTGTGTGTGTGTGTGTGTGTGCAGATGACTAAAGGAGCATTAAAAAAAAAAAAAAAGGTTTGGAAAAGGTTTAAGAGTTTTCAGAGAGTGTGTGGTGGGTGGAAGGTGGTGTGTGTGGGTGGGGGGCTGCTTAAACTGCATTTACATAGCTTTGCTCTATTTGCATGGTTTATTCTACTATTACTAAAAAAAAAAAAAAAAATCAAAAAAATAAAATCAAAAAACAAAGAAACTCAGCTGAAGTACATTTCTTTTATAAGCAATTTGTTAAAAATTACACCTAGCACATATCTTTGGTATCAGTGAATCTGCTCAAGCGGCTGATTCATCACTGAGCCTGTGAGATGTCAAAGAATTAAATATGCTCATCAAAACTTTCCCAGAAACAGGAGAAGGTGAGAGCAGGGATTTGAGCCATTTGTGCAGCAAACACTTAGAATACAATAGAAAACACATAAAGCTGCTAATCTGCACACTCCAAATGCATGTTCTCTGTGTTTGATAAATGAGACTAAAATGATGCATCTTTAAAATGATTATATAAATACATTTTCTGTTTGTCATCTGATTCATACCACCTTGGACTTTTTGTAACTTCAATTAGACACTTCTACAGAAACCATTTAAGTTTAAACTATAACACTAACATTAGACTTCTCATCTGAAAGTACTGACTTTGAGGGAATATACTTTCCACAGTATCAATACGAAACGTGCTGGATGTAACATTTATTGACTAGACACAGGCACCGTTCAGAGTCTCCTCTGAATAACCCATAAAGTGGAAGAAAGAGTAGAAGAAGGCGAAGGACCCCAGCACCTTGTATTGTTTACAGGTGAACCTTCTTGTTCTACCACAGATCAGCAAAATATTCTGTTATTTGAAAGAGCGTTTGTCAAACTTTGACCAAAAATTACTTTAAAACCACAATTAATCACCTTCAGCTTTCACTCAGGAGCATAAGTCAGTCGTAAAAAAAAGACGGACTTGACATTTACCATGATGGCTATTAATAATGACTGATATGAAAACTTATAATGTCACGTTTCTGGACATTTCACCTTGTTGCACTTCTTTCAGTTCAACTGTTGGATTCTAGTTAAATCAAAAAGAGTACTTTGATATTATCAGATTAATCAGCTTTTGTCCTGCTCTACATTACTATTGTTAATTTGTTGGAGACTTGGGTGTTCTGGTCCAGAGTTAGGGGGTCCATCGCCAAAGAAGAGTTCACATTTTTCAATTTTTAAAATAATGTCACATTACAGTATTTTGGAGGATTATTGTATAAAGCATTGTGTAAATAAAAAAGCGTAAGCAAGAAATAAATAAACAGCAACAGCAGAACTTGGGCTGGGAACCAACTACAACCAGTCGATGTGGAAGAAGTTGGTCGGTTCTGGAGCTCTCCACATAGATATCGCATTCATCTGTCTGGTCCAAAATGGCCTGCGTGCTGCACTTACGCTTTCTAATCATCAGGAAAACCTTGCATATGATTTACTCATTAATGAATTCAGTAATGAATCATCCTCAGTCTGTAATAAACCCAAACCGAGCCCCCTCCCCGTCCCTCTTACCTCTCTTGTGGCAGGACTTCAGCAGGTGGCTGGTGGGTTTGTACGGGACCCCGGATAGTTTGGCCCCGGTGCTGCCCAGCCGGGCCCGTCCCAGGGGGCTGCCGTTCTGCTCCAGCCGGGGCAGCTTGGCCGGGGGGGCGGCCTGACCGACGGGGCCGTTTTGCTCCAGCCGGGGTAGCTTGGCCGGCAGGGCGGCTTGGCCGATGGGGCCGTTCTGCTCCAGCCGGGGCAGCTTGGCTGGCGGGGCTTTGGCCTCTGCCATGCTGTTGACCAGCTCAGAGTTCTCCTTGCCCAGACACGTTTCGCTGAGATGTTCCATCATTCTCAGCACCTCTGCTCACTATCACCTGGGGAGACAAAAGCAGAATGATTCAGCTCTCTGAGATATGTGTGTGGCATAAAAGAAGCAGAAAAAAAAAGAATGAGCGGCTGAAATATGACACGAGGGCTGCATTGAACCCTGAGTCTTTTATGTTGATATCACCAACATGTGAAGACGTGAAGGGACATTTTTATAGGCCAAAAAAATGCACTTATAGTAACTGACACCTCTGAGAACTGAGCCATTACAGCAGTAACTGTCAATTCAGCTCAGTCACAACGACTCGGTCCGCAGTGACGTTTTCTTGCAGCTGTAATATTCCTATTTTTCAACGCATGTTTTATGTATGTGTGTCCCACTAGACATTCCCCACGCGAGAGGGGGCAAACAAGCCCCAGTTTTAGTGCAAATACATTAATTTGCAGGGAAATTCCACTTGAATGAATACAGTGTAGTTCAAGGAACAAGGTTGAGCTCCGCGCATGCAGAGAGGGGGAAACTAAAGTAATTCGGTTTCTGAGTCACTTCGGGTGGCTTCACATTCATGACGCAGCTCAGAGGGGAAGGCGGAGGGGGGTGACAAGGCCTGGGGCACGGCCGCAACGTCACCTCACTGTGACAAACACACACAACCTGTACACAACCTGGACTTTACAGGCTGGGAAGTTTATTTTTAGATTTTGCAGGATTTAGAAGAAGTTTTAAAACGAGTAAAAAAAAAAAAAAAAAGCTTTGGATCACTTTAAGACAGTTGCTGACTCATGAGGCTGTTCATCAAAAGTTAAAGAGGGGGAAGAAAAGTCGAAAAAAAGATGCACAGATAGAAAAGATGGCAGCTTCACTAACAGGTGTGGTAATTCACAGAGATCCCAAGTAACACAGAGAAGCTAAAGCTGAACATGCATACTCACTGACAAACTTTAAAAATCCAAACACCTGACAGGACCAGTCCTCCTTTATTTGTGCTCATTTTTACACAAACTCTTCCGCTGATGCTGCAGGTTAACGCAATGGGCTGGAATGCTGTTGTCAAAGAGTAAAAAGGGCAAAATCATCCACCCCCACTCCAAAAGATCATGAACTCCCTCATTCATAACAGGCAATGAGGCACCTAATCCCCCCCACCAAAAAAATAAATAAATAAAAATGGGGGGGCCACAGAAAATCCAGACCCGGATATGGTCCGGATCCAGGTCAGGATTTTTACAAGACCTTAAAACACAGAAAACAAGAGAAGTAGTAGAAATGCATTAAGTTGGGAGGAAATCTTGCATAAAAACCAACCTGGAACGCAGCACTTGAGCACAGGAGAGCATAGAACACCGGCTGGAGAACGCGTCTTCTTCAAGTTTGTCCAGGGTAGAAAAGAAGAAGGGGGGAAAGCCCAGAACCCAGAACAAGTGCCCGCTTCCCGGTTCCGTCTCGTTTTATCTCTGTCTACGTGTGCATGACAGCGAATGGAATCAGATCAGTTTCAGTAAATAAAACAGATACGCGTTCTTGTCTTCTGTTCTGTGCTGTTCTTCCACACAGTGCGAAAAAAAAAAAAAAACAACCACCGGGTTCTGTTTCTGTGGAAGACACGACGAGGTGGAGATGGACCGTGATGGTGAGCACCGATGAGTGTGTGTATGTAAATATATAGATGAGAGAGAGAGAGGGAGAGAGAGAGAAAGAGAGAGAGGCTGTGTGTTGTGTTGTGTGTAGCCCTAACGTTAGCTAATTCCGTCCAAGTGGAGGAAAAATACGGCAACCGATACCGTTAGAACGAGCGACATCGGTTAGCCGCGTCCGTCGGTTACAAGTGAAGGCGACTTCTGCTTTAGTTCGCACCACAACATCCAAATATCGACAGAGAGACAGGCAGCATTCACCGGAACAGAACAGTTAGCAGGCGGCAGGATCAAGCCCAGCACCCCGGACACTGTGGTGATAACACCCGCCGACGAGACCTGATAAATAAACCCCCACGGAGCGACTGAACGTACACAAAAATGGCTCAACGTCGGCTTAGCTACATCGGACTACCGGCAGAGACTGAAAAATAATCATCATAATAATAAGAACCGACAGTGTGCTCTGGCTCGTTGGAGGCGATGTGGAGACGATATGCGGACAGTCGAAACAGGTTCGAGGAATAAAACAACAAGGCGAAGAGTGGGGTCAGAAAGTGCGGTTTACTTTCCGATGTCGAGGATAAATAAGGCTGGTTGTGGATGCATAAGAGAGCTGCCTGCGATAGTAACAGTAGGAGGAATAGTCCTGTTGGTTGGGGATTGGCGTCCGGTCGGAGCTCCTCTTTCTTTCTGTCTCTCCCCCCGTCTCTCCCTCTCTGTCCCCATTAAATTATTAGTTGTATTGACTCATCACTCCCCCCTCTCCTCTACTCTCCTCTCCTCTCTTCGCTTTGCCTGTGCTTTCCCTTTCTCCTCCTCATTTCAGATGGCGTGGTAGAGGGGGTAAAAAAAAAAAAGAAAAAAAATTGGGGGAAAAAATAAGACCGCGGCGGAAAGCAGATGATTCCTCCGCAGGCCGAAAAAAAGTCCAGGCGGAGACGAATAAAAGTGGAGAAAGTGGACGGAGAGAGAAACGCGTAGACACGCGTGAACGTGGACACGTTAGTAATACACACTCGCGCACGCTTCCGCGCGAATACACACACACACACGCACACGTACACATGCACGCGGAGGGGGACGTTTGGTGCGATTTCCGGCTGTGCGCGCAGGCATTTTTAATCAGCTTGATTAGAGTGAGGCGGTCCCGCATTTATTACTGCGTAGCACGTGCACGCGCGCACACACCGTTAGCTAAAATATCCTTTATTCATTATGTGTATTATTTTAATTTATCCTAATAGAGCATATATCATTCCTTTCCCCCGAAATAATTGGTGTGCAGTGATTTTCCCGTTAACAATGAAAGGTTTCTGAACTTGACCTCCGCCCTCTCCCTTCACAAAGCACCATGTAACATATTAGCTTATTTTTCATTATTTTTCATTATTTCATTGTCAAAAGTCTCCTCTTTTAACTTGTTTCTTTAAAATAATTAAAAAGAAGAGGTAAAGTGTACTTAACCCATAAAGAGCCAGTGCTATTTTTGTGGCAACTCCCAAATGATTTTTTGTCTCTATTTAAGATTTCTTAAGAGATTCATCACCATTTATTATAATATTATCCTCTACAGTTCACATTTTTCAGTGTTAATCATGCATTTTGCTATATTTAATTCACTGACCATGTAGATGTTCATAAAAGTTCAGAGTAATTGCAAAGGTTATTATATCAAAACAGAAAACTGAAGAAAAAGTGAGTTTTTCAGCAAAGATATCAATAACTTAACATAAAAACAAGTGATTCCATCCACTACATTAATGAAACTCCATGGGTTTTACTGGTGAATCAATGTTGGAGAAGATGACGGTGTTTCCACGCTCACTACGGAGCCTCTGAACGTCCAAATGAATCATAGCTGATGACGATGAAAATATGCCAACTGTATTTTACACCAATTATTTACATGTATGAATAGGATTAGTGGTTCAGAAGTTATTAAACATTTTAGATCAGTAGATGATTTTGGTTGCCAGTGGCTGTTTGGGTCTTTGAGGGTTAAACTCCTTATTTTGTGCACTAACTTTAGCTGGTGTTCATTATAAGATAACTATATAGGACTATATGAAGAGACATTAATATTTAATGGAACTATTAATTTGGCCCATACATTTTTAAAGGCATATTAACAAGTGAATTTACACCAATGCATATTTTTGCTCACTTTTAAACAGGTGGAATTCTCAATCTGCACACTTTAGGTGAGTATTTTATTTCATTTATGTATTGTACATTTGCAAAACCCACACATAGAGAGGGTAAACCAAATAATATTTGCTAATGTCTGCCACAGAAGTGCTACTTGTGTACTGTTTCCTAATTTCAATATTTCAACATGTAATATCCAAAAAATGAATGTCTGACTGTAAAAGTTGTCAAACCTCTAAACACCTGAAAGAAAAAAGGTGTTCATTTGTTTTTTTGGTGGGAAGTTCTATTACATCTCTAGCAGTATCAGTACATTATCTTTCATCTCAATATTTATTGTTTTATAATTCTGCTATTATTACATAAACTGTTTTTTTTTTCACAGCAGGTCATGCTGTATTATGTCAAACTGGATTTTTCCCTCAATATTTGACAAGCAAATCTTTGTTTATACTGTCAACACAACCCTGAACTGTCAAAGTGGAGGTAAGAAATGAAAGGAGGTAAGAAGAAACGTAGGACTATTTAGCAGATACAGAGAGATAAAAACACAATCATATCTAGACACAATAGAAGGCTGTGAGGTTTTATTATATACAGGTGCTATTGTTATTATTATTTTGTAATTATTTCATAAAGCTTTCCCTGGTCGCAGAGTTTGGGAGAAAAACTGGATTGTGCAAAAGATAATCTCTGTTGATATTGTCAATAAAAGCCTGATATGGTGTCTTTCCCGTAACCTTAAGATGGTTTAATAATAACTGTTTTAACTTGGGGTTTATGAACATTATTTGGTGGACACTCACACACACACACACACACACATAATTAAAATAAGAGGCAGTAAAAGTCTATAGTAGTATCAGAAGTGTAGGTGTTTTTAGATCCTAACCTCTGCAGAGCCAAAGATGGGAGTATGTGTGGTGGTGTTTCATCTGTAGTCCACAGTTTCCTGTAGTTTCCTATGATAATATTATCATGAATACCATGATGGATAAAAGCACAATTGTTTAAAAAAAGAAAGAAAAAAAGAAGTGTTTTAATTCATTTTCTCTGTGCCACAAATTGAACATGTGACTTTTATCTCTTGGCAGAAAATGTACATAACAGGTGCCGCGGTGCGATCTCATCCGACTCCTCAGGCCAATATCTAAATCAAACCAAAACGAACGTGCACGTCTGTCCAGGTTGTGAAAGAACAAAAACAGGAAACCAACACAAAACAGGAAATGTGTACACCTATCACACCGTCGAAGCTTGGAGGTTTGCAAGCCGACCCGTGGAGGTCAGGCGTATGTGAAACGCTACATAACATACTACGTGCTCGCTAATAAATCTTTGCGCAGACCATAAATTCCCTTTGTGTGTGTGTGTGTGTGTGTGTTTGTGTATGAAAGAGAGAGACCGTAAATACAGTAAGAGTACATCATCTCGCACAAAGCTGTTGTTTCATAAACAGCCAAAGATGTGAGCTTAGCTGCAGTCTGGTGACAGCAGCCAAAGAAACAATGAAGATAACACTGAAATTTACAGCATTTTTTTTTAACAAAAATAATTTACTGGAGCTCTTTAAGCTCTTTAAGAAATTGTGACAGAAACAGCGACGGCATATTGTATCACCACACGGTACAGTTACACCTCTCATTCAACCCCTAGATGTGAAACTAAATCATTGTTCCACCCACCCAAGTGAGGTCAAAAGTTTGCTCATTTCAAAATATATTCAAAATGCTGCAATTAGGAATTCGCCACAGACGGCCAGCAGAGAAGCTTTTAACGGAAAAAGACAATGTGAAAGTGACCTTTTCAGACCTGAGATGGAACAATGTCTTGTGATATTGACACCTGGGGAGACTGAAGTGTAAGTTTTGAGGGGGTGGCTGCATTTTAAAAGGGTCCCGTGTGTGTGTGTGTGTGTGTGTGTGTGTCTGCTTTTTTTTTGTTGTTTTTTTTAACAGGAAATGGTAAGAGTCGTTGAAACTGCTTGTATAAGACCCCCAGCAGTACTATTGTGTTGCACGACTAAAAAAGGCTGCCACACAGATTCAGTGATCAATTCTTATCTAACCATTCCATGGGTTTCAGTGAGCTGCCAACACTGTGTACTAAACACAGCTGCGGTGTGCTGTGTGGTTAAATGGCTCTGCTATGTCTCTGAATAAAGCACCCAAAACTGTGGAATAATTACTGTATTTTTCAGAGTTTCATTCCAACGTGAGGCATTACTCGCTTTCCGAAAACTGTGAAAGGGATTCCCACAAAGTCTCAGCAAACATCAAAGTAAGATCTGCTTATGAGTCATAAAGAACAACCATCTACAGTATCTCGAGCCATTTACGTTAAAGAGGACAATATTACTGTTTACATGTTTTTTTTATATCGTGATATTTCTGTAAAAGTGAGCAGTATTTAAGGGTAAGATGTTTCTTGTGTTTTTGAAGGTCCATTAGTATCAGGGCGATATGTAGCACACGCTCCAGCCCCCACCACACACCCTTCCTCGTTGTGCATCACCTAAACCTGCACAGCAAACGCTGCACCAAGTTTCTGCGTGCTGACATGTTTACCATGTTTTACATGATGTTTGCCGCAGCTCTCGTTCTCTTTGTTTTGTTTTTGTTTTTTTTTTTCCTCGTTGGCCACAGTTAGCAGCATTCGGAAAACAGAGAAACACGACGGTGAAAGCGAGCCATTGTCGGCAAATGCTCTTTTCTATCTGGCATGACGCAAGCAGCCGCAGTCATTTCCACTGTGATTGTCGGGCACCATCAGAGAGCATCGATAACCCCTGCCAGGCCTTGGCACCGCCAACAGGTGCCGGCACTGCCAGCTAGGTTGGCACCGACGTGGCTGTGAAAACCCTCTGACATCCAGAAGGGCACAGATTTGCACTGAATGCACCACTGAATCAACACTGCTGATTATCAATTAACATATACCGTTTTGTATCTCACAGAAAAGAGGGGAAAATGGGTTTTTGAAACACAGAAAGCCTGTTTAAAAATAGTGTGCTGTTATAATCACGCACTGAATTCAGATTAAGCTCTGTTCAAGGTGGGTTTTTACAAGCCTGTGCTGCTTTGTGCAGGGGGAGATACTACAGTACGTTGGTGCGCGACGCATGTACACTAGTGTAATTGTTCAGGTTGGATTTTGTGCATGTTGGCTCCATTTGTAAAGAAAACAGGAAAAAGGACATGAGGAACCAGAGAGACTAAATGCTAAATAACAACAAAAGGCAGCACACGTTTAAACATCAGGAGTCATAGTATTATAGCGCAGATGCATTTCATCTTCACTGTGTGTGTGTGTGTGTGTGTGTGTGTGTGTGTGTGTGTGTGTGTTATTGCAGGTACTGTATGTTTTCATCATAACACACATATCAGAACTATCACACATGGCTTGCTGATTTTTAAACCACATGTTTATGTCTCAGCAAGGAGAGAACCATTACTTCTTCTAAAATCAACAGACAAAGAGGAGAAATGACTCAAAGTGAAAAAGAAAATTGGCTCAGCGACATGAAGCGTCTTTATTTACTGTGTCAGGCTGATGCCGGCGCCATCACTTACTGCACGTAGGTGTTGTGATGTCTTCATGCTCGCCACTTGTGATGCTTTTAATGGGCATTAATACGATTATTTGGATTACTAATACAAATTAGTCTGCGCGTCTAGTCTCGGCAAACAAACAACAGCGGCGGGGTGTAAAGCGCTGTCACCGGTTTGACTCTGAGCTTTTCTTCAAGTGTCTCCCACATTCAGGAACACACACACACACACATAAACATAATGGTATTATTAGAGGCTGCAAAAAGGATTTAATAATCTGTCGGAGAAACGTGTCAAAACAAGCCTGTATCAGTGTGGGTTCGCAAGAGGAACCTCAGCGAGACTCAAGATGTCATGTACAGTGAAAAAGGGAATATGAAGGCGGTGTACAGTAGACTGCTGCCGTGCAAAACCAAGGAGCAAGTATTAAATAAGATGAATCTGCTGTCCAAACAAAAGTCTTTTCTGTTGTATTGTGGCAGGGGTTGTATTGTTATTAGGCTGACATTACCGCAAATGAGAGGCTTTTGAATTACAAAAGAAAAACGACTCACTTTTTTAGGATATTTTTCAATAAAAACAGGCCGTGCGAAAGAAGTATGTCTGAAACAAGTCATTAACAAAGAAATAAAACAAATTCAGAAGTTTTCTCCATCTGAAATGTACTGAACGTCACTGCACACCAAATCCAACAGGTTTCTTTCTACTGATCTCCTGACAACTGTAAATCACTTCTGTACAGAGTTCAGTAATATACGCAGCTCTGTTTCTTTACAAAGCACAAAAGGGTGATGAAATGTCGACTGCTTTCATACAAAACCAAGTATCAATTCAATAAGTCAAATGAAATGAATCTCCATTTAAAACAAAAGTATTGTATTAGCGCAGATGTAGTGTTTATTCACATATGTTACACCGGTAATTGTTATCAGGCTGAAATTACTACAAAGAGACGCTTTTTGACATTTGAAACAAAGAAAGAGTTGCCTTTGTGGGAAGGTTTACAGGAAAAACAGGCTGTGTTTGAAAGTGTGTGGAAGGAGTCTGACAAAAAAAAAAAATCTAATTGCAAATTAATAATAATAGTTGTTCTCAGTGTTAGAAAATCCTTGCTTGCGTTTGCTGTCAAACTCAGTTACAACAGGTTTGTTTCCAAGTGATTGACCTCCTGACAACTGTTAATCACTTCTGTCCAGGGTTATTAATATTTCTTCATAAGACATGACTAAGGACATGACCAAAAAAATTGCTTAATCCGTTGTTACAAGGCAGCAAAGCCGCACCAAAGATTCCATAATGAACATAGATTCCAAATCAAATTAGTTTCATGTTTTCCATTAGCCTCTCGTACGGCGAGTGTGGCTTTCAATTACTAGAGAAATAAGGTGATTTCTACATTTCTCATATGTCCGCGCTTTGACGGTGTAGGAGGAGGAGGAGACAGAAAAAAGACGGAAAGAACGAAAGAAAAGAAACAAGGGGGATGTAATGAACCCAGAGTCAGCTCCTAAGTGCTTAATTGTTTTATAATCACATGAAGTCGACAGAAATAGAAAGAAGAAGTGGTCTCCACCTCAGGTCTGCTGACATGAAGGGCCTAATGCCAGTTCGCCTCAGCGGCCATTTGTGTCACTGTGGACGGCAAACATGAGCAGGGGTTTTTTCCCTCCGCCCTTGTGAGGCTTCCATGACAGCCATCTCTTCTTCTTCTTCTTCTTCTTCTTCTTCTTCTCAAACTCTTTTCTACGCTCACCTTTACAACATGTGGTGTGTACTGTATGCAATGCAACTCCCACACACACACACACACACACACAAAGACCTGTACATCTGTACATCCGATGTCGATCTGGCTTCGGCGTTTCGCGTCCAACAAGGTTTCCCTCTTCGGCTCCTCGAGGTGGTCTGAAAACTTGGTCGCCAATTATCACCGGGGCAGCTCAGGCCAGAGGAATCTCAATAAACGATTCAGCTTCGCTAAAAGGACCTTTCATCAACTTCTTTAAATCACCCCCCCCCCCTTCTTTTATCGAATTATAAAACCAATTAGTCATACAACAATCAATGGCTATCAGAGGCTTGTTTTTAAAGAAATTACCCTTCTGTCACTGCTGGCTGAGGGGGGG
>JAPQRQ010000009.1:2951600-2964041 GCA_037367365.1 Apogon talboti | reverse complement strand
TAATCTAATCTAATCTAATCTAATCTAATCTGATTTGATCTAAACACATACATAGACATTTACATAGATGTAGACACTGCATCAGCCACTGAATCATACGTCAATGCAACAAATACATAAACTAAATAAACTAAAAATAATAAACACATTAGAGTGAATTGTTTTTATATCCAGGGGTTTATGACATGTGTCAAAAGTGTCAGTCTCGATTATACAATTTTAGCCCACCTCATGCTTCTGTCTGCTGATGACCTTTATGGCGACACTGATTTTATCACCCACCCTCAGTGATGCAGTAACTTGTACAAAACAAGCCTTATTAAAGTGCATAAATGAACATACTGCACTGTATTACTGAATTACAAATCTATGTTTTTAAGGATCTTATGAAATATTCTAATGTGTTGAGACAATGGAATGTTTTCATGAGCTGTAAGCCACAGTCATCACAAGTTAAAACAAAAAAGCCTTGAAACATTTCATTTATTTTTGTAAAGAATCTAAAACACTTTAAAGTTTCACTATTTGAATTAAATCATAGAGAAAAAAAATGAACTTTTCTGCAATATTCTAACTTTTTGAGCTGCACCTGCATATGGACTTAATTGGATTCCTTTCATTTCCTGTCATGAACTGTCTTAAACCTATATTATCTTTGAGGTCTAACTTGTTGACATGAAACAAATCCTATTGTATGATCAAGTGGATCATTTTTAAGGCTAAGAATTTACTTTGGGTTAGCACTTTGGAAAAGCATTGCTGCAGTGAGATGGAAGGAAAACCCAGGATTAAAGTGCAGACTTTGCCATTGGTGCATCTGTTCCACCACCAGACCACAGACTCCTCACCTAAAGAAGCACTATTCTTTCTTTCTTACATGCATCACATCACACAATAGTGCAACTATTTCAATACAAGAAACTCTCAAACATAACCCTGTCTCATTGCATCTTTCCTGTCATGAGATATCATCAGGAAAGTGTTGCAGTCTTTGCGCTTTAAAAGTAGCTGAAAGTCTGAAAAAGTCGACTGAAAGCTGGGATGAATGTACTTTGAGTGTGGAGGAAGTTAAAAGGCCTATGGAGACGTCCTGTGGCGGTGGATATTCGTCTGAAATATGGTCAGTAAACTCAAGAAACTCATGAAAGACACAAAACGGTCATCGAGAGACACAAGAAACTGAAACTGATAGAGCAGAGATTTCCAAACGGTATGACAGACCTCCAGCTTTAAGAGCAGCAGTAGTTCATATGTGGCACCTTGAGGGAAGAAAAACTATGAAACAAGAGATTTGACTTGACTTTCTGATGGATTTAACTTGTTGTATCCATCAGAAAGTCCGTGGCGGGCCCACAGAATGGATACCAATGGAAGTCAGAGACAGGTGTCAGATGGTCCAGATTCACATAGACCTGCATCTGGATCAGTCCTCCTACGGCCGACCCAGTCTCACATAAAGTCAATGTATACAATCACTCGCTCGCTCACTGTTGTGAAGATTTTTCAGATCTCACCAGAATAATGTGAAACTGCAACGTTTATGGTTGCTATGGACGCTGCTATGGCCGGGCATAGCTGTGGACCCAGGTTTGCACAGGTTTGTGATTTGGCTCCATCTGACGGATCAAACCCTCACCTACTGCATGTGTTGGTCTGAGGTTCATTTGCTGATCAACACATTATTGTGTGGCAGCGGAAAAAACTAATGTTGACAAAGTGATGAGTTACGATCAGATGTTTGTCTGCTGTGTTTTATTTTGAAACCAGATCCTCTGTGCATTTAACTTCCTGTG
The DNA here is from genome assembly GCA_037367365.1 of Apogon talboti. Lineage (NCBI taxonomy): Eukaryota > Metazoa > Chordata > Actinopteri > Kurtiformes > Apogonidae > Apogon > Apogon talboti. The sequence goes on along the minus strand of JAPQRQ010000009.1, from coordinate 2,962,248 downwards.
TGACCAGCCTGTATGGAACACAATTCACCTGGAATGATAAACAAAAATTATCTCTGAAATAAAAACAAAAAAAAGATTAAAATGTTTTGATGAAAACTTGACTAAAATGTTGAAACTTTTAGTCGACTAAAACATGACTAACAAAAATAATATGTGAATGACTAAATGTGACTAAGACTAATAAGGAACTTTGACACAAGACTAAGACTAAATTGAAAAATAGGTAACAAAATTAATACTAATATTGATCGTCTTCCAAAAGTCCGTGTTCTGTTACCATCCACAGTTCAGATGGGTCATTTTCATTCACTAGGTGGAGTTTTGTGGGAAAAATGGGTTCTGTGACCGTCAAACTGACACTATCAGGTCCATGGAGCTCAAACTGAGCTCATGTCGATTGTCTAACAATTATTGTGGATAGATTTATATACAGCAGAGGATTGGGGGGATTTTGCAGATATACTCTTGCTATCGGCCCCCTTTTAGTTTTTGGTTTGATGTTTAGCTACTGGATGAATAAAATACTTACTGAATGACAGTGCTTTTGGAGCAGGGTGTTGAGGAAAAAGCAGATTTGAGATTATTAACATGTGAACTGTGCTATAATAATGAACCTGATCTAATGTAGAAGTGGGTCTGAGTAACCTGATATGTCATTGAACCCACTGACTGGTTGTGTAGCTCTGGTGTTACTCTGGTGACGTAGTTGGAGGTTTGGTTTTTCAGATGGTGAGTGCACGTTCAACCCCGTCCATGGGAGGGACTGGACTTTCACACTGACAAAGGTTTATCCGACACGGGGCAGGTTTGATAGGATGAGTGACAGATGAGAGTGTGGAGCCTGGTGTCAAAGGTGATGTGTTCAGATTAAACAGTATATTCTCTAAGCTATTAACCCTTAAGGTTCTGCAGGGTTTTTTTTAATTATTCAATTTTGCTGTCACGATGTCAAAAAGCTGACGGTTTCATTCAGTTCTGTTGCTTGTTACAATATTGTGACTTTGGCTGTTAAAGGGTTAACATTGACTAGACCAATCAAAGGCTTAGGTTTGGATTTGAACCATGTTGGAAAAACAGACGGTTTATAATTAGTTCACAAAGGAACTGGAACACCACCCACTTGTTTCTAAAATGATGTTTTGAAGTCCTTTAACTTTTTAATCACGACTACAGTGGAGCTGTCTGTCCAACTCAGCTCAGTGAAACCATTACTGACTTAGTATCTTGACAGAGACGTTCATTGGAAGTCTGTGGGAGCCGCAGTGGCATTACAACCTGAACATACTTTCACACTGACTTCATTTTGGAGCTGAGGTCCTTGCCTGTCAGTCAGAACTGATGGTAGATGATGTTGTGTTTTAGCCACATGTTCGCCTCCAAAACTAAAAACGGTCCCTTTCAAATGACATCTAATACAAGCATTTTGGCCATTTCTACTGCTGGAAACCCAAACTGAACCCAAACCCTGAGTGACACATGCATGAAAAGGGCAGTTGTTGAAGGGACTTAGAGCTTCAAGCCGTCTCCGCTAATGAGGATGTGTGTTCTGCACTTTAACAGGATACGCTGAAAGCTGAATTTAATGCCCAACGTTTTGCTGCTGATGGGTCGTAAGATTAGAGCTGAAATGATTAATCAAGTATTCAAGTCGTATAGACAATTGTCATGAATCGAAGTTTTGTTTTCTTAAATTCGCTGCAGCTGAACATTGGTTCCACTGGACACTTTTTGTGACACACATGACACCAGGACCAGCACACAGTTGTATGTTAGTTCCATCTTCAGTTGTTAGTCAGTTGGATCCAAATGTGTTGAAGACTGTAGTGACAGTGTTTGTAGATGGACTTGGACTGGTTTGTTGTTTATATCTGGGGATATTTTTCTATATCCTTTTACTTTTATACTTTTTGTGGTTGTTGTTCCAGCTGGTTCTGGAAAAGAGGACAAGTTGTTTGTCATTTTCAGACATGAATGTTTCATAATTTTACTTTTTTTTGTTTGTTTTTTTTGCCTATTTAAGTAATTGTTTAATCAAATTGAAGAAAATAATCAATAGCTGTAGCTGCAGTTGTAGGCCTATCCACAGAGGCCTTTGGTCGGTGCCCTCTGTAAATGTCCTCTCTGTTTCGGTGCCTAAACTTAAGCTACCCTTAACTGTGGCATTGTCATAGTCAAAATGCAACACTTGTGTTGTACATTTGAAATGTGAGCTTTGGTGCGTTGTATGATTTTTCCTGCTGTGTACATCCACTAATCCGCGGTGCTACAGAGGCACTAGACCACAAATCTACAAACACTCATATATGTCGTTCTGAGAGTCTTTGGCAATCAGCCCTTACTGTCACTGAGCTATGAAGACGTGTTGATAGAAACATAGGTTTTTGTCATTCCGCTGACATCTAGCATTAACACCTCCTCCTAACATCTGTAACCTTCAGCATCTAACCTCCAGCTTGTTTGTGTCAGCCTGGCAAACATGGCTGGATGTCAGGCATGTCAACTCGTACAGAGCCATGGGAGCTGCAGCGGTAGCAGGCCTCTGTGTTTGACATGCATCTCAATGCAGCGCCGCTGTCACAGCGAGACACCCTATCTCCTGGAGAGTCTATTAGCTGTGCTTAATTAAACAAATGTGATTAGACTGATCCAAACTCACACAACTGAATCCCCGGTAAGGAGTCAGCCATGAGGAGCGGCTGCAGAGAGAAAGTCGAGTCACGCATGGCTTGGCTTTATTAATAGCGTCTATTACACACTAACGCGCACCTCGGCGAGCGGCAGAGTTTATGTGTGAGTAATGTGTGCAGACAGCAACCTACAGGTCCACTTCTGAAGTTTGTCAATCACGCTTTAGTGTTGACAGTCGAGAGAAAATGAGGCTCAGCATGTCAGGATAAAGGTGATAGCTAATAACAGATTGATTACTGGTAATTTGATGCGAGATGAGTGGGTGGGATTTAGTTACAGCTGTCAGTTGTAACCAGGTGGAAAGCAACAGGGAAATTTTCACTAACTTGTCAAAGATGAATCACTGACAGAAACAGAGAAACTACTAATATTTTAAAGGGGATTTTGCTATGAGTCATTTGAGTTCATCTAGTGTAAACTGTTTCTGTCAAAAAAATATAACTTGCTACTCAGAACTACTTATGTTGAGGAAAGAAGTAGCAGAAGGAGGCAGAACCTCTGCAGAAGCTCAGTTAAAGTTTGAACTTTGCGTGGCCTCGCCATCTCCTGAATTTGATTGTGCACTCATTAGTCAATCACAGGAGACCTAGACATCCAGGGCAATGCTATTTAAAACAATGGTCTGTCTATGTCTGAGTGAGCTCAAGGGTTCTGACGAGACGCTGCAGGTAAAATAGGCCTGAGATGTTATTGGGTCAGTGCCAGTAAAACAAATGTGGCCTTCATTAGATGCTTAAAAAGTTTATGAAACAGTTCACTGAGCTCGGTTCATTTAGTCTATACTTTACTTTTATTGAGTTCTGGATAAAGATTGTGTTTGGATCTGTGGTGCATCCCATATATTCTAGCATTTGTATGGTTTTGTAAAATAATTCCTCAAATTAAAGTCTGGTCTAAATCATTTTCCTTCTCAACTGAAGCTGATTAAGTTGCCTTTAAAGGTACAAGGTGTAAAATTTCCGCATGAAAATGTCTGAAAACAACTACGACTGTGTTGTATATTTTGATGACTGATGCACTTGCATTACATAAAATTTATGCAGCAATGCAAGAATTCAGAGTAGTCAGTCTTTTTTTCAGTATAACATTTCCTGTCAAGCATCACATCCTCGTAACAGGAAAACATGATAAACATTGCATGTAACATGGTAGACTAAGTGCTGTTGCCAAGGTTTTGTGCAAATATATCAAATATACAGGAAAAATGCAGAAATGTGACCTGACCTTGGCAGGAAAATGACAAAAATACACTTCAATTTTAAGTCCCAGACAGAAGAAACTCAAACAAGTTGAAAACAGATTCACATTCAAATGCTAGAATAATGCAAGAACCGTTTACTTTTATCTTTCATTTGCTTCTAAACAAAAACCTTCTCCAGGAAGTATGAACTGTTTTGCGGGCCCAGCATTTATATAAAGTTAGAATTTATGTTAACCCCTCCAAAAACATGTCTCTTTTTAAGGGTACCATCATTGACATGTCTGTCAGTTTCATACAGCTGTGCATATCAAAACACTTTTTCATAGTGCTTGTACACTTTACTTTGGAATTTTACAGAATTAATCAAGTGAAAGATGGACCAATGACAAAGCACAGGCATTCTTTAACATTTGTTGCATAACCTTTACAGATCTCCATCTTTTTCCACTTTTTAATTTTGCCTAACCTACGTAGTGATGCCAATAACCAGGGATCTGAGGGAACCTTTTAGTACCCAGAACTAGAGTTCAGATACTTAGTTGCTGTCCTTTGGGTGAAGACACGTCTTATGATGCCCTGAAGGTGTAATGCTATGTATGCGTTACACATGGAGCTGCAAAATGCTCCCCAAGCACATTTATGATTCTGATTATCATATTTCACCAAAATGTTTCCAAAGCAGGAGCATCATGCCCCTACGGGGAAATCACATCATTGATAACTCCAGATAATGGCACAATACTAAACTGCTAAAAAGCTAAAAAAAATAAAATAAAATAAAAAATAACAACCTGACCTGAAAACACAGGATAACAAGTGGTGCCAGGCATAACAAACCCCGCCCCTTGCACGTATTTTAGATTATTTTGGCATAAATCCACCTGATGTCATCATGTCTATGCATGTGCTCATGTCAGCATATCAATTGCCTCTATATATATATGTGTGTGTGCCAAGTTTGAAGTAAATTGAAACAAAATTGATGTTTTTATGGATGTTTCAAATTTCGCCCATTATAAGTAAATGGAAAAAAAAAAGATTTGAAAAATTCATTAAAAATTTTAACTTTGACCTACTTTTCCCAAAATGTAATCACATCTCTTCTGAGTCACTGTAAATCTATAAACCCAATTTGGCATGAATTCAACCAATAGTTTTGCTGCTACATTGTTAACAAACAAACCGAAGCAAAAACAGTACCCCTGGCCTCCCCTTCGGGGGGCGGGGTCAAAATATTTATTCAAAGGGTTGAATGACAGATACTCAATGTAATAGCTTTGGCATCATCATCATTCATAATAGATTACTGTAAATTTTAAACTTACATTTTAAACCAAATAAATATCTAGATATTGCTTTGTTAGACTGCAACCGATATTTTCACATCAGAGGTATTATGTTGTTATGACGTTGATTCTGTTTCTTTACAGACTGCAGCAGAGTGAAGAGACCAGAAGAAAAGACGGCGGTTTTGTCATACGTTTGTTTTGTTAAAGAACAATGTCTTGGTATCCCACATAATTATATAGGACAAGTAGGCATGATGTAACCATGGCAACATCTGTGGGCATCAGGGCACACCTGTGTGTCTACGCATGTGTTGTGGGGGAAGTCAACTGCTGTGCGATCACGGCTGAAGTTCAAGCTTCAGTGGAGACGTCAAAACAGTGAAGATGCAACATTAAGACTCCGATTCAATTAACATTTTGACCAAGAGAGATGCTTTAAAGGTCCGACCGTATCCTACTCAGAATGTTAAGTACATAAATGTCGATGCAAAGTGAACATAATATTTGTTGGAGATGTTTGAATGATATAAATACTTTTTTTCCCTGATGTGCAGCTGTTGTTTTCATTAAGTTAATAAATGTGTTTGAGTGAACATAAGCATTTCACTATTGTCTGAATACATTCTTTTGGATGTCCATGAACAGTTATGTGTTACATGCACAGTACATGCAGCATGGAAACGGCACGCATTAGCACCAACACAAGAGCAGCAACAGTTTTAATGTTTGCAATAGAGGCCGGAAATGGATCTGCATGTTTACCAGAGTGGTTCAGGGACTTCCATGGTTATGAAGAAGTTTACTCTGAAATCATTTTATATACAAAAGAGTGCAGAGGGCACAGGCTGCCCTCCACTGTGCTCCATGGAACATACCTGCATTAATGCCGCTTGAACCCATAAAGACCCAAACCTCCACCGGAAACCGAAATCATCTACTGATCGAAACTGTTTAATACCTGTTGATCCACTAATCCTATCAATATGTTGAAATAATTGGTGTAAAATATAGTTATTCATCTTTTCATGGTCATCAGATATGACCCATGTGGACGTTCAGAGGCTCCGTAGTTACCGTGGAAACACCTTCATCTTCTACAACACTGATTCACCAGTAAAACCCATGGAGTTGGATCAGTGACAGTGGATGGACACACTGGGTTTGTGCTCAGTCATTGAAATCCATGCTGAAAAAGTCAAAAAGTTTCTCTCAATCCTCAATATTAATCTGAGCTTTTATGAACATCTACATGATCAGTATTAAACATAGGAAAATACCTGATTTTCACTGAAGAACTGCAAAATACAGAGAATAATATAATATTAAATACTGATAAATCACTTGAGAAAAGTTAAATATAGCCTAGAGAAAAAATGTATTTTGAAACTGCCACAAAAGTAGCACTGGGCATTTATGGGTTAATCGCAAACATTATTTAAGTGAGAACTTGTTCCCAAAGCCGTTCTGCTGTGTCTTTGTTGGTGAGGTTGTTCATTTTGTCCACTCTGGCCAAAAACAGCTGAATGGACAGTAAAGAAATACAGTTCCTTCTACTGATGTTTGTTTGTAGAGTGTCCAGAGCAGGCAGAAGAATGGATGAAGCTGGACTTTTGGATTGGCCTTAAAGGGACTGGAGGTAAACCAGTGACGAGACTGGACCAGACCAAATGAAAAGTTTTTACAATGTACATCATACAACACTGTTCTACAGTTGGATAAAATGGACCCTGATATACAATAGATTACATATAATATCAACTAACAATGAGACATGTACAAGTTTTAACTATATCTAATCATCCTTGGCTGAAGAACAAGTCCCCAGTGATCCAAAAACACAATCACCTAACACTTCAGAAAAGTTTGTATTCTATTTCTTCACACTGGTGTCATTTAAATGCACTTTTGCAGAGGTCTATTTTCCAGTTGTTCCATTACCGTGGAACACAGAGGCTGCTTGTATCTATCTTTTAACATAGCTATATCTGTACTGAACCATTTATTCCGGCCTGTAATACCACTTTGTACTGGTGCATCCATCACATCACCATTAAGAATTGCAATGCCTTTAAGCCTCTTAGGCACATTTCCCTTTTAGCCACCATGACTTTTTTTGATACCGGTGCAACCACAGGAATCTCTAATTCTGCATAAATTTTAGCAAAGCCTTCTTAACCTAATTGTGAATTGTGAAGACAGAGATGGTTATGTGAGGTTATAAATTTCCAGCAACTCCTTGGACCATTAACAGGTTTAATATGGTTTAATCGATAAAAGTGTCTGAGGAAGAATTATGATCAGTGTGATGACGATGATTGTAAGTTCAAGTACAGGTTTTAAAGTCTCACAAAATAATATTCACTTTTCATGTGTGTACGCTGTATTCATACTGTCATTAAAATAATAGGCTGAGGAGATCTACAGTCTGATTGTAATGCAATAAATACATGACTGGAATAAAAACTTATGTTTAAACTTCTGTCAGAATGAATAAATACAGGGGTTCACCCACCACCCACACATTAACTCAGTATTCTCACAAATCACAGTCTTTTTAAAGAAACATTTCCTATTCCCTTGCTCTCTTTTTTTTCCATTTCTGGTAGACATTAATTTACACAGCATCACCAGGACAATGATATCCACTTGATTTGTTGAATCATATTAGCTTCAGCAGGGATTTTATTTCTCACTTAAAACCATCAGTATAGAGAGAATGGGAATTTAAAGAAAAGGCAAATTATAGGTAACATGTCCACATTTAACTAAATGACCTAAAACTAATCTAAAACGACTGGGGCTAAGTGTTTTGTTGATTTTTATACATTATATCATATTGTTTGTGGGGACACATGGTAAACACCACCGGTGTTTTATGACAACAGTACAAATTCTAACAATTTATGTAAAAACAAATTCTTATTTTTTTTCCTCATGCCATTTTACAACAATAATCCATTAGAGAGCTAATTTATTGTGCCTTCATTGCTGATCTAGCTTATTACAATGCTAACTTATTACTTAGGTAACTGGGTTTCTAAGTTAAGCTAGCACTGTGCAATGTTGCTGCTGTAGAGGAGCAGAAGAGTGACACTTAACCCAGACGTGAGCTTTTTTCAGGCCCAGTGCGCTGAACATAGAAGCCAATGCACAGTTGGCATAAACACATTAGCACTTACATGATGAACCTTCAAAATTATATTGGCTAATATTACTCATGACTATATACATTACCAGTAAAAAATTCATAAAACTTTTTCATTAACATCAGATTTTTATCTGTAATAGTGATGAAAACATTTCTCATGACCCCAGTCGACATCATGACATCATCAAATTCCACCTTTTGTTATCATTTTGACTGACAGTGTGCATTTTGGTGACCTTGTTCTGTTTTAAAGGTTGAAATATTTAGTGACATCTAGTGGTGGAGTTGCAGATTTACAACCAACTGAATATCCCTCATCTCACTGTTCCCTACAGTGGCCACTAAACATGTAAAAGCTCTGGGTTATTTGAACTGGTTTTCAGTCGTAGTAGGTGGCAGCAATGCACTGAACCTTTGATGCCTCCTACTATTTAACAGGAAAAGAAGAAGAAGTCTGTTTGAAGTAGAAACAGGTGGACTCCTTGAACATTAACCCAGTCACACTGACGATATAACCTGGTCAATCTAAACTTTTTTTTGTTTGTTTCCTCATTTCTCAGTTTCAGGTGATCATACTGTAATGAAAACTTTTAGAAATTACATGTTCATGTAGATTAATTTCGCTGCTTCTTAACATTAGTTCCACTGTTGTGTTTCACACAGACTCTTATTGTGACGCACATGAGGCCAGGATCCACACACAGTTGTGTGTTAGTTCCATCTTCAGTTGTTCGTCAGTTGGATCCAAATGTGTTGAAGACTGTAGTGACATATTGTCTGTAGATGTTATTGGACTGGTTTGTTGTTGTTTATATCTATAGATATTTTTATATATACTTTTATACTGTTGTTATTGCAATTTCTTTATAAATATGTGTTATATATCCTTTTACTTTTATACTTTTTGTGGTTGTTGTTTCAGCTGGTTCTGGAAAAAAGGATAAGTTTATCATTTTCAGACATGTCTGTTTCACATTTTTGCCATTTTCACCTAATTCAAATAATTGTTTAATCAAATCAAAGAAAATAATCGATTGATTAATTGATTAAAAAAACACTTGATGGCAGCTCCAGTTGTGGGTCTATCCACCTCTATCCTCGGTCTGTGCCCACTGAAGACATCCCCTCTCCATAACAAAGCTGTTTTGGTGGAAAACTTAACCAAACCTGAACCGTGGCATTGTCATAGTGGGAATGTAACACTTGAGTTGTACATTTTAAATGTAAGCTGCTTGGTCTGATTCATGCTGCTGTGTACGTCCACTAATCCATGGTGCTACAGAGGCACGAGCCCAGCAAAGCTACAAACACTCATACATGTCGTTCTGAGAGTGTTTTTATCTATTTTTTTGGCCATTCAAATAATCGATAATGGAATCAAAGAAAATATCAAGGCCCTGTCACACCTTGACGGTTTAGGTAGCACACGCCGACGTATCAACATGTCTCTAAAACACTGGCCTAAATTGAACCATCAATGTTTTGATTTTTATTTTGAGCGTACACCTAGCTTACATAGAACATTTGAATAACTTTTAAATAACTTATACCAAACAAAACCTCAGTGTGTTGTCCATGTCGTAGCCAATAAAAAGGCTGCTGCGAGGATTCAAATCATAACCGCACTAGACATCGCAGTATCAGCGCCGTCAGAGAACAGCTCGTAGGTGTCCTGCTGCTGGTTCATCACAGCGTCTGGAGGAGTACTGACGGGTTCCTCCTGTCAACCCATTTTAACAGAGCCTACCGGGCGGCTCCAGAGCCACACGTGGCTCTTTCATCCCTCTGCTGTGGCTTTGGAAAATGAATAAGTATTTAATTTAAATGTATTTTATTTTAGTTGGTTAGTTTTTTAATTAGTGATCTTAGGTGTTACAGGTATTATCTCCTGTTGCATAACAAATTCCAGTCGCTGTCCAGAGGGGAGGTGCTGAAACGCTGTGCTGTGTGTCTGGAGGAGGTGAACAGAGGTCGTCCAGAACACATCGAATACATCTACATACATCAATATGCGTTGGAGGTAAGTTCAGTATAAGTTACACATAGGTTCAAAGCACCTTACTGATAGGTTAAAAATTAGATTGAGATACGCTAGATATTATCTTGACATATTTTGACAAGTAACGTGTGTGAATGTGTGTGAAGATTGCATAACTTACCTACAACTTAGGGCCCACGTATGAGACATACTGTACGCTGGCTTACAGTGAAAAATTTTACAATTGCACAAAATTTCTTGACGACCTCCCGTCTATGACCCATACCACTGTGCTCTTAACTTACACAAAACATACCCATAACTTATTTCGTATTTGCCAAATT
>JAPQRQ010000009.1:2920914-2931395 GCA_037367365.1 Apogon talboti | reverse complement strand
ACAAACGTCCTGCCCCCTCTAATAAAAGTTTATGAAGGTATGGAAAAGGAAAATGAGGTGCACAACAGCGGGAGACATAGAGGAATTAGTAAAGCGTCTTAAGTTTCACTTGTATACTCGTATGGTGTGACCCCCCCGTCGCCGCTCCGTCACCGGCATGTTCCCCCTTAACATTCCTGACTGCCACCTCATATATGACTATCTGGAACCGTCATCTGTTATTTTTTGTGCATACTGTATGTGTTGTATTTTCAGTGCAGAGACAAAAATATAAAAGACAGTTGATGCAATAATGTCCTCTTTTATTCCCTCACCCAGTGAGAATCAATAAGGAATTGGATCAATGAGCAAAGTCGATAATGGAATCGGAATCGTTAAATTCTTATCAATGCCCATCCCTACAGGGGCCAGCACAAAACTAAACCTAGCAAAAACTTCACATAATCACATAAAGATGCATTAATCTTCCACAGTGAACCTTTAAAGTATGGAGCCACCTCTAACATATACAGTATGTACTGCTCATCTGCATGGATGGACACGTGCTTAAATATATTACATTTGTGATACATTTGGAAGTACACTGAATATCTGAATATACACAGAATTATGATTGGAGGAGCCACATGTCAGTTTTCCTTTTGTATTGGTGGGTTTGGTTTGTGTCTGTACACTGCACTGGTGCTCGGGTGAGGGGGTGGCACTGAGGGTGTGCACGCACCTGTTCTCCTGGGCTGGCGTCTGGAACATGGCGTGGGGTGAGCGTCAGGAGTGAAATTTTCTGTTGACCGCTATGCTACGCTACGCTACAGTACACTATACTTTGCTTTGCCTTATTGTCTTTGCACGGACGATTGTAATTGATTGGAGCTTCTGTTTTTTTGGTTTTTTTTGGGTGGTTCCTGGTTAGCTGCAATAATGATATATTTCAAAAAAGTTTTATACATTTGGAAGTAGAGATGTGACAATACTGACATTTTAGTTGATGATCATTTATGGCACTATATAGGCCTATTAATAGTTAAATAATAGATATAGAGTAAGAGTAAAGAAGTAGGGCTATTGACTTGTTCCTATAAAAAGAGACCAATACGGAACTGGTGCCATTCTAGGTAAACGGGTTTTTTGATAGAACCAAAAAGTTATTGGTTGGAAACTCTGAACAGTAGGTTTTCTATTGAGCTGAAGCGTGAACCACTGTGGTGTCACATTCCACAGACTGGAGGGACAAATGGAAATGAGAATTAGTCTGAGAAACCAGTGGACTGTTGTGACTGTTGTGACTGTTAGTTGTGCTCAAAATTCTTATCTTCCATAAATAATTAAATGAAGAATTTCCTTGTCTGTCCTTCACAATAAAATGTCTTTCTTTCCAGAAAATCCTCTAAAACACCGACACATACACATAGAGAAGCGCATCCGTCCCAGTGGAAACATACGTCTAAAAATGTCATGTTGGGCGCGTCTCATCCCGATGTGTTCATCAGTAAATCCAGTGTCCAGATGGTAACGGAAGGAGACATCAGACTGTCGTCCCTAAAGAAGAAGCAGAGCCACGCAGCCACCGAGTCGGCGTGAATCTCTTATCTGCGGCGGTCCCTGTGGACCGGCACAAGAGCCTACCGGGCCACGTCTGCCTGCCTCTCCAAGTGGCCACAGGGGACGGCCAATTAGCAGATCCCATAAAGAGGCGCTGTGGCCCTAATAAGAGACGGAGGGAGAAGGAGAATCAATTAAACCTGCACTGACCCCCAGAAACGACATGGGACGATCTGTCTCAGCAGCACCTTTGAAAGGCGGCGGCAGTGGGCTGCCTCAGACTCTTACGGTTTGTTTTTGGTGATCCAAAATCAGACATGATCTTCAGACTGTCGACTCAGGGGAAAACAGGAGAGACTGTGTGCTAGAGAAGTGACTGCAGGTGGGTTTCCATCTACATACACCACCAAATGTTACACAATATTCACACAATGTGCTGAAGTAACTGTGTTTTGTGCGTTTGACGGACTCGTCCTGTCTGAACTCAGACTCCTACAGTTTGTCAAATGGTGCCGTTTCACTGCTGTTTTCAATCTGACATTTCTGTTTGTTCCATGAATTCATTCATTGAATGTTGTAGACTCCTCTAGAGCTATTGATTATTTTTTTCAATTCAATTAAAAGATTATTTGAGTAGGCAAAAAAAAAATGGTAAAAAATGTGAAACAGACATGTCTGAAAATGACAAACTTGTCCTTTATTCCAGAACCAGCTGAAACAACAACCACAAAAAGGTCAAAAGTAAAAGAATGTATCAAATATATCTCTATGGAAATAACAACAGGTTAAAAGTATATATAAAAATAGCTATAGATATAAACAACACCAAACCAGTCCAATGACATCTACAGACAATATGTCACTACAGTCTTCAACACGTTTGGATCCAACTGACGAACAACCACAGATGGAACTAACACACAGCTGTGTGTGGATCCTGGCCTCATGTGCGTCACAATAAGCATCTGTATGAAACACAACAGTGGAACCAAAATTAAGGAAACAAAGGTTCAATTCAGGAAAACTGTAATGAAATAATGTTGTTATTTGATTGGAGGTGGTTCATCAGTTCACCTCTCGTCTCCTTATTAGACACACACTCACATCAGGATTTACCAACGTTTCCATCTCTCCTGTGTGTTAAAATGTTGTTTTCTCGTGTAGTTTCAAAGTTTAAGCCTTTCCACTCTGGTTTCTTACTACACAAATTGTAAAAACCATTGGATTTAAACAGAGCAGTAACAAGGAAAATAGTTATGCAGATATTACAATTTGGCCAAAAATATGACTTAGGAAACGAGGCCAGGGCTGGACTGGCCGGACGGGATGTCCGCTCGTTTCCCCGGTGGGAGGACAATTTTGTCCCAGTCCAGCGCTGTATGAGGCTCACAGTATTCCAAAAGTACATGAATATGTGAAATATGGAAAATGTGGAGAAACAAAAAACTAAATTCCATAGTTTAAATAGAGGTTATTTCAGGTCATTTACAGTAGATAAAACAAACATTATGGAAGACAGGGTTCCTCTGTCAGGTCCTACTTTTCAGTAACTACATTGGACCTTTCAGTCACATTTACAGAAATATCTGGGAAGATCTCACATGCTATTTCAGACCAGTTATAGATTGAACATCCAAAGTCATGCATTGTGAACTCTTTGGACATTTGCACTAAAACTGGTCACCTTTTCTTTTTTCTCCACCTACAACTACATTTTAACAGTTTTTCTCAAAACTTTCTTGAGTGTCACTGAGTACATTTACTTGTATAGGGATATTACACTCTTCTAAATATGAATATATGGGGATTCTTGTCAGTACAGTTGGATTTTTTTCTGTTGGTTACAGTTTACAATCGTCAAAACACATGAGTGTGTCCTTTGTTTTTGACTGATGTTTCACAGATGCAGGTGAAAAGGCCTAGTATGTTTGATAAATAGCCTTATGTTGGTGAAATAGAGGAATTAGTGGTGATTTAATAACAAATAAAGACACTACCAGGTTTCCAAAAGGAAGTTGGTGCTGGTGCATTGTGGGTAGCTTCCTCTCATTTCTGTTTACAGAGCTGTCAACAAAAGCAGCAGAGGCACCTCAGGAGGGAGGAGAGGATAATGAAAAGTTTGCACTCTGTTTTAGACAATAATTCATAGCAGAAATTAAATTCCGCATACAGTTTTCTTAATTTGACTTTAATTAAACAATACTCTATAAATGGTATTTTCAATGACCAAATGTTCCCATGTAGCTAAGCAGAGGGTCCCCAGCCATTAAGACTGATATAAAGTTGGTCTCCGGGGGCCCGACTGCAGTCTGATTTGCAGGAATGACAGCTGATGACTTCAGAAAGTTAATTAACTTTTCAATTAGGATTGCATCTGACATTGCAGTTGTGTCTGTGAGAGCAAACCAGACTGCTGTTCAGGGAGAAACAGACTTAGTGTGTAATAGATTGATGCACTTCAGTGTCTTTGAGCACTTGAATAATGGTTTGTAATGTGTGCATGTGGCATCAAAGTGATTGTGCTGCTTTTTATTTTATCATTAGATAGTTGTGATTATGTTTAAAGGTGATTTGGTTGGGTTCTCTTGTCTCACTCACACATATTCTATTCAAACACAGGTTTTATCAAATACTTAAATCATTTTGGATATTGTGGAGACATTGAAGCTGCTGTGTTTGATCATGTTTGGGCATCAGTGGGTAAAATTCCCTTCAGCATGTTGTCATTTAAATGGTCTGATGCCCTGTTCACAATAACAGATATTTTTCTAAACAGATATTTTCTATCTCCATTTAAAAAGAAAATTTGGTCCACATTCTTCATTTTAAAAAAATATCTCTGTCACAGAAACATGTACAAACTGGTCCAGAGGCTCAGATAAACCGTGTGGACAGTGTGGATAATACTGGATGTAGAAGACACATGCAGATTTTCCAGTCAGACTGACGGTTTAAGGGCCTCGTATGTGCAGAAATCATCATAAACCATGACCCCTTTGGGTTTTAACCTCAGTCAGACATAATAAGACAAACACACACCTCTAGTCTCTGACTTCACTGCTTTTGTTCACTCTCTTTATTTTAAATGAATGTTGTCAAAAACTGCATCTTTTACAAATAAAAGCCTAAATAGTGTGTGTTTCCTTTCACACAGGACCAAAATCTCCCCCATCCACAATAATATGGATATTTTGTATTTCCTCTTAGTTGTAAAGTTGTGTTACCTTAATGTGGATGTGGACAGGTGTCTGGATCAGCGCGCATGTTGGTCTAATGTTCTAAAAGTCATGTTCTAATGTTCCAAAATACGTTATTAACAACTTAAATGTGTTTTTCTTGTATTTTTTATATTTACTTCTTGGATTTAAAAAAAAAAAAAGCCTTTTACGGGCAAGGAATCAAATGTTTTTACTGTCATGTAGAAAATCAACGTCAGTGAAGTTACCATATTTGGTTCCTTGCCCGTAAGAGGCATTTTTTTTTTTTTATGTTTTATAATCACTCAGCTTTCCTTGAACACATGGATACACACAAACTGGACTTTTGGAATTTTTAAAAATACCTGGTTCTTTTTTCTATTTAACCCTTTTACAGGTGGATGAGAGGTCCACACGTAGAGAAAAATATCCACCTGGTAAAGTAGTGTGGATGGACATGAGCAGACACTAGAATCCTCTTATGTGGACTTATGTGAAGGTTATAGTCAATTACAGATATTTTCAGACAAGTAAGGGGTTAAATCTGTGACTGACAGCTGTAATCACTAGTCATTGTTTGGGTTCAGTCAGATGTGACTCTACTGCTCCACCCCATGGATCCAGATAGAAGCTTGGAAAAAGTGGCTTCGAACTGTTTCAGATTCAGCAAGTTTCTGTGGCTTTAACCTGGTTATCAAATGACTTGGGTCACGTGACTACGGCTGTCATGGTATTGACATTTGAATCAAAGCTTAATCCATACATTAACAGCCAAGAGGCCTCTGTGTGTGTGTGTGTGTGTGTGTGTGTGTGGGCGTGTGCGTGTGTGTGTGTGTGTGTGTCCGAGGATTCACACAAAATCCAAAAAGAGCTGACTGCTGCAGTTTGGCATACTCATGTATTTTTGGTCAAGGAAGACAGTAGCAATGTAGTAGCTGCTGGATGAAGTAGTAGCTGCTGGACAAATGCGGTACAGCATGCATGAATACACAACAGCATAAAAACAACCACATCCAGAACCTGTGGATCCCCATGGGTATACGCATTAGTTGCACTATAATTGATTGTGATTATTGTCTGTTCTGTTAACTTTATGCCATCTCTGTAAGTCCAGTAGTTGTTTAATTGTGCATGTATTCACATTATGAGGAAAAAGAGACAGAATTTTAAATAATATTAAATAAATTATATTTATGTTTTCCTGTTGTTGATTAAAACTGGCAGATAAAATAGATTCTTATTACAATTAAGAAAATAGTGACTAAAGTTTTCCACTCAGGTCCATTACAGCTGGGCAAGGATAGAAACAATCTATGTACACACTCAAAAATACAGACTGGATTCCAAAGTTATAATTACTGTATTAACATGGTTGAAAAATACATTTTTAACTTAATTTCTGTGAACACATATTTTCCAGACTGCTAAGGCTACACCCACAGTAGTACGTCTTTTATCTTTTATAGTTTTACAACAAATTATTAATACAGTTTGCTTGTCATTAGGACTATTTGTCGTCTTAAAGCCACTTTTGCAATAACGACTCGGCCTTGACTAAAATCACTCAAAAAACAAATGTATGTATCTTGTCAAAAGCATAGTCTTTGTTGATTTTAATGTTGTTTTGTCGTACTGTTCTTTGTTTGTTTGTTATAGTGTTGTTTTTTAAAAGCCTAACCATGGACACCGTCTGCAAATTAACTATAATGGCTATAATCCTACATAGAATGCATTGGTTACATATTTTAAAATATAACTGGTTAAATGTATTGGCCCTGACAAAATTTGAATTAAAAAAATGTTTAAAAAATTATTAAATATGAAAAACTGACACACTGTTTTCTATAGTCTGTTTGAGATTTAACAACTTCTCAACAAATGTCCAACTACATTGTACAGAATTATGTAAATTGAATATTTCATGATATAACAAGACAAATTACAGTTTAATTATGTCATAAGTTTGTTTCATTATAACACTGATACAGCATGAACATAAAGAGTTAAAATGTGATAATGTCTTGTTATAACATTTTTTAAAAATCATGAAAATGTCAGTTTAAAAGGTGAACACATCTTGTTATAATGTGATGCTGGCAGTAATGTGCCTCTATGACTGCATGTTATTTCAAAATAGTTTCTTTTATTTTTGAACAAATGTACATTCTCTTTAAGTTTTACATTTGTACCAACAGCATAATAGAGATAAAGAAGCGTTCATTTGTGAATTCTGTCCAAACATTGTATCAGATGTCCTCACTTATTTCCTGCCTTTCTGCTCTTGAATCTGATTGTTTCAATTAGTCGATGATTCCTCAATTTTAAGCTAATATTACGTGTGCGCTGGGCTCTAATTGAAGGCCGGGTGGCAGTGTGCACTGACGTGGGGACAATGTGCTAGCGTGGCGCTACTCATTAGCCCGGCACTGCGTTACACCTGGGGTTCATTCAGAACACGGGTCAGAGGGCGCAGGAGTTTGTACGATAATTATTGACAAACAGATGTTATAAAGTCATTTATGGTAATGCAATCATAATAAATGGGCTTTGTGAAGCCGGGCAGATGAGCGGAGGGAGAGGACGTCTATGCAAGAAGGAGGGAAAAGAGGGGCTGCTGGAGTGATTGCATTAAAGGCTTTTGATGATGGAAAAATGTATGGAGAAAAGAGCACCTGCATCACTTTTACAGAATGACGATGCCAAATAATTGCGACTGAGGCTGCGTTTTTCCTCTTCAATGTGCGTTCTTGCCTGTAAACTGTGTAAAATCAACAACAACCAACCATTTAGAGCATATGCCTTGAAATTTTTATTGTAAAAGAACCTGGTGTGATGTTATGTCACACCGAGATGCAAAGTTCAAATCCAACCCAAATGTGTGTTGAGGTATTTAGCTGTTCATCTGACTAAATACACCCACCAACATACTGCCTGCTGTATACTGTTATTACCTCATTTTTAGACTAGTGAAAACCATATCTTTAAAGTGTTATACTCAGTAAGACACATTATCTGGGAACACAGAGTAGTATTTGAAACCCCATGTGCCACAAATATGTGGTACAACGTTGTGGTATATTTTTTATTATTATTTATTATTATTAAGATTAGATTAGAGATCTAAGTTGTATAAAAAGTCAAGATATAACTTAAATAACAGAGGTTTAAATGTAAAGTTGTCTTATTATTCACCTCATTGGTCCATATGTCCTGTCCTCTGCATCTGTGTATCCAATGAATTGGGTTTTTAAAGACAATTGAAAACAATATTTTGGAGCATGAAAACGGACAGATGACTTATTGGTCAATATCAGCCCTAAAAATATTTGACACTCTTGGATATTAAAGCTGCAGGAGAAAAATCAGGAGGGAAAAAAAAAAACAGAATTTGACGATGCACACCTTCCACTCAGACTGAATCTATAGATTAAATATAAATACATGTAATCTGACATTTTATGGCATCAGGAACCAAGCTTCAATCATACGACAACACTAACAGAGCGGTAGAATGACGCCAAGGCCATGTCTGACAGAATCTCATCAGCCATTGGAAATTACAGCTGTCAATCACAACAGAAAATGCCTGTGACTGGGTAAAATCTGGGCGTCATGGAGTCAATCTCCTACAGCCTTAAAAAAACAAAGGTAAGGAGTAGATGCAGAAGTCCCATGTCCTCTCAGACCACCTCAATTACAATATGCTGACAGGTAAATGACCAGTGACACTAAAAATCTATAAAGCAATGGCAGCTTTAAGTGTTTAAGTTAAAATGATGACCATCTAAATAAACACTAAAACATTAATGACTTAATCTGAGCATGAATCTCTAACTTAATCTTGTTTTCAGTCCAAGTCAGTAATTTCAGTGGTGAAGCCTAATATTTGCAAATGGCCACAACTGCAACACCAATACAAAAAAAAAAATATATATTCCTAAATAGATTACATGCTTTCTGAAACAGTTCAGTAAGAGCATTTTGAATTCCCACTCTAAAAGTCCGGTATTCATGTTTTTCAACCATTGCATTAGTGTGCACTTAAGTGTCATCACTGCTTGGACCCATTTATTACTGCTTGCAGATATATTTCTGATTGAAAGTTGCAAAACAAGTTAAAAGTATAAAATGGTTCCAGACTTTTCTATTTAGATATTGTATTATTTGACATAATAACATAAAACTGAGCTGTTGTTTGAGAAGCTGGTCTCTGATTGGCCGGTCAACATCTGACATGATGATTCTGTTACTGTTTTCATCTACTGACATTTACACATGTTTTTGTAATAATTCAGTGAACACTGTGCACCCCCCAGTTGGTCCAAACATGCATATCCACATTTAATTACCTTTAGTAATCAGTTATTTGTTTCCAGTGCACCCAGTTACCATTTATCAATGCAACAACTTTTCCACTTTCAACCAAGTCTGAAAACAATTTTGAAACACCTCAAGATTTTTTTTTCTGTTTTCTGTATTTTCCATCTTATGTGACAATTAAAATACAAAAAACATAGTTGGTTAGAAATGCACCAATAGTTTACCTCAGAATTAATAATACAGAAGGTTTGTGTACATTTATGGGATTGCTTTTTTCTCTATGCTGTGATCACGCTACATCCAAACACACACATATACAGACACATTAGAACAGTACGGATGCCAAATGGTTGTGGCTAAAACCATGTTCCTCTCTCATTAATGTATCTTTAATTTTAGTAAATTCCAAAATGACTGTCCATTTAGTGCACTTGTCTTTCTGTTTCTATTGTAAAAGGAACCTGATGTGATGTTATGTCGCGCGCTGAGCCTCCTGTTCAGACTTACAGCCAATCCCAAGTGTGTGTTTAGGTATTTAGCTGCTTTTGATCATAACACCGACATTTAATTATAAAAATAACCTCTATCCCCAGCATAAGGAGCCTCCTCACAAATAAAATATTAGCAACTAAAAGGAGGGGAAAGCTAGGTGTCTTTACATATATTGTCATTTGCTATAAGACACCCTATCTGTCTCTCGAAATGTGTCAGGAATTACCGCCAATTCCAAAAACATGCATTAGCCCCCACCTTAGGTGCAATAGTTCTTTTTACAGCGGGCAAATATCGCAGTGAAACACGGCTGTGCGAGGCAGCTAACCTGGCAGCTGGTGGAGAATAACCCTGCACAGGAAGAAAGCAACCATGTTATCATGCACACACATGTGGCCTGGGTAAAGATTAAGCCGTATTCATCCCTGGCTGCTTTCACTCTCTCCTGCCTCAGTCCATCACAAGATATGGCAGCCGTTCAGCCAGGAAGCCAAGGAAGAGGTGCCACGGATTTCACGGCGTTCCCAAATCAGGCCGTCTGGAGACTCGGGCGAGGTGCTCCGCCGCTCCGCAAAAAAAAAAAAAAAAAAACTCCTCGGCTTTTCCCACCGATCATAAGCTCTGCACTGATGCCGGGGGTTTGGAATTTTGTTGGATGGGAGTGTGAACAGAGCCCCCCACCCCACCCCCACTAACACACACATATACCCTCAATACAATCCCCTGTTGTGTGCATGGAATTGGGAATCATCTGCTGATTCATGCTTTCTGAGATCTATTGTCTTTTCTGAGGTGTTAATATTTTCATGGAGTTTTTTTTTTTTTTTTTAGAGGAGTGGATTTACTTGAATGAAAGCCGGAGTGTAAGAAAGAAAATGATCATTTAGCATGGAGAAGTGAGGGATCATTGCATGTCCCAGCTGACATGTACAT
>JAPQRQ010000009.1:2757323-2770884 GCA_037367365.1 Apogon talboti | reverse complement strand
ATATATTAGTGTATGTCTCTAAATGTATTTCTATAGACACATACTTTCAGATTGTTTTCATTCATCTTGTTAAAGTTCTTATTGAAGAGTACGAGACCTTCATTACATGCATTTCAATATGGAAATTGTCACTGACTTTTGTGCACAAGACAAATAAATGAACTGAAGCGAAAAGCCAAATGTACCCAAATACAGAGCCACTAAATTATGCAGTGGGGCCAAAGACCTAAACTGGCATTTTAATGAGCCTGTTGTCACCTCTCATAACTGGAAGCTGAACAAAGAAGCAAACAATTCAGCCCAGTCCCCTGGGAGCAGAGAAAAGAGCCACTCAGTGCAGTCAGAGCTGTATATTATGCCCTGAACTTGCTTTTTGGTTTTAAGCAGCACATGCATAATAACGTGGAAATGACAGTGGTTTGGATTGGATAAAGTCTGCTGACATTATAGAGCAACGTCACCGCATGGAGGAACAGTGTTTCCAACTCCTCAGTAATGACAGTATCTACTGTCTGTCCTAAAAGTTCCTAAATGACATCATCACCTAATCTGTAAAATTGGAAATATGCATGTAACTAATTAACGATGTAGGAGAGAGGTTTAACATTGTGTTAGAGACAAAAAGTGAGTATAAAAACACCCTAAATATGTTTAGAACTACAAATGAACTATACTCTGTCAATTCTGTCTTTTTTTTTTTGATGTCCCAATTCTAACCGTCTTCCTTTACCTTTATCCGGGCTTGAAGACCGGCTAAAGCAACCCAAAAGAGACACTCTGGAGAAGTTACTTAGGTTATTTATTTATCTATTTTAGTTTTTAGCTTAATTTTCTTTGGTTTGGGTTTTTACCCCTCACCCCGAGGGGTATTGTAATCGTTTGATCATCTGTCTGTCTGTCTGTCCATCTGTCTGTCCGTTCAATGACGTAACGACATTATCTGAAGAATGCATTGAGATATTGGCACCAAATTTATACTGTGGGTGCATCTTGGCATGGAGCAGAAGCCTATTGAAAATAGCTCCATTCTGACCGAGGGGTGTTAGTGTGCAGCATGTTTAACCTTACAGGTTCACATAGGAGATGACAAGTCAAACATGTAAACCTGAACATTTTAACCATAACATTTTTAATTTTAGGTCTACATTAGCAATCTAAATGGACCAAAAAGAGTCAATAGAGAAAACTGTCAGTGGGATTGATTTATATTCAGTGCACGACATGCTTTCGCTCAGTATAGGTAAAATTGACAAATACAGCAACAAAGTGGCTAAATTTGTTGATAGGTGCTTTTTGAAAAACAAGTTGCTAGGGTAGTCTGAAAAGTTGCTAAATCTAGCAGCAAAAGTGTGAAGTTGCCATCAGTGTGGAGGAGGTCATCGCACTATAACATGTGAGGCTGTTTTTAATTTCCTGTTGATTTTTTAACTGACTGCCCTCACTTAACTGTGTTTATAATTACTGTTGCCATGACAACACAGATCTTCAACTCTCAAATCAGGGCCACATAAAACCACGGACCACACGAGGAAGAAAGAAAGAAGGAAACTGCCTTCAGTTGTAGTGTGTGCGCTGGCCTGTGTGGTCACCGTTGGATGCACATCACAGACCTTCCAGATCCACCGCGTTAAGACGCACCGCAGATTTCTAGACCTCCTGACTGATAAGCAAATGTCAAGAGTCACATGTCTATTTTCACACTTTGTTTCATAAAATGTCAGAGGTCCAAGCCTTCAGGTGTGCACGTAATAAAACAGAAAAAAGGAAACGTGGAGGACGAAAGGAAAAACTGCCCGTGTTTTAACATGACGACATTTAGATACTGCTTTGTGTGAAGGCATTTTATTTGTGGTAGCTAATGTTAGATAAAGACGCTAAGACAGACGCTCAAGTCAACAGTCAGTGGCTTGTGCTCTACAGCAGGGGTTCCCAGTTTTCCATTCCAAGGCCCCCCAAACAGCTTTAGCCTCTGGCCAGGGCCCCCTTCACTAACCCATCGACAATACAAGACAATAAAGGTCAAAAAACATTGACCTTTAGAATGTGTTTTCTTACTTTTATTCACCATACAATAATTATTCAATTTGTTTAGCATAAGAATATTATTAACTAACATGTTTCCACACTGTATATTCACACTGCAGCCGCAGAACCCACTTTGAAAACCACTGTTCTAGAGCATTGATTCTCAACTGGTGGGTCTTCAGTGGTCTGCGGGTCTTTGTCTGGGCGAAAACTAATGTTAACCAGTCCTGTAGTTTAGTTTTTATGGAGCTGAGCACCGTCCACGCACACTCCCCAACAGTAGGTGGCGGTAATTCACTCTCATGCTAATCAACACCAGATATTTCACAGCATAAAAGACCAAAAAGCTTCTATTCAAATCATGGCAAAACTCAGGTATGACAACGACTACATCAGATATGTAGTGACTGAGTGCACTTTTTGGTTTTGGTTCAAATACACCTAATTTAGTGTTAAAGGGAATGTTTCCCTCTTTAGCATCACCACCTGCTGCTCAGTCTGCTTTATCATTAAACTTGTCTTCTGTGTTGACATTCTGTGATATTCTATATTATCTCAGGTTCAAAACACATCATCTTTTCCATTAAATGCATTTGAGAAGTTAAACTTTTATCAGTTTGGGTCGCTGCTTCTACATCTACAGCCTTGTCCGTCTCTCCTTCACTGTGGTTTCTTGGAGTTTTTCCTTGCCGAGAAGGAGGGTTTAAGGACGGTGGATGCCCGGGACATTAATCCATTTGCTTCACCGTCTCTTTACTAACCGATTACTTGACTGTTTGCTTATTTTCTTTTTGTTTTTTTTTTTTTTTTTTTTTTTTATCAATTCAACAATTTCTGTAAAACCCTGTGAGGCGACTTTGTTGTGATATTGGGTTCTATAAATAAAATTGAATTCAATTGAATTGCTTGTCATTGAGGGGGTCCCGAAGCCAGAGCAGTTGAGAACCACTGTTCTACAGAACTTTGCTTAGAATATTTGGCGTTGTGCTGAAATTCTTCTCACCGTTATCACAGATTTCAGCTTCCCCTGTTGCACCAGGAGGCAGTTCCAGGACCCATTTAGAGCTGGCATCTAATCTCAAACTAGGTTTTTCATCATTCAACAGCCTCTTGGCTGGAAAAACTGGTTCCAGTGCAAATAACTGTTTATGGTCTGGTTATTGCAGCTAACATGTTCAAATGAAACTGTGGCAGACGGGGTGGAGTAGCGTCTAATGTTGGCAACTCCAGAGACCAAAAACCTGAGCTTTAGGGGAGACAAACAGGTCAGTCAACATAGGAAGAAGAAAAAAAGCACTCACCAATACCTCTAAATGCACTGTTAGACTAGGCCTACTGATATCTACCGGAACTTAGCAAATACACAAACATTGAGGCAAATTTTCTGTGTTGATAAGTCAGTCATAGATACGAAGGTTCAGTACAACTGGAAGGAAAAAAAACCCACCAGCCCTGAACTTAGAGCTGGCCCTCATCAAAATACCTGTTTTATTGCATCATTTGACTGTTTTTTTTTTTTTTTTTGGACCAAAGCCGACCACGATGCTTTTGCACCTAAACCTAACCAGTCCGTTACCATGACACTTTCACAGCATTTAACAAGTTTGGGCCAGATCCACAACAAGTCCGTCAGCAGCATCTGCAGAAGCAAAACTGGTGCAAACGAGACAAAATGATAACATATGGTAGAATTCTCTGCAAACTAAAACTTAGAGAATAGTTATGGATTCTAACCATTTCTTTATGTGAGTAAGTCTTATTTCCAAAACCATCTAATTCACAAAAGTCTGGCTCATGCAGTTTTGGTTTTGTAATGAACGTCTGAAAAAAGCTGGTATTAAACTCTTCATTCACTGTCTTTCTGTATCTCTCACTTCTTCCAGATCTTCAATTTTTATTTATAATTGGATCCCATTAAACAAAAATAATTATTTTTTAAAAAGAATAGGCAAAAAAAGTCAAAATGTGAAAAAAAAAAAAATAATAACAAACAACTTGTCCTTTCAGAACCAGCTGAAACAAGACCTGCAAAAGAATAAAAATAAAAGGCTATAAAAAATCTACATCTATAAAATCTATATAGAAATAACAACAATAACAACAGTATTCAAGTATATAGAAAAATATCTATAGATATAAACAATAACAAGTCAAATCTATAAACAATATATGCACTGCAGTCTATTTGGATCCAACTGACTAACAACTTAAGATGGAACGAACATACAACTGAAAAAAATAAAGACAGATATTTTTAATGTTTTTGTAAAAGCTTCAAACTTTAAAGGGCTAAGTGATGGTTCCAATGTAGAAAAGTGAACATACAGACATTTTCTGCCTTTGTCCTCGTCTCTTCTATCTACACTCCATGTTGTTTGTGTTGATCCTGCACCATGTGCGTCACAATAAGCGTCCGTGTGAAACACAACAGTGGAACCAATGTTTAACAGCAGAGAAATTAAGGAAACAAAGCTTAGATTCAAGAAAATTGTAATGGAATATTTTTTTAAAAATCATTTTGAGTCGATAAATAATTTCAGCTCTCCATCTGTTATAACCCTAAGTTCCATAAACTTTAGCATAAAAATGGTGGATGTTAAAGGGTTTCATGTGCAAGTACTTCCTGTTTAATAGGGGACCAGGCACCAAACTGAGGGAGGCCTTTGCTCAACAGGCCTCAACTGGACTCTCCTGTTGTCTCACAACTTTTCTGTAAAATCTTTCAACTATACCTGCAGTCCCTTGCTCCTACTGAAAATATGAAAGCAATAAAAACTAAATGTCTAAATGTAATATAGGATGTAATGAAATGTTGCTTAATTTTTTTCTTTTCTTTCTTTATTTTTTCCTTTTATATTTTTTTTTGTGTATTTTTGTACATTATTTAAATGTGTTGTAAATGGTCTTATTATTTTCTATCTATATGGCTTATCTTATTTTAATAATGCAAAAATAAAAAAAAAACAAAAAAACTAAGCCTAAATCTAAACATCATGACGTTATAGAGTGAGGACTTGCTGTATTAGTGTCTGAGGACACACAGGATACTGTCTCATGTCCTCATTGCATGCATCAGTGGAGATTTGATGATACAGTCCAGAATAGTCCAAAGCACAGATGCGTCATAATACCTGATACAGTACAGATACACTGGATGCAGAGTTTCTGTGGAAACCAACAACAAATGAACTGAAACTGAAAGCATTCTGAAAGACTGGCAGATATTTTTATACTCTAGCTGATAAAATGTGAAGAGATGTGGAATTCTACAGGCACCCATGAAATAACAAGCCATAATTTAGCAACACCAACACTTTTTTCAACATTGACAATGATGTGTTTGCCATGAAAATGTCTTGGTGTTTGATACCTGGAAACATATGTGAGGTTCAGGTAAATGCACCACTTTGCTCCTTTGTTGTCTGTAGAAATAAGTGAGTAACTATCTGTAAAATGCATCAGCATGGTTCTCACCGCTGTTGTGTGCCTCCAGCTGCGATGTTGAGTTGACCGCCACTTTGCACAGTGAGCAGTACAGAAGCCGCCGAGCCTTCTCCTCCTCCGTTTCCGTGTCTGTCTCCGCCTCAGGTTCGCCCTCGGGTTCGGCTTTAGGCTCCGGGTCCGGGTCCGAGGCTGAGGCTGAGCTGAGCTGAGCCTCTCCAGCCGCTGAGGTAGTCTCGGGGCCTGAGGCGACCGCGGCGCCCGGGACTAATGGCGAGGCTGCAGGCGCTGGCGTTGGAGTCGCCGTGGGGGAGGCCTGGGCCGCCGGGGGTTGTGCCGGTCTGAAGACTGAGGATAATGGTAGGGGGGCCGCTCCGGGGACGGCATCTGCAGCAAGAACACATGATTTGTTTGTTATCACAGATTTCCATCTATCACGTAGGGGGAAAATGTTTTATTCATGCATTCATGTATATTCATGTTGTAACAACAGGTGGTGAACATACATTAGTGGTGTCGACAGGAACGTTTCAGACCAATCAGTTGGGCACAAAAACAACAGCACACAAGCAATAAAGCTGATGCATCTCCAAACGCTAAGACTGACGAATTACTCACATAGACATCATAAGTGAACTGCGTATTCATATTTCTAGATATGTAGAGAGAGAAAACATCCAAACACCAGCACAAGCCAACGTTTACGTGTGGTTTCACTACAACACAATAAGACAGACGACGCCGCTGCGCCACACATCATATTTAACTGACATTTATTTTAAATGACGGCAATGACAATGATGTCTCATTTATTATGTCTATTATCTTGACTCCTCTCGCTTTCGCCTCAGTCCCATTCACTCCTTCTGACAAACTGGACAAAAACATGAGATGGGTAGGAAAGGCAAGGCAAGACAAGGAAAGGAAAGGAAAGGAAAGGAAAGGAAAGGAAAGGAAAGGAAAGGAAGGAAAGGAAAGGAAAGGAAAGGAAGGAAAGAAAAGAAAAGAAAAGAAAGGAAAGGAAAGGAAAGGAAAGGAAAGAAAGGAAAGGAAAGGAAAGAAAGGAAAGGAAAGGAAAGGAAAGAAAGGAAAGGAAGGAAAGGAAAGGAAAGGAAGGAAAGGAAAGGAAAGGAAAGAAAGGAAAGGAAAGGAAAGGAAAGAAAAGGAAGGAAAGGAAAAGCAAGGCAAGGAAAAGAAAGGAAAGGAAAGGAAAGGAAAGGAAGGAAAGGAAAAGCAAGGCAAGGAAAAGAAAGGCAAGGAAGGAAAGGAAAGGAAAGGAAAGGCAAGAAAGAAAAGGAAAGGAAAGGAAGGAAAGGAAATGAAAGGAAAGGAAATGAAAGGAAGGAAAGGAAATGAAAGGAAGGAAAGGAAAACAAAATCTATCTATCCAAATGAACTTTTGTCTACACTCTTTTCTAATTTAACAGGCTCCAGATGTTTATAGACTCATATATGGTACAACTGGTTTGATAGGGTGAAGGGTCAGAGTGGAATGTAGTGAAATCTACTGTCAGTATTTCAGATTACAAACTAACAGCAGTTTGTAAAAATGCTGCAGCCCCATGTTAGAGTAAGTGTGTATTTTGTCCATATCAGTGACATTAAGGAAACAAAGCTTGGAATCTAATAATTTTTTTAATCAATTTGAGTCGATTAATAGATTAATCGTTTCTGCCCTAGGTATGACACTACCCCTGTTGCTGATGGCTGAGGGGTAAAAGTAGTCTGGAGCTGCTGTGCACAATGTAGATATAAAATAACTTATTCTAACATTACACAATACAATGATTCATGTTTTCAAATTGTTATAAACTAATAAATACATAATTTTACAGGGTGTCCATAAAGTCTCTTTACAATTTAACAAATGTATTACAAAAACAAATGAATAGACAAATATGTGGGAATTATTACAAAATGAAAAGAAGATATTGAAGTTTTTTGCTTCATGTAATTCACCTCTAAAGGCATCATTGGTTTCATGGAGCACATCAGGACGGTGCTGGATTGGTTTCCATGTTGTATCATAGCCTCATCAGTAGAGTCAACGGCATCAGTGACCTTTGGGTTCAGGTCGGTGACGTCCCGTTTCTTTGTTCAATACACGATATCTTTAACATAACCCCACAGAAGTACATCAGGGCAGTGATATCTGGTGAACGAGGTGGCCATGGAATTGGACCATCCCTTCCAATCCACCGGTCTGGAAATGTTGGATTTAGGAACCCCCCAACATGCAGACCCCAATGTGGGGGTGCACCTTCTACCTGGAACATGATGGTTGGTTGAAGCTCGTCCAGTCGTGGTGACACATATTCAGTCTAAAGGTCAAGGTCATCTGCAGTAATTGATCTCTCGTTGACAAAAAATGGACCAATGATTCGATTGCACATGATCCCACCATGTGATTAAAAGCTTTGATAACCACTGAGTAGATAGAACTAATCTGATGAACAGGTCTCATCAACTGCTTTTGTAATAATTTTTTTAAAATTGTAAAGTGACTTTGTGGGCACCATGAATTACACTCCATCTCCATAATGAATGACCCACAGTTCCACAGTGCACATTTTAGAATAGAATAGAATAGAATAGAATGGAATAGAATAGGATAGAATAGAATAGAATAGAATAGAATAGAATAGAATAGAATAGAATAGAATGGAATAGAATAGAATAGAATAGAATAGAATAGAATGGAATAGAATAGAATAGTTGCTGCCAGCGACAGTGCACTTACATCTACATAACAACACAATAAGATACAGATATATAGTATATTAGAAAAGTATAAGATATAAAAGTAGTGTGCAATCAAAATATGTGCAAATTAGAAATATACTGTATGAAAGGGTAGAATTTAAGAATACAAAATAGTATAAAAATGTGCAAATGTAACAGTGTACACAATGTAAACATACATGTAACAGTGTAAACAGTGCAAATGTAACAGTCAAAATGCAAATGTAAACAGGTAAAAAAAACAGTTTTGCTGTTTGTTATTTGTGTGTTACACCTAACTGCATGTCACAAAAAAAGAAATAAATGCTCTCCACATAAAAGTCCAGTTAGTGTTGGTGTGGGTGTTTAATTGATTATCTGATACATTATGCATGGCAGTCATGTCTGCAAATGGAGTTCACATTATTATGTTTGACAGACAGCAGAAAAAATCTAAATCCAAAATGTGCTGTGTTGAAAGAAACGTCTGATATTTTTGGAGAAAGGCAGTGCTGAATCAATATATCTGACCCATAAAACAACACAACATGTCAGTCTGTGGAATACAGAGGACTGCTGCCACATTTACGAAAATGAAATTTAGCTTGAGCCGCACCAGCTGATCGATGCCAATGCCTCGGAGTTCTCCGTACTCCAGTGTCACCAAATGAAGATCAGCCAGCAAGGAGAGCAGATCAATAGTGAATTATGTCATGCTATTTTTGTGAGCCATTATATTTGGTTCCTATTTATCCCAGTGGAGGTGCACAACAGCTTGGAGCTATAGTGCCACAGTGGTTTTGCCTCAGTCACACATCCACAATGTATGTGACGGATGATGAAAAAAAGTCTTTTCTGTTGTGACATGTGAAGAAAAAAGCATAGAAGTGCTTTTCCAGAAACAGGTTTCATATTGAGGTGAGCACTTATCAGAGTTGCACTGAGCTGCTTCTTAAGGCCTCAGATGTATGTAAATGTATGCATTGTGGCTTTTTAGTGTGTCAGTGTTTGTGAGCGTCCAATCCATTAACCTATGAAATAGGTTTATGCCGCATTTATGCTTGTAGTAATACTCCTCTGTTACAGTCCAACGACTTCAACCATCAAATTTGCAGCAATTTCATGAAAGGCGCTGCATGTTATGCATTTAGAAATAAACAAGTGTAGGTTGGCAAACTGGTCGACGCCCTGATCCAAACAAGAGCTGAATATAAATGTAGAAGAAGTGGTTTAACCCATCAAAACCCAGAACTACTTTAGTGGCAGTGCCCAAATGAACTTTTTGCTTTATTTAACCTCTCTGAAGTGACTCGTCACCTTTTATAATAATATTATCCTGTGTACTTTGCATATTTAAGTGAAAATCATGTATTCTCCTATATTTAATTCACTGATTATGTAGATGTTCATAAAAGCTCAGCGTGGATTCCAAAGACATTTTCAACCAAATACATCATTAACTGAACATAAAAACAAGCATCTACAACCTTATTCTGTTCATGTTACTTATCATGTTTTATTCATATTGTTCATTTTGTTTATTTCATTTTTTCATTTGTTTTTGTTCATCTTGTGTCTTAATTTGTTCATGTTATTTATTATTTTGTTGTTCTTATTGTTCTTTTGCCTGTTTTTGTTGCTTTATTCTTTTTTATTTAAATTTTAGTAAATTTCTTGCTTATTTTTTTATGTTAAATATTGTTTTGTAATTTTTTTTATTCCAGTGTGTCCATCCACTGTCACTGATCCAACTCCATAGGTTTTACTGGTGAATCAAAGTTGTAGAAGATGACGGTGTTTTAATTTTCACTACAGAGCCTCTGAATGTCCACATGGGTCATATCTGAAGACCATGGACAGAAGACAAACTGTATTTTACACCAATTATTTACATGTATTGATAGGATTAGTGGATTAACAGGTATTAAACATTTTACATCAGTAGATGGTTTTGTCGCTGGCAGGTGTTTGGGTCTTTGAAAGTTAAATATAGAAAAATGCAAAATACAGAGGATAACATTATAATAAATGGTGATAAATCACTTAAGAAAGGTTAAATAGAGAGAAAAAGTAACACTGGGTCTTTATGGGATAAAGTTCAAAATGTGACAAAATTCTAAAAACATTTGACAACTGGTGTGGAATTCATTTGCAGGAAGAACTAGAACAGAATAGAACTGACCACAGCAGTGATTTAGAGTCTGCTGGGGCATTGCCCAAAATCCCCAAGGAGGTGTGTGTGTGTGGGGGGGGGGGGGGGCTCTCCAACCAGCATTTATCATCATTACATAAGACACGGGGCCGCCGCTACCATTACACACATCACACTCTGTGTTCAAGGCAGTGAGGACTGGAGGAGACGCAAGATCGACTAATGAGCATCGTCTTAATCATTATGTTCTTGTTTTTTCATTTGAGGTGAGACCAACACCACTCAAACCTTAGAGTTCCAGTTAAAAGATCACAGTTTTTTCTACATTTATATTCAGTTCTTTCACAATCTTAAGTCATAAATGGTAAATTGAATGCACTTATATAGCGCTTTTCCGTACAGTAATGGTGCCCGAAGCGCTTTACGTCATTCACACCAGTGGGCGGCTGCTGCCTGGGAGACATTTAGGGTTCAGTGTTCAGCTCAAGGACACTTCAACATGTGGAGCCAGGATTCGAACCACCAACCTTTCAGTCATTGGCTGAGGTGGCTCTACCAACTGAGCCACAGCCGCCGTAGAGTAGAGCAGAGCTGAAGCCGTTAATCAATTAATCGACTCGAATTGATTAAAACAATTATTTGATTACTATTTTCTTCATTTCCTTCATTTTTTCTAACACCAACTTAAACCAAAAACACTAAATATATGTACAGAAGTCTTAGGCCACCCTCATCTATGTTGTTTTACATGGTTATAATGAACATAACATCTATTTCTAATTCTTTTCATTGAAAAAAAAGAGGGAAATATTGTGCACTGCATTAAAAAAAAAAAAAAAAAACTACATGGCTTCTACAGAAAAGAGTCAGCATTTAGAAGACACTGGAAGACTAGTTCAGTCCAAGAAAAGTCCAAAGAAAGGTCACACTAAACACACACTGTTATAGAGACTGAGAAATCCATCCATATATTATAATCCATCATTCTGCTCAGGCTAAAACAACAGACCTACTTGTGGCCTAAAGCGTTTGCAGTACTGTAGATACTTTTCAATTTGACACGTTATCATGAGTAGAAAACCACATAAAGTTCACATATGATGCATATGAGAAATAGTTTTGGGACATTTTTGTGATGTAACCTAATGTGTGAAGCCCGTGTAAAATGCCACAGTGCATGTGCGGTACTATGTGCTGTAGTGTGTGGTAACATGTTTTCACATTTTCTACATAGAGAAACATGTGAGAAAATGGGACTTTACATGGACACACACATTACGCCACAAAAATGTTCCAAAACCACAAGAGCAAAAACACATGTGGAAAACAAGAAAAATCTATGTGGACTTAAGTTAAAAAAAAATGTAATAAAAATAAAAATATGAAAATAAATTAAGAAATGAGTGCATGACCTATGGTTAAAAGGAAGCTGTACTCTGAAAAAGAGCCATTTCACACACTAGTGGAATATAATAAGTTGGTGTGACATAAATACCAGCATATAGAACAAAAAGCACAAGAAAAAAAACACAATTAAACGGAATAGTTTCCTTCTTATTCACCAGCTGTGCATGAAGCCAACCACGAATGAATTTGGTTTTTGCGAGTAAAGATAAAGTGTGACAGTGACATATGAGCAGAACTTTTTATCACTAAGAGTCTGCCACAAATGAACAGAAAAGTCCATTATTTCAACATAATTGGGAACTAAAACTACCATTTACAACCATTTTCCATAAGGTGCCAGGTGGACCTGGAACAAAAGAAATAACTTTCTTTCTTTTTTTTTTTCTGTTCATTTTATGCCTCTAGTATCCTACAAACCTGATATTTATTTATGCACATATTGTACATCTAATGAAATAAAGCCATTCAGTAGCACTAGAACACTAGTTAAATACATTTATTCCACAGAAGGAAGATTTGACATAAAATCTTAAACATAAGAGGAAGTACAGCCAGAACACAGACCGACCACAGATTTATTTAACACTAATAGAACATAGGGTTAAATGCCTGCAGTGGATGGATGATGTAACTAAAAGAGCAGAAAAACTTTGGAAAATGGGATGACATGAGATATGAGATATCTGTTGGTTTAATCCAGCTGTTTTTATGCAGCTATATAAAGTGTCATGAGTCAACTGCAAAATACTCGCAGTTATCGCCAATAATTATGATAAGGCATTATGTAATGACTGTGATGACCACTAAGCTCATAGTTTACCTACCTACTGGTTTATAAATGAGGATAAAAATCCATCTGAAATCTAGGCTGAAATGACTGTTTTATTTGGACCCACATATAAATTAATCATTCACATTTCAGAGTATAAATTAAATTACAAGCTATGGCAGCGGTAATGTGTCTCCTTTCATTCAGCCTGCCGGTGTTGACAGCACGTTTGTGTTGCTGCTGCCATTTTCAGGCAGGATTGGGTCTATGACATAGCCATAACCTTACCCAGAATTCCCTGCTGAGTGTTAACGCAGTGGCGTGACTCGAACAGCTCTACCTGGATCCGTGTAGATGATGCATACCGGTGAAATGATCTAAGGAGGAACATCTGCACATCTGGCCTGAAAAGACTATTATTAAAGGCCCTCACTAGCATGACTGGAACATTTATTTAATGTCTGTGGATTCGACTCAGAAAAGGGGAACAGTGACTTCACTTATTGGCTTTATGTAATTTATGTTCTGTTTAATTTAAGTTGAGGCTGAAGGAGAAACTGGCCAAAAGGATTTAAGTGTTTCCTCTGGTTCATCCACTAAATTCTGCTGCGCTGACACTAGACACAACTAGTGAGATTTACAAAAGGAGACACTTTTTACAGGAAGACTCATAAAATGTTGTTTTTAGTGTATTTTAGTGATGCCAATATTTGTATAATTTTACTAAAATTCATGACTTTGAATCTAAGCTGTACTGTTACTGTCTGAGCTGAAGGCGGGGTAGGCAGCCAATGCACAGTGTTTTCTAGGGCTAAAGTTCCTTAACCCCTTAATGTCTACAGTTGTAAATTTGCATCAAACCGTTTCCATTACGGAATCGCCTGAGATAACGTATGTACAGTGGTATGAATAAGGTGAGACCCCCCTCTAAGGCTGTAGAGTAATTGACTCTGTCTTCACAGAAATGATCCCAGTGTCATCTTCTAATAAAAGCTGAGTACTGGGGTATTGTCCAGACAAAGACTTTTAGTTAAATGAAATTAAAT
>JAPQRQ010000009.1:2720216-2738833 GCA_037367365.1 Apogon talboti | reverse complement strand
TCCCATGAGCCATTCTGCTCTGATGTTTTCAGTGTTTATCAAGTACAATTAGTACGTTGGCTGTTCTTCTACATCTGCCCAGAAACATTTACCATGACACATTTACCACTGCTATTACTTCAGCAGTTCGAAGAGTTTTTGAAGTGATACAGGAATTCTTAATAAAGTTATTTCTTTTCAGTTGCTTGTGGTGCAAGACTGTATCAAAGGCTTTCCAAGATGGCTGTCACAGTTTTGATGGTTTTGGTGTACACTGTGCTGCTGTGTAATCGTGTTGAGTAAGCAGTTCAGCACAATGTTCATTCGACAGATTTAATTGAATAAATGTGTCTATTAGAAACACTTCTGCAGTAGCCTGATATAAACCACTGCAGTTGTGTTTTTTCTGAGCTTTTCAGCAAAACTGTCATTGAGGAACTTACAACAGGAAGAACATGTCTACACTTTGTATTCACTGAAATGCTGCAGCCATTTTATTTTGTAATTATTAAGGAAGTGTTGCATTTGTAAAAAAGCATGCTGCAGTACATGTAACATTCTGAAATTTTGCACTAATAAGAACCATTTCTATTTATTAACCCATAAACACCCAGTGCTACTTTTATGTCAGTTCCAAAATAAAATTTTCTCTCTATTTAACCTTTCTTAAGTGATTTATCACCATTTATTGTAATATGACCCTCTGTATTTTGAGTTTTTTCAGTGTAAATCAGGTATTTTCCTATATTTAATTTTAATTTCTATATTTTATTTAATTTAAGGTATATCAATCGGTGTTTTGACTTGCACAACCATCTGTTATATAAAAGTAAACCTGAAATGTAGCCTGAGTTGGACCTTATTATTAAATTTGTTAATGTGACATATTAAATTATATGTTCCCTCCTTACTTCCACCACCTTCAAAAATATATAGTGTATGCTGAGTTCATTTCCGCCTAGGGAGCAATAATCTCTCTATTATATAATATTGACGATAATAATCTATTTGTTTTAAAGGTGTAGTATGTAACATTTGTAAGTCTTTTCAGTTGTAAGTTCTATATTAAGTTGTTTGTAATAGATATGGATATAAATGTGTTAAAGACTGGAGTGCACATATTGTTTGTAGATGTCATTTGACTTGTTTGTTGTTGTTTATATCTACATATATTTTATAGATACTTTCATACTGTTGTTATTGGTATTATTTCTATATACCTATTTTTTAGATATCCTTTTACTTTTACAAGTTGTTTGTTGTATTCAGACATGTCTGTTCCACATTTTTCCTATTTTTTCACCCATTCAAATAATCATTTGATCGAACTGAATAAAGTAATCAATGGATTAATCAATTACAAAAATAATCAAAAGCTGTGGCTCTACATACATCATTCTAAAAGTAGAAGTAGTAAAATGTTAATAACTTCATTTACTGTATTTACTCTGCTGTTATAGCATAGACCTATTTTCTTTCAACATCCTGATCTCTAAGTCCCAGTTTCTTTAGTCAGTCAGTCATCTTCTGAACCTGCTGTATCCTCACTAGAGTCATGGGGGTCGCTGGAGTCTATCCCAGCTACCTATAGACGAAGGCGGGTTCACCCTGGACGAGTCACCAGTTCATCGCAGGGTCGACATATAGAGACGAACAACCAATCACTCACACATTCACACCTGTGGGCAATTATAGTTAATTTTAGCGTATGTCCTCGGATGGTGTGAGGAAGCCGGAGTACCTGGAGAGAACCCACGCACACAGTGGAGAGAACATGCACACAGAAAGGTTGGAGTCAAACCCAGGACCTTCTTGCTGTGAGGCGACAGCTGTCCACTGCACCGTCGTGTCACCCCAGTTTCTCTAGTGAAAACTCATTCCCAGACCATTTTCCGTGTGCTATATATAGAATTCTATTATGTAAAATGTGCAGGGTCAAACAACATTGTGGTTAATCACGTAAAGTCATATATATTGTCAGTTGCCTTAGAACACATAACATGTTTAATGGAATGTGTGTTTACTGTATCCTTTTATTTTAATCAGAATGGCGCCGAGGCTCCGGGGAGTGAAGGTGGTCAGTCTCAGTCGACTCATTACCCAGAATAATGATATGCTGTGAAATTACATTAAGACATTTATGTTCCCCACACATGCGTTGTGCTGCTTTAATATGATCTCTAATGCTAAACTAATGGCATTTCCATCAGCCTCGGCTTTACTTTGTGTTTACTGCTTATTAGTTAACTTGCATGCTAACACACTTATGTGCGACTGTGGACATGGTTTTATTCATTGTACTATATTCACACTGACTGTTACACCCCTTTCCTGAGTAATCTGCTAGATATTTTGATTTATTTAGAATTTAAATGGCTGTATATCTGTTATATATGTTATTGGGTAAAAAAAACCTACAAGAAATGCATATTAGCAGGAAGTAACCTGCTGTGTGTGTGTGTGTGTGTGTGTGTGTGTGTGTGTGTGTCTGTCTGTGTGTGACTGTGTGCGTGCGCGATTGTGTGCAAGTGTGCAAAATAAAGCTTAAACCTTATGCTCTCCTGAAATTTACTATCCTCTTATTACCTTTGTGGCAAAAATGTACAGACAAAAAAAAACTGCTATAAAATCATCAACCACTTTTTTTTAATCTCAACTTCCACCCTGCTCAAAATTACCAAACATTCAACAATTTTCAGAACTTTAACCCTTTAAATGCCAGTTTAATTCTTTGAATTCTGAGTGTATCATTACAAAAAAACCCCAAAAAACAACAAAAAAAAACCCCACAAAAAAATGTAATATTTTCCATATAATAAATAGTAGGGGATGAAACATTGGTTTTAGAGACTTGGATGTGTCAAAGATTAGCAACAAAATTAACTTGATTGCATCAGTATTTTTTCTGTGGTGTCAGATAACCTCGTGGACAAAAATGCCTCATTGACTTCCACTATGAGAACGGTTTTAATCTCACTGCCATTACACTTTATAACTGTACGTTTGTAATATCAACATTTTATTTAGAAGAAAACTAGTGATACAGAGTAAAATACACTGGATTTCAAAAATATAACTAAAAAGAAAAGCCCCTGCCAAATTTCACACCAAAAGCTGCAGCAAAATGATCACCAAATGACAAAAAAAAAGAGAAAAATGTACAAAAATGCCAGAGGAGGACCTAAGAATGAACAGTTCTATGTTTTTACATGATAAAGTAAAAGCAATCACATATGATCAATGAAAGCAGTCTAACTGCAGGTCTGTTATGTAATAAAGGCATCATAATAATGATGCTACTGAAGAGATAAAAAGTCCTATTCTGTCCTGTTCAGTTTGTGTATGCTTCGGTTTAGACTGACTTATTCCCAGTGTTTTTCACTGAACCAAACAAACCCATTCAGATCCCACTCTGCAAAGACATAACAAATGCAGCCCTTCCTCCCTGCTGCTCCTGCCTCCTCTCATTATGGCCATTACTCTTCTTGAATTTGAGTTTGATGCCACCGATCTGCCGTCAAATACTTCAGCCGTGCAGATAATGCAGCATTTACCGCCTCGACAATTAATTTATCTGACATCTGAGTGCATTAATATTCATTAGTCAGTGCCACTTGTGACAAAGCGCCGCCCCCGTTGTGCTGATACAACAGTGAGATGGAGTAGGAATCTGCTGCCAGTGGGGTTTTTTTTCTTTTTTCGTTTTTTCTTTTTTTTCCAAAGACAATGCGATGATTAGTAACCATTTGTCTGTTTGGTTATGATGGCTTGCTGTTAAAGGTCTCCGAGGTCTGGCCTTGTATCTAATGTGTTTACAGTTTTTCCAAGTGTATTTGTAATGTCTGGCTGAGTCCAGGGCGCTCCATTACAGATGAGTATCTCAGGTACATGAAGGAGGAGGTCATTGACTAACACCGTTTAATGCTGTAAATGTTATAAATGTGTGCTTGAAATAAGCGCTATTACTGTTCACCATGCTGCATCCAAACCTTTAAAGTCTCCACTTGAAACTCCTGTTTCTCTTTACATCAAAAGAACGTGTCTCCAACAGCTGTTTACACAGAAGTTACATCATTACTACATCCATTTTTATATTGAATATTTCATACTTTCCACTATCTTACAAATCTATACAGCTTCAACTGATTCTCCAACATCAGGGCCAAACCACAGAATGATATTATATTAAAGCCATATTTAGTTACAGGCTGAAGTGAATAAGGAAGTAGTAATCAGATTAGAGTTTTCTACTTAAATTTTGAAGATCTGGCATTAATGCTCCACTGACACTGACATCTAAATGGTACCAACAACTTCCCTTAAACCCCAGAGTTAACCATTTCAGCACCATGGTAAACTATGAACACTACAGAAAAGCATGTCGGATGATTAATCAAGTAAATTTACCCTGGTGTTTAGATTTCTTTATTATTATTATTATCATTATTAATATTATTATTATTATTATTGCTTACTTACTCATATGTTGTTACAACTAGTATTACTATGATTATTTTCTTATAGTTTATTCTTATTTGTTTATTTCTGAATTATATATATATATATATATATATAAAATAGAAATAATGTAGTAATTTATTACTATATTATTACTGTTATTTTATGAATTTTTACTACTAGTACTTCTAATGTGCAATTGCCTGTTTGTCACAGTTTGTTATAGTTATTGATATTACTATGTTACTAGATGACATCACTAAAAAAATTGGGAGTCAATGGTCAGATCAGGGTGAAATATAGAATTCAGTATAGTTGTATAAGGAAAAAAACCTAGAAGGAAACCCATTGTGATGGTTGAGATAAGGTGATTGTATAACTGTGACAGATAAACCACAAAAGGAACATAAATTGTGTTTTTATGCTTTTTTTTAAGCTGTGTGATAACAAGGAAGGTGTAAAGTGTCTTTTCTGGTGCCAGATTCAGCTGAAGAGCAGTTGCTGGTGACGCAACAAAATGCTCTTAGGGAGAACTGTAAATTCACAATATTTTATTTTTATTTTTGGTTAGTGATTTTCACTCAAGCTTGATTTTTTGGAAGATAAAAAGTCAAGGGAATACCACTGATAATCATTGCTTTGTGTTTCAGATAGTGTTCACATACATTTGGTACAGTATTGTGTGAATGATACATCCATTCACATTATTACATTCAAGACATATATAGGACAGCACTGAGACAATTAATAGTTAAAATATGTTACTTACAACACAATACATTCAAAAAATTACATTTAGCAGCATATACTCTGTAACCTGTAGTGAAATCAGTAGGTATCTAAAAGAGCCCAAGTGTTGTACCATGCTAACATCCTCATATGAGTTCTATATGTACGATAACGTTAGTTTTGGACTCGTTTTGTGATGGGAGCCAAATCAAATCAAATCAAATCAAATTTTATTTATATAGCGCCAAATCATAACAGCAGTTATCTCATGACACTTTACATATAGAGCTGGTCTAGCCAGTCGTTTGTTGTTGTTAACTAACTTTATTTCCAAGCTAATGGTTGTTGCTGTTGCCTACATCAACAATAACAGGATATTCATCAATTTTCTCATTGAAGAATCAAGGCACAATTCAAAATCTTTGCAGTTGTTCTTAAGTTGGTCAGTATCTCTCTTCTGCTTGTCTACAGCAGCAACAGTGTACAACACTAGTTAGCATTAGCTATGAAATGGAGCTAGGTAACGTCAACAAAACACCAGCTCCTGCACAGCACAGAACTCCAAATCAAACTTCATATAAGCTACTGTAAATATCAACAAGTCAACCTTTAAAGTCCAATGATTCTTTTTTTGTTTTACTGTAGTAGTTTCTAAGGCTCACTGGGTAACATTGCCTTTTGCTTTTGTTAAATTTGTGTTGGAGACTGTTTTGTGCTCAAAATTGGTGGTTTGTTAACATTAGTCAAGTTTATTTCTGAGCTAATGACAACATGGTATGGTTATTTAGCAGCAACAGTAGCAATAACTGTTAATATCAATAATAATAGGAAAAGGTCTCAGCACAAAACAAATTCCGACACGAACTTCACATCAACACTCAATATTATATATTAAACCTTTAAAGCTCAGGTGAAGCTGCTGTTCCAAAAGCACTGGTCATGTTTTCACCATTCCACAGAAAACTCATTATCACAAAGGTCAAAATCACAAATTAGAAGGCGAGGTGACTCAGTGATTAGAAGGTGACATTAATAAATAAAGCCCAGGTTAAAAGTACAGGCAAGGTAAAAAATAAATAAATAAAAATAAAAATTGACTGGATAATCTTCTGGTACCTGTTACACAATGTGCTGCCAATGTGCTAATTATTATTTTTTATTTTTTAACTGTAAACAAGTTTGCAAGACTTAATTATGGTAAGAAATGAATAGGGTCTGTCTGCCTTTTGATGTGAAACTGGGGTTTATGACTATTTTTATTCATCAAAAAGAGGGAAATGGAAACAAAGGCCTGTCTCTCACACACAACTCCTAAAAATAAAGGCCTGTTATCTAGTACAGCAGAGAAATGACCCTGAACACTGTTTGAAGAAATATACAGTAGTAAGTACATTGTTACCAAATTAAATATGTCACCTTATGGCCTTTGAAGACTGCAGTTTTCTGGGAACACTGTTATTTCTCTATCAGTTTTCTCAAATCATTCGAATCAGAGCTTTGTATGTGGAATCAGAAAAAGAGATGTTATCTTCTTTTGCCCGAGCTAAAATAAATAGTTACATGTGGGGAAAATCAGAGCAAAAAAGGGAAAAAAATGACATCCAAATCAGAAATAAGCTAATATGAAAACAAAACGTACCCATAATTAACAGTAATCACCTCTGACCATGTGACGAGTTCTCCTCAGACAACCTAAAACAAGCATTTCGTCTTTCTTTGTGTGCTATAGGCAACCGTAAAATTACTTTAATTACCATGAAAGTGCTACCGTCCGTGTCTTATCGTCTTATTACAAACAGATCGTATGTCCAAATGGAAATGATCTGTCCACAGAAGACAAAGTGTGTTTCTGTTTTCTGTGTAACCTCGTCCAAGGAAACTTCGAGTCAGCTGTCAAAACGTCTTTGCAACTACAAATAATGTTTCTGGAAAATCAGTGGTGAAAAATGAATTTGGCAGACAGACAAGCATTTATTATTCAAAACTAATATGAAACCAGTAGCTCCTCTTTTCATTCATTTATTTATTTCTAACATGTTCTCGCGCCACGGTGAAAGTGCACATGTCAGCAACACAATCATAGCAGCAGATGTTTCAAATCAAATGAAAGAAATGAAATAAAGCATGCCCACAGGATCTCCTAATAAGGTTGTGGAAGTGAATCCAGCATTTTATAAACATATTACCACATGGTCTGAGCAGCACCAGAGGCCGCGGCATTAGACAGAGTGCATTAAATATGGAGGGGTAGTGAGAAATATGGAAACAAATTTGTGTTGAGTCTCAGAGACAATTGGCAAATGTTAGCTTGAAGCTACTTCTATATAACTGGGCGATGCAGACAAACAGAACTCCTGTGAATAAATGTAATGAAAATAAACCTGACAGGTGCTTTAAGTGGAGAGAGACTCACAGGACATTTGTGCGTTGTGTCTGGGAATGGAACGTAATCATTTTGGGAAGAAGTAATAACAATAAGATGATTCTATCCTTGAACATCCCATTTGACACTCAAGCTAATTATATTACACCTGTATCCCAAGAAATTTAAATTTAAATTCCAACAACTCAAACTCATAGACTTTGCGATATTACACGCCAAAAGGATGATATGTGCAAAAAAAGACTCTATGTTGGATCTCTAAGTCAGATCCAAAAACAGCAGGTTCTTGGTTTAAAGCTATGGCCCTGGAGAAAACAACATATATTAATCAAATCAAATCATGACAGTATCTGGAAACCCTTTGTACAAAAACAGATCCTGGACAAATCTTACAGGACTTGTAGGATATAATACTGTAGGCCTTACTGTATTATTGTATTACCATTTGTGCTCTGTGGTGTTTGAATGTGAATGTATCTGAAAGTGTTTATGTCCACTACAATAAAATATAACAAAATACAAGGTACCATATATATTTGTATTTGACTATTCATAATGAGTTTTTTTTTTTTTTAATTCATCATCATTGATTTATCCATTTATTTTCTTTAACACTGAGCATAATAGAGTGGAATGATGCTGGGGGATGGGGAGGATCATGTAACTTATTTTCTATCAAAACAACACTGTACAAGTGAATACTGAATATTTCTTATATATACCAATGTCCAATAAAGATATTGTTAAAAAAAGGGGGTTATGGCTTTGGTTTATTCCTTATATACACAGATAATAGTTGGTCATATGTTT
Organism: Apogon talboti; assembly: GCA_037367365.1. Lineage (NCBI taxonomy): Eukaryota > Metazoa > Chordata > Actinopteri > Kurtiformes > Apogonidae > Apogon > Apogon talboti. The sequence continues at coordinate 2,730,474 of JAPQRQ010000009.1, read as the reverse complement.
ATGCATTGAAAAGGAATATCTACCATGTATGTACATTTTCAGAGTACAGAGCTTATTTTTACAGCATCGCTTAATCTCTCGAGCTCCAAAACCTCATTGAATATATTTCTCTTAGTGTGAGATTGTAAATCTAATGGAGTCCCACCTGGCTGTGATTTAACTCCCTCTCAGTTCAACATATCCCTGGCTCTGCTCAGTTATTTTTATGAAGTCAACATTTTTCCCCCTCAGAGTGATTAGTGCTACTTCACCAACAGCCCGTATAAAATACCTAAAGTAAAGATAATTAATACATTGAAGTGAAATACTCCAACATGAGGGCAGTCCACTGAGGACGTCGGCTGCTTAGCCTGTACGTCCTGTGACATTTACCGAGCTCATGCATATTCTGCTCTTAATCGGAAACTGCTGTTAAATCCATAAGTGTAATGAGTGCGAAGCTAAAACCTACAGAATCTGATTTATGGCCGTGTTCAGTACAGCAGTATTTAGGGTGACCAGGTGTCCTACTTTACAACGGACTGCAGCAGACTTTTCTTTTATTTGGTCGTATGTCCCACATTTTCAGCAGGCACACAGCTTTTCGTCCAAATGAATCACACATCTTAATAAGATTTTCAGATTACTGTCAATAATAAAATGTGGATTTGTGGTCATTTCCGTCACCTACTAATACATGAATATTAGGTATTGGTTAATGGAGATCAGTAGGATGTGCATATAACTTTTATATGTGTCAAACTTTAACCTTGTTTGAGTGTATTTTGGCTGTTTTCTAATACTTTTGATTTTGCCTTTATATTTCTCATTAACAGCTGTTTACCTTGCCTTGTTTGGTATAATTTGTTTTAGCACAATCTCACCTGTGTGACTTTACAGTTTGTTTGTTTTTCCATTTAACATGTTGTATTAATACACTGAGCCTAAAATCACACAAAAAACATAAAATCTGAGTAGGAAAAAGTTTGATTCTTTACTGTTTTTCACCAAAAACATGTTGAATGAATTATTCTTATAACTTAGAATGAACATATAGATTGAAAACATAAAAAAACAAAAAATGTTTTATACAAATATTTACAGGCAAATGCAGGTGATGCCTCAGGCGTAATTTAGGAAAACTATATACAAATATTTACAAACCATTCTGGTGTCACAAAATGCAACACATCTGATTGGCTGATAAAGTTCACGTTTCCAACAACAGGAAATTCGGTGAAGGTTTTTTTTTTTTTTTTTTTTTAAACAAGCACTTCCCTTACAAGTCCATTTTTGCCGTCTCTTCCTGCACTGAATGCAAACCAAATGTAAACATTGCTGTAAATGCTGCTTATATTGTGTATCATCAAACAAATCTTTAAGCTCCATTAATCTGCAGTCATCATCTTAATGAAATCTTATGTAAATCAACAAACTGTGACATTAAGTCAAGCATCAAACATTGCCAGTTTAGAATTTAGCACAGTAACATACTTCCTAAGCTGGTGATTGATACCAATGGAAGATGTTCATAAAAAACACTGGATGGAAAAGCACCTTATCACACACTGTAGTGTTTTAATGCACACTGTACTTAACATATGTTCTAAAATAAAACCCAGGAGTACATTAAAAGCAAGTTCGACAATATCAGCAGTGAAGTCGACGTGAACAAACAAAAAACACTCCTAAAATACAGGCCAGCTTGAAAATAAAATGGATATATTTTGGTGCCTGTAAATGTAATGTGTTGTCAATGAAGCACAATTAACCCACACCTTTACAGCTTTAGCTGAATACAGTCAACAGTATAACCCAGCTGTTCCGCATCAGTGGTTCTAGATCAGTCATTTGGAGTGTTATGCTCCAGTTTCAGTCACTGCAGATGTGTGTCTTACTTTTCCACCAAAACATGTCATTTGTAGAAACTTACAAGCACTAAAGAGAGAGAATATTTGACACAATTGAAACTCTGTTGGACAATGAATGGTTTATATTCACTGAAACGCTTGATGGCTTTTATTTTGAAATGGTAAAGCAAGTGTTGTGCTAGTCAAACAAAGCAGTGCAGCACTTTTAACATCCCAAACAGTAGAAGATCTAACAGAGGTCTGTCATTATCAAATACAGCCATTTCTACACATTAAACAAAGGAGATAAAGGCCTCCTTCGAATAAAGGCCTGGTACCGTCTGCAGGTAAAATAAATAACAGCCCACACCACTAATATGAGGTTTCACATTGGAGTTGATCAAGTGGCACAAATTAAATCCATCACATACCTAAGGCCTTATATCTAACCTTCAGAATATGTTGCGTGTTAATCTTTTTCAAGGTTCGAGGATATATGAGAGTTCACCTCTTAGATAACGTGTCCTATATCGTCTCATATAAACACACTCTTTGCGCCACATTTGGCTTGATGGAAACTGTCTCCTTTTAAATTCCATCTGTCTTATGAATTACATTCTTTCTGTCCATCTCCGCCCACTCCATTTATCATTTTATTTCACTCTATTTTTTTTAGACCGCAACAGGAGGCGAGTGGAAATGTACAATATTAGTAATCTGAACCGTTCACATCCCATGCAAATATCTTACATCCCCTGTTTTGACTTAGTTTAGATGAAGTGACTGAAGCAGTGATATGATAATAAAAGAAAAATAGCATGATAGCTATTTTTTCTCAGAAATAAATTCAACAGCAGTTAGTCTCATTTGCAGAGAGTAATATAATAGAGAGTATTTTACAAAACATTTTTTTCTCAACCCACATCTCTCCATTCCAATTCATTTTTGTTGTTGATAAGACAGAATGGTGCGAACAACTGTAGTGCACAAAGAGAATAAATTAGAAATGGACTGTCAGTGCACTCATTACTTGTATGTGTGTGACCGTACAGATGACTACACTACATGATGATCCTGGTTCCACTGGTGTTGATCTATGTACAGCTTTTCAGAGTGTAACCAAGCACCAACAGTGCCTTTCAGTGCAAAACCTAAAGCCTGCCAAATGATAATAAAATGAAAAGGTTACAGAGCAGCGTATTGTTGTGTTTTACAGGATGCTGACAAAATAATCCTAGCGATAATGAGGCTGTGGGAGCTGTTGTTTTGTTGGAAGCCCCAGTGTGTTTCAGACAATATGACAAAGAACACAGGCTTATAAGTTAATGTCTGTGTGGCCCTCTGACACTGTGTTCGAAGGGTCTGCACTCTGACGGAAGGGGGGGGGGGTCAGCTCAGGGTATAACCAGCTCACCCAAAGGGGGGGCTCCTCAGTGACTCTGCTTTCATTAATGGCATAAAAGTAAAGACAGTAAAAAGTAGTGAGGCATATGAATCAGTGTTTTGACGTGCACGACCCTCTGGTTATGTGTTAGCCTGAACTGTAGCCTGAGCTGCACCTTACAATTAATCATGTCAACTGTGACATATTAACCCTCAAAGATCCAAACAGCCACTGGCAACTAAAATCATCTACTGAACTGAACTGTTAACCACTAAACCTATCAATATGTTGAATGACATCAATGGCGCCATGGCAGCTCCTGTGACTGCAGCCTGTGGGTGTCTATAATATACAGTGTAAAGTCAGCACAAATGTCACCCTGTGCATCTGACCGTTGTCTTAGACGTAAAAATCATGTATAAATATATACATACATATATACATACTGTATATTTTTCTATATGTTACATTCACAAATTGGAAACAAAACGCATTTCATACATGTACTTGACATTATGTGTTGCACTTCTTAAAAAAAAAAGTAACAAAAAAAAAACAGAATTTCCACTGACTTATCTCTGCTGGCAGAAAAAACACAACTCCCTACTACTGTCAAAGAAATATTTCTTCACATATGTCACACTTTTTGCAGTTGCTGGAAATAACCTAACAGGCTTCATAGTCTATACAGACCCCCTGGGACTAACAATTTATTCCTATTTTTTCCACAAATTGCACGCTGCCTAACACCTATACATTTTCACATCCTTCGGGGGGAAGAAAAAAAATTCCAAGTCATGAGGGCTTTACATCAACTCATCTGATTGCTGTCTTCTGGTAAATGTTGACAAACTGCAGTGTGGATTAACTAAGAGGAAACTTGAGTGCAAATTGCTCCACTTAATGGTTTGACATTTGTGTAGCAGCTTAGCAACTCCATGAGATGGGAAACAGACTGCTGCTTGGCGCAGGTCTCCTAAAATAACATAAAGACCCTAATTAGACACCATAGTATGAAATAACTACTCAAACAACAACCACTTAGTAATATGGCTCCTGCACTTAACACCCAAAGCCTCAACCTGATAAGTTAAGTACATACTGCTATAGCGCTTTTCACCTCAAGCAGCCTTCAACTATGATAAGGTCAGAGTCGACAAAATAGGTCACAGTGCTCTTTAAGCTCCAGAAATGTGCTCCTAATTTAAATACTTGTGGAACATTGGAAGAAGTCACGGATAGAGGCAAAATTAATCCCAGAGTGAGACAGCTCAATATGCTTCCAATTCCTTTAAATAACCTGTATTGTTACAGATGAAGGGGAAGACTTTTATTGGGCCAGTTTCATGACATAATAACAGGCAGCTTAAAGAATATTATAGTAGAGGAGACAGAGAGGGCAGCAGTCCTTAACCATGATTTCATTTGCCAAAAAAGTTATCCTCCACAGAACCACAGTGAAACATGGCAGATAAAATAAATTAAGTTAATCTGCATCTGGTTCCTGTCAGGTGCTGGAAGTTAGCGCGCTTAGTTTTTATTTACTTTTTCAACATACGCTCAAACTGCAGTTCCTCCCATAATGAGAATACTTCCCCCAGACACCTGGCTAAGATAACCGGATTTAAGCCACCACCTGGCCACAACTTGATGAATATTAAATTACCCACAGTCTGCATGCAAAAATACGTGTGTACCAGTTAAAAAAAAAAAAAAGTAATTAAAAATGGGACAGTACACGTAAGACAAATTCAGTCATGCAACATGCAAGAATGAGACATGAATGTTGGTTTAATATAGTGCTACTTTTCAACAAACTCCTTACTCATTAAAGAAACCCTTCCCTGTAAATGTAGCCGTTAGCAGCACTGTGGCGTAAAACACTAGATTTCTTAATCTAAATATATCACCTTTTATTACATTCTGATTCATTTTCGTTCACAGTAGAATACATTTCAGCTGTTGTCTGGCTGCAATATGCTTGGACAACAATACAGCATTGTTGTAAATAGTTTAAGTGTGCTAACAAGACAATTTAGCTAACACAGATGAACATTCCAATACCGTGGGGTGAATTCACACATCATACCTGGAGCAGTGGGAAAATAAAGACACTATTAGCAGTTTTTATTCTGTTTCTGTTGAGTTCTGTTGAGACAAACTTGGATTGAGAGGGTGAAACTTCAGAGGGTTTATTTTGTGCAAAACAAAAGCTGTATTTGAATGGAAGGATCAACAGAGAGCTTTACAATGAATTAACATAGCAATCAAGCTAACGTTAGTCCTTGTTCATGAGAAGATACTAAAATAAATTCAGAAGGTCAAACTTGGTTAATTTAGACAAAAACAGATAAATTTGAATTCAGTTGTAACTAAGTCAGTGAATTAAGGGTTTATGTAGACAAAAACAGCTGTTGTCAGAGCTGTGGACAGATCAACAGACAGTTGGTTTTTTTTTTGAATCTGTTAGAGATGAACTGGAACTCACATGGTATGAATTAGTCAGTGAAACATGGGCTTATTTGAACTGAAACAGTTCCAATAACTGATGTTAGTTATGGGTGATGCAGTGGTTAGCACTTCTACCACGAAGCGAGAGGCTGAAGTCCCTGCTGATGTGTGCTAATACTAATTGCTAACTCTAATGCTAGGTACCGTGTGTGTATTATGAGGGCTAAAATGCAGACAGGACTTTCCCTACATGATTAATAAAGCCAGTTACCCTTAATTTTAAACCTTAAAAACATGCTAATTACATATTTTACAAGAGAGGAACTTGAATTTGATGAAACAAAGATGAAAAACACAAATTTACTGTCCTTAGTTGTAATTTCAATTAGTTAGGAGAAGTGATGTGGTATTATAGGTATTAACAATAGGGTTTGGTTCTTCATTGACCTTCAGTCTTAGTGTAGAGTATTTATTCACACTTCCTTTAAGAATTGAGATTCTATACAAATCTGCCACAACACAAAGTATGTTTGCATTCACCAAGGTCAGGAACCAGCCCATTTTTACTAACCTAGATACACTCTTCATGTGTATGATACAAGTAAATCCTCTTGCAAAGCAGAAGAGAGCAGTTTTTTCCTCGCCCACCCTAAGACATTTATGACTCGCCAGAAAGTTTCTATGTTACAGCTAATTCTCTCCTCTACATGACTGCCTAAACTCTGTTTCAAAGCCGCTGCCATACTGCCAGGAATAAGTCTGGTGGTGAACAAAATCCTGTTATTTACAGTCATTTGGCCTAAAATAGTCTAGTTTGGGGATTTTGACACTAAAAAAGGAGTAAATCAGGCTATAAAACCTTGACTTACATAAACTCCTTGTAATAATAAGAGCATGACCTCAGTGTCCTACGTGGTCGCCAGGCCTCGCCCAACTGTCCTCTGTCCTGCAAGGACCTCTCAAGTATAAAAATTTAATTTACAAGCTGCCAGCCACCACTGGCAATCCAGTTAACACAGGGGTGATATAATCAACAGTGAGCCTGTCCAAATCCTAAAGTGATTGGACGCTGTGTGGAGCAAAGATAAAATGCCAAAAAGGTAGGTTTATGTCGGTGCATCCGTTCTTTCTTTTCAACACAAGCACAACAAAAGCAACATAAAGAAAAGAACAATGATGAACATGTGCCTGGCAGGCATAAGAAAAAACACAAACCTTTCCTGTCCGTGCTGCCGGGGACCTGCAGTGTGTTGATGCCCTTGGCGATCTCCTGGTTGGTGGTTTCCTTGGCGACCGCTGAGCCTTTGAGCTTACTCTTTGGAGCATCCAGGGCTTTTAACTTCTTGGCATGTTTGGTCCCCTTGTAGTGGGCCAAGGCCTGGCTCTGCAACGGGAACAAATAACAGGCTCGATTTAAAGCAACAGAAAGCAGCACCGCACAGGGCCGGGCCCAAATGAACCGCACCAAAAACCAAAACTAGGGACTGCACTCAAGAGCCAGCCACCAACACTTAACTCCTGCATTATCTCCTGTATTCAGTTTTGTTTCAGACCCCCTTCCCCTGTTTCACAATGTATAACACAACATTAAAAACATTTTCAATAAATAACTTACTTGCATTTTAAAGACTAGTTTTATGATGAACTGACTGAATAATGTCCAAGTATAATTTTTTATTTATTTTTCCCTGGAGCTGAAGTCATTTGTAGCAAATTCTTAATGTCCTCTCGCCTATTGCCAGACCAACCTTAGAATGCCATTACATTAAAACTCAGTGCATATAAAAACACAGAACAAGCAATTAAAATCACAATAGCTTTGCAAAATACAACCAATTATTCCGTTAAAAATTATGGCCTGCATTACGATTAGGGCTGAGCAAATGCTGTCATTGTTTGTTGGAGGTGTGCGGTTTCAACACAGTTTTCATTGATGGATTGCATATACCACCCCCCCACCCCCCTTCAGTGGGCAAGAGGTGGGTGTAGTGGATGGTAGGTTTGCAAAATCCCACACTTTCCATCGCAGCTCCCTTACATTTTTAGACTCATGGTTATTCAGAGACTTTGATTTAGGGTTTGGACATGGTCATGGTTTGGTTTATGTATCACAACATAAATCATGAGTAATTTTTAAACACATATTTGTGGACTCTTTCAGGATTAACCAAATCCTTACATCATCCCTAAATCTAACCTTGTGCTGTCATTCAAAACCATAAAAATGACTGAATACAAATATTAACATAATTTCGGTTACAAATGGTCAAAAACATTGTCTTCTGGTGACTGGGTCTGGTTGAAAATTGTAAACTCTGTGGTCGGGCATATTATGGTTCTGTGGCTCCAAAACATTTGATTAAATTTATGGAAAGATTAAACACTTAACATTCTAATTTTTCAGATGAGCCACAGGAAGAAAACTCAGGATTCCTACACAAAACATGCTCTGACTTCACAGACTTCTGCCTTGCACTCCCACGTCACACGGAGTAAACTGTGGGCCGCAGCACCGTCCAAAATGGAAGTTATTAATAGAATAGTGGACGAGTAAAAATGTTCTGTAACATAAATCTTCCCCCACAATTATCTGTTGAGGGTTTAATTTTATCCAGACCATCATATTGTGGTAACAAAGCACCATGAAGCCACTAAACTAACCCAACAGGAGTCCATTGATCAGGATTGGGATCTGTAACCGTCGTCCTATTGAAAGTCTGAACACACAAACCCACCAAGATTCACCTTCACAACCAATTCATCCAGACCCACAGAAGTGGGACATATGCAAAGACTTTGAGCTGTCCTTGTTTACCTCGGCACACTTCCCTGCATACTTTGCCTGTGGCAGGAAGGAAGGCATCAGGAGGGATGCAATTGCCTCTTGGAATAAATAAGTGCGGCAACCACACATCCCCAGAAGACATTTGTAAGCATCTTTATTTATGGGCCACAGTGGGGATATTCACTAAAGACTGCTGGGACAAAGAGACCTCTGCAGTTAGTATTTTCTGCAAAGCCATAAAGGTAGATGATTGTGCTTATTTCCTTTTTATTTTACAGGAGAAACAAGTTTTTGCCGTTAAAGGAGTGAAGTGATAATCTAACACTGAAGACAACTCACACACTCACACACTCACACTCACTTAACACTGTTAGTCCAAATATTACAATAATCTGAAACTGATATAGGTCACGTAAACAGCATATTCCAGTTGGGTGTTTTTAACGAGGCTTTTCTCTGATTTGAGTATTTTGTGATTAAAATGTGGGATATGCTGATATTATTCAGGTTTTTGGGGCAGTCTTCAGTTGTGCAAAGCATATTCAGAATATGTATGTACGAGGCAGGAGAAACACAATATGAAAGACTTGAATATCAACTCATTTTCAGCCTCACTATAAATGTGGGTGAGGGTTTGTGCAAAACCAAATGGATGGATGGTTGAGGGAACGAAAGAGGGACGTCACTGATGGCAGGCTTATATAACATTATCATTACAGTACAAGCTGATGGCTCATATAATAATATATAAATCTGTGTGTTTATACATGTTTACCATTATTTTTAACATTATTCTTTTAATGTTAAAGGTAAAAAACAGGCCCCATCATGACGTCTTGGCCCTCCTCATTGTTGGCTTGTATTCTAAGCTGCAGTTCTTGACTCTTATAATAAACAAGATATTATGTGAATAAAAACAAAGTCAGTGGATTTCTCATAATGTAATGTGAAGGAGATTATCCAGTTAATGGGGCCTTGTTTCCCTTAATTCCTATGGCAAGACATTTAAAGTCTTTTATTTTTGCATTACAGTGAAACATTTGCAAAGTTTAACATTTAGTTTTCTATAATTTTTGAAACAACTCATTAATTAATTCAGAGTAAAACCTAGAAAAATATTGTACTTTGTTTGGCTACCTACATACTATGTAACTTGGCTAATTCCCCAAATTAATTATTAGAAGAACTACAAGCCAGTGATATCTGATAGAAGTAGATCAATATATCAGCTGACCGATATATTGATTTTTTTCAATATCAGCCATCGGCCTTAATTTTGTTTTTGAAAGCCGATATTTGATCAGTAGTAAAAATGTTATGAGATATTTCATCAGGCACCTGTGTGAGCAGCATTTGAAATTCAATAAATGTTAAAAGAGTACTATATTTATGTGGATTAATAATTTCATTTATATTGCTGCATAAAAATCTTAATTATCTGAGTGTTTCAAATGTATTTTACGATCAATGTGTTAAAAACTTGAAATTGACCTTAAATATTGGCCTCAAAACTCGGCTGCAGATATCGGCCATTGGCTGACCGAATTTTTCAAAATCGGCATCAGCCTTAGAAAAACCCATACTGGTTGACCTCTACTGTCCGACACTTCAATATCCAGGAAAAAGTTGTGAAAGTGGTGTCATGAGCCTGTAGCCTCACAGTGTGTAGTTAAGCACTAATTAAACACCATTCTCCTTGGAATAAATCCACAATATGACTATGTTAGCTAGACACTTGGAGTGGCTAAACTGGTATTACTAAACTTAATAGAGTGAAAGAGCTAAGATTATATTGAGAAAATAACTCAT
>JAPQRQ010000009.1:2652735-2665619 GCA_037367365.1 Apogon talboti | reverse complement strand
CAGCACTGATGGAGGACTGATGTTCTAAAATACAAGTTCCTTTCACTTCACATGTGTTTTCCTTTTATTTTTGCATGTACTACAAACAAGGAACCAAATATGGTAACTTCATTGGCCTTGATTTTCTACATGACAATAAAAAATTGTGAAAAATTTTCACAAAAGTCGTAAAGTCTTGTTATGTCCTCCAATAACACACTAAGGTTGAAACTTTGGATTTCAGAGTATTTCTATGAGTGTCCTATAAAGGGTTAAAGCCATGGTACCTCAGTGTGTCTACACAGTTAAGATTAGCATCATGACCTTTGTCTTGAATTATTTCATCATCTTCAGTGGCTGCTGTGACTCATGTTAAACAACATGGAGTTAATGTTAATTAGAACGGTTCAAATTCTTAACTGTATGAAGGGGCTACTTACAAAATCTGTAATTATGGACCCAGACTGACGCAAATCAACACTAATTTCTGTGAAAAACCTCATGTTGTTACTCAGATTCATGCTGCAATGCATTAGGGTGTTAGACAAATGTAATTCAGGGACTGTGGCCATTTAGTTATGAACAATATGCAGAGGGGAGAAGTGTGAAGAAAGTAATATAGAGCAGGAGTATTAAACTGATTTTAGTTCAGGGGTCACATACATCCCAACACGATGTCAAAAAAGCAAAACAATAACATAATAACCTATAAATAATGTCAACTCCATTTTTTTCTCCATGTTTAGAATGAAAACAACAAAATTACATTGTGAAAATTTTACATCTACAAACTATACTTAAAAAAATGTGAATAACATGAACAACCATGAGCAACATGAAATTTCTTAAGAAAATGAAATGCAATTTTAACAATATTATGTCACAGTTTATCATTTAAACATGTGCATTACAACTTACAGATCAGAGTGGATCTACACATACACTGAACATTTAATAACAGGCAGAACATTCTTAAAATTGCACTTATTTTCCTTAAGAAATTTCAGGTCACATTTTTCGTGAAAGGATAGTTTGTAAATTTAAACATTTTCATTTAATTTTTCTTTTTTTTGCTAAAACAACATGAAACATTTGGAATTGTTATTGTTTGTAGGTTATTATGATAGTATTTTACTGTTTCGACCTACTTTAGATCATATTGGTCTGTATGTGGAAATTCATCCCACAGGCCACATTGGATGCTTTGGCGAACCGGTTTTGGCCCACAAGCCATATGTTCGACACCCCCGACATAGAGAGTTCCTTTCAGAACCCAAAATGGCTTCACATGTTCATTGTATTCTGGGGGTATTTTATTATCGAAGTAATTTTTTTTTACGGATGATTTGACATGTTTTTGTTAATAAATAATGCATTTTCACAATATGCATATGTCTTCACCTTTTCAGGTATTTTTCAAGAGGAACAAACAAAAGCCAAAAATATTTTTATCCCCTTAACGTCGACTGTCGCAAATTTGAACAATGTCCACTTAATTTAGCATCTGCTAAGCTAAATACAAATAGCAACACAAGAAACCCCACAATATATATATATATATATATATTTATAGTGGGGTTTTATTGTGTGTGTGTGTGCAAATTCGGGTGTTAAAGGGTTAACAAAAGTAAATACATGTTATTCCAATATATGCCCTTTTGTGCAAAACATTAAAGAATGCAGATTATTAACGTCTACTAGATTGTTTTAAAAGTTGATAGTTGTAAAACAAACAAACAAACAAACAAAAATGAACAAATCAAAAAACAAAAACAAAGGGGGGGGGCTTAACACTGTAAATATGTGGCACTGTATTTTCATTGGTGCAGTCCAGTGCTTGGTAAAACCTGTCCGTCTGCTCCAGTTTCCTGCGGTGAACAGACTCTGTGGTGAATCCACACAAACGTCTGTGGATCTTGTGCTTTTTGCTCTGTTTGCTTTAACATGTAATGTCAGGTTGTTTGTCCATGTCCATGCTCTGGGGCTTCTCCCTCTCCACCTTCATCTCCACTCTTCCCTCCTCCTCTCCCACATCTGTAACCCTCACCTTTCTTTCTCTGTCTCTCTCTCCACCCCCATCGTCTTCTTCTCCCCCTCCCTCTCCCACTGCAGGGCTTTTCCCCAGGTATGAATGTTCCATCCACATTTTCCCACTGCTCCTCACTGCTGACCCCTCTCACACCACCGAGGCCCCATCACGATGAAATATTGAACTGGGTGAGCTCCCTCCAGGCATTTGGCAGCTTCACACTCTGTTCCCCATCCAACTCAAGATAAAACTGTATCACCCCCCCCTCATCTGTACCAGGTCCTCCTGGAACCTTAAAGCATCCATTCAACACCATCCAACTTCAACTGTCTGCTCTTATCACCCAAACACTGACCATTTTAACCCATAAAGACCCAGTGCTTCTTATGCAGCAGTTCCCAAATAAATTTTTGTCACCATTTCTTGTAATATTATCTTCTGTACTTGGCATTTCATCAGTGATAATCATGTATTTCCCTATTATTTAATCCACTGATCATGTAGCTGTTCATAAAAGCTCAGAGTAAATTCAAAGGTTATTACATTAAATACAGAGAAAACGGAAGAAAAAGTGACTTTTTCAGTAAATTAGCTGGACATAACCCAGTGTGTCCATCCACTGTCATTGATCCAACTCCATGGGTTTTACTGGTGAATCAATGTTGACAGTGTTTCCATGGTAACTATGGAGCCTCTGAACGTCCAAATGGGTCATATCTGATGACCATGAACAGATGAATAACTAAACAGGATGGTTTGGGATGTTTGGGTCTTTATGGGTTAAATAGTTATCTGTCATACTTTAAGTCCTGTCTGATCAGGTTAAAGAACCGTGTGCTGATTTCAGGCTTTAACATCTGCTTTTTGAAACCACAGGGCTGCGTTGTAAATACCAGGATGTGAAGCATGTCCAGGTTGTTTGGAATCAGCAGAGGAAGAGCAGCTGTTATGAGCTGTTTATCAGTATGTTTGTTAAGGAGTTTTTACAATGTAATGGAAGAGAAACACACATTTGCAGCTTTACCATGAGATTTGGAAGTAATCTATTCTAAGACAGTTTACAGCAGGAGTGGGAATAGAACATGATCAAATTCAATCCCACCCATCAATTGGATGATATTTTTGTCTCTTTGTTGCCAGTGTAATATTTGGTGTCTGTGACTTAAGTGCAGCTGACATTTTAGCTCTGTGTGAATAATTACCATAGGCTTTAACCCGTTGTATTGAAGCTCTGTACAAAGCTCCTGCGAATGCATCAGTTCAGTGAAGACGCTGAAAAAGCCATTTGGCCTGCACAGCGGGGTTATTATAATGAACAAGAACTATGGCTACAACTCAAACCAGGAGTGAAAAAAATAACACAAACTGAAACAAAACTATGAAAACCATGTACAATGGAAAAAGAATTCAAATGAATCAGAGCTGCAGTTAAAGTCAGCCTTATATCTGTTTTCTACTGATAGAAAAGCTTATAAAATGGCTTTTATTGACAGTTTTGTAAACCACATTTCACATTGTGCAGTCTTTCATCCACTTTTTTCTATAATTCAAGACCTATTTTACCTGACTCTAAATGTAATTCAGGCTAAAACTAAATAAAAAGTCAACCAAAATAATAAAAAATAAACTAAAGGTAGTCACATTCTCAGAATAATTAAAATGATATTAGGCAGTTGTAAAACTTAAAGTGGAAGATTCACTACAACACTATTTTTGTTTTTTAAGTTTCAACAAACCTTGACCAAGAATATTAAAGGGAACCGTGTCAGACTAAAGCTGTAAAATCAGCCTGTGTTGATCATGTCATGTCCCTTCACATATACACACCATACAGTAGGATAGAATCTGTGACTGAACATGACAAATCAAACGTTTTCTCTGCTCTATGTGAATCGCCAAAGCTCCAACTGTGCCATCAGTCTGTGCTAATAGGTTAGAGTATTGCACAGCTGCCGGCAGATTTAACATGGAATGTGTTTTGCAGATAATGTGTAATGAATATAGTTGTGATTAACACGTCAGAGCCTGTGAAGTTTCATCTTAAGTATCACTGGGACAAAGGCTGTGAGAAGAACAAACCAGTGTAGACGATTAAACCAGTTAGTTACTGACAGGATTAGTGGATGGACAGGTATTAAACAGTTTCTATCAGTAGATGCTGTTGGTTGGTGGTGGGTGTTTGGGTCTTTACGGGTTCAAATGTTTACAGACATGTAAGACATCCTCAACCATTTGTACAATTTCACCCAAGTATCTACATGACACAGTAGTGTAACATTAGACAATATTAATACAACTAAACACTGAAAATGGAAGTTTTCTAAATCACTTTCTTTCTGGTTACTTTAGGAATCACTCAACTTTTATGCATTTTCACTATTTCGAGCCAAATTTCTTTGGAGACTTTAAAAACAGACAGTGAAGAGTTGGATTCTTATAAAGTACATGCGTAAAAAAATAATAACTCTGCGAGTAGTTTAACGTACCTTAATAAGCTTCGGGAAAGTGCAATGTCAGGACATCGATAGTCTTTTTGCATATAAATCACCATGCACTGGTGCATTCTGGGAAGCTCAAGTGGATGGTGTTCGATCGTGTTTTTGCTAAATTCCTTCACAGGGTAATTTCTAATCCATCATTCTATCAAAGTGCGTCAACTACACCCACAGGATGGAGGGGAGTGTCTCACTCGTGACAGGGTTCAATAAAAACTAAGATTAAACGATTTATCTTCTCATAATAGTCCAGCATGAATATCAAACAAGTCTGAAAGTGTAGTAATGAGAGAGGAGCCCGAGGAGCGTGGCCATCTATTGGATTTCCAAAATCAATGCCTCTCAGATGGAAAAATACATGATCCACCTGCAAACACTGAATTTTAACAATAGAACATACACGCTGGATACGCTGGAACTTTTCTCCAAGGCCCTGCAGTGATTTTCTAATCCTGCTCCAATGATCTGAGCGTTCTTCTCTCTTCAATTAATGCAGCTAAAGGTTGCTGAGCCAGCATGCTCTTTATCAGCGCTCCCTGATTCTCATTTATACCGTTATACATATTTACACATATTATCTGCTACAGTAATGCCTTGTGCTGATGAAACCTCAGGCTTTGTATTCAGGAGGTACTTTTGTGGAAGTTCACTCAGAGCCATGGTTCCCAACCTGGGGTCCAGGAACCCGTCAGAGGGTCCATAAAGTCACAGCAGAGTCCCAGGGGTTTGTCTTTTGTCTTCTCTGAGGTTGTCAATAATTATATTTCCACATTCCAAACTACTACAGCATCTCATCCTTAGGTTCATAAAGACAACAGAATTTATGCAAAACTGATCAAGAATGTATTTTGCATTCTGGAAGACAATGTTCCAAAGACACTTAACCCTTTAAGCCCTGAGATCATAAAAGCTGCTGTGAGTATGTGCTTGTGTTCCTTTTCTTCAGTGGTTTTTCTTTACTGTGTGTTTTAGGGTCAAAAAGACAACGAGAGGAATTGAAGTTTGACAGGTTTTTGCTAAATAAACACTCAGAATGTACATCAATAACAGATTTAGGATGTTGAACATCAGCTGTGAACTGGAACACACTGAACAACAACAAGGATTTGAATTTGGGCCCAGTAGTTTATGTTTTGGGCTCTTTTTTTTCTAAATCAGTCCAGCTGTTTTTTGGCACCTGGTTGAACTCCAAAAAGCAGTTACAAAAACTCAGTAAAAACACAGAGAAAAAAAATAAAGGAAAATCATGACAACACTGTAAACAACAGTAAAAACAAAAAATGACAAGGAAAACAGTGTAAAAAAAAAAAAAAGCCCAAACCGTCGATTTGTAGAGCGAGTCGGTCTCACTCACTGCTCTGTGTTTTACCCCCCATTACACAGGTGGTGGGGGGCGCACTGAGCATGCTCAGATGTCTATGGAAAGAACAAGGTCTATTCTATCAACACGTTTTGAAATGTTTCCTATTGAGTAAACGGTTGAATTTATGACTATTTAAAATAAATCATACATTCAGAACGCTCACCACAGACACGTCAGGGGTTAAAGGGTTAAATAAGGAAATAAATAACTGCATTGGACACTGTGATCTTGACCTTTGACCTTTCATAGTCGAATTTCTTGTAGCACTAGATCCTGATAATTACTGCAGTGATTAATATGTTTCTGCTGTAACAAGGTCTCTAACCCTAACTGACCCGAACTAAAGACTGGACAATGACTGGACTCAAACTGAGACAGTGGTTCAGCCTCTGGAGACCTCATTTACACACATGGACTGACCACAGAGTCCAGACCAGAACCCCACGCACTATGTTTGAGATGTGATGGAGAAGACTTTACAACAGTCCGACCTCCATCATCAATACAAGACAGTGGACAAACATTATTGTAAGTATGGACAGAAATAAATGTTCGGACATTTTTTGTGGCACAGATGATGCCACCATGAATGTGTCCTGGAATCAAAGCTAAAGACAAAATATTGCATATGTTTGGGTATTTTTTTTTGTTTGTTTGTTTTTTTTGCCTTTGTGTTTATCACAATTAGTACGAGATTAACAGGGGAGTGACTTCCTGTTGCAGTGTCACATGATTTCCACTGTACTTGTATTAAGGAGTTTTGATCATGTGTGTATGGAGTAAATGAGAATCAGAGCAGATGTGTTTCGACTGAAGTGTGAACTATCGATTCTTTTTGTAACTGATTAATGTATCAATTATTGTCTTCCATTTGATTCAATTAAACAATTACATGAATAGATGAAAAAAATTGTAAAAATGTGAAAGAGACATGTCTGAAAATGACAAAGAGCTTGTCCTTTATTCCAGAACCGGCTGAAACAACAACCACAAAAAGTATAAAAGTAAAAGGATATAGAAAAAATATTACACAACAATATAAAAGTCTATATATAAAATATCTATAGATATAAACAACAACAAGCAATCTACAAACAATATGTGCACTGCAGTCTTCAACACATTTGGATCCAACGTACTAACTTAGAACAACTTAAGATGGAACTAACATAGAACTTTGTGTTGATCCTGACATCATGTGCGTCACAATAAGCGTCATTGTGAAACAACAGAGGAACCAATGTTTAACGCAGTGAAATTAAGGAGATGGAGCTTTCATTGAGGAAAAATGCAATAAAATATATTTTTTAATTGATTTGAGTCGACTAATCCAGGGTTTCCCAAACTTTTCCAAACCAAGGCCCCCCAAACAGCATTAGCTTCTGGCCGTGCGACCCCCCCCCCTTTGTAAACCCATTGACAATACTACAAAATGTCTCAAGAAACATTGACTTTTAGAATGTGTTTTCTTACTTTTATTCACTGTATAATAATTATCAAATTGGTTTGTCATAACAATATTATTAACTAACATGTTTCCACACTGTATATTCACACTAAAATGTTTTGTTTCTGCATTTTTTCATCTTTCAACCAATTTTCTGAGGCCCCCCTAGCGCCCCCTGGTGGCCATCCACTGGACCTCTAATTCAAACTACATATGACAAAAACCAACCTGAAAACTAAAATTAAATTCTAGTAACTTTGTTGTCTACATTAGTGAGTTATTGAGTTACCAATTATACTAAGCCAAGATCCCAAAGTCAAACTGTAGAGAAAAGCCTGTCTGTTTTTCCCAGTAAATGTTGGAGTCTTTAATTTCCTGTGCATGTGAATGTGGCCTCAGGCTTTAAACCTAAGTTAAAAGGGCCCTAAGGAAGAAAAAAGTCAAGAACTCCTGACTTAGAGTTTTATTTCTCCTTAAAGTACAAAAATGATGATGATAGTACTCGTATTTTCTCTGAACAGATTTTCCCAGTGACTTACAGTTCATTTTCTTTCAGTCTGAGTCCAACTTCTCATTGGGAACAAATGATTTACAGTTGTTTAAGTTCCCGAGGCGCATGAGGGCGCTTTTCTGTTGGCTCACAGAGACAGAAACATAGGTCACCAGGAAAGTCCGCCTGTGGAGGTACGGGTGCAGACCAGCAGGGCGTGGCTCGCCCCAGGCCTCCTCATCAGAACCACCTTTCAGTCCTGGAAGTCTGTCCCTCTCATAAATCTGCAGGTCAACCTTGTCTCAGTGCGAAAAGACACCGCTGAACTCTCCCCCCGGGACTCATCCACTTTTCATTACGGGAACAATGGTGTTACAGGTGCAAACAGTTCCAGCTGGTTCTGCTTTGACTAAGAACCATGACTTTAACCGACACAGCGGAGGGGATTAGTGACGGACGGACGTCCATGCAGCGCTGGGAATTACAGAAACAGCTGTCCTTAAACGCAACAGCACTTGACCAGTTCTCATATGTGTGCAATGTGTACACTGTCACAGTTTCATTGGTCTAAATATTTCTTGGAGGCAGAAACACTTAAACCCCAGTGGAGAAGACCTAAACCACAACGTTTCCAGCTACGTAACCGCAGACTCTGAGCCTGTTGACGTGAAAGAAGACGATAATCCTGCCCTATTATGAGCTGATCAAATCAAATCAAGATGTCCTTTGTTATTTTGGTGATCCACTAAACGTGGCCGTCCTTTCAAGTTCAGCCAAGCCGTGACTTTTATGTATTCACAAAAGTCAGTGGAATCGATAAAAACGGGGTGGAGGAGGAGCGCTTCCAGACCTGACCTGACTCCTAAACATGACACTTCTTATGTGATGTTTTACAATTTCACCAAAGCACAAACGTGAGGAGGATGAGCGGATTCACATCGACCCTTTCACTGTATGTCATCCTCCCAACTCTCAT
Organism: Apogon talboti; assembly: GCA_037367365.1. Lineage (NCBI taxonomy): Eukaryota > Metazoa > Chordata > Actinopteri > Kurtiformes > Apogonidae > Apogon > Apogon talboti. The sequence goes on along the minus strand of JAPQRQ010000009.1, from coordinate 2,656,840 downwards.
CAGGTTTACCTCAACCAAGTTTTCTGAGCATAAAGTGTTGTTTGTGCTCGTGGTTCGAGCAAACAACAGCTAAAAGTTCACCCTTTAATGGCTTGTAAAAGCTATCTCAACAAAATGCCACAAACTAACTAATAACACTTTTGTAATAAACTGTAACCTGAACACAAATTCTATTAAATTTATCCACCATTTTTTTTTACCAATTAAATGTTGCGTTGGTCAAAAAGTCATCCTTTTATCATATTTTATCTCACAAATACAGCCAGACTCAGAGACTTTATGCCAAAACATCAGCTTTTGTGTTATAAATAAGGCCAACTCAGTACCTTGATGTCAAAAGATAAGTTTTTTCTATCATATTTATCTCATGGGAATATGATGTCAAAAACATCCGTCTTTTCATCACACTGTGCTTCTTCTTATTAGTGTTACATGATAACAACTATCTAGTGGTAAAATATAACAGGATATAGGATTATACAGTAAGACAATGGATGAGTAAAGGACTGCAAAATGCCTGCAAAAAAACCCCTAAAAAAACCTACATTGAGAATTCATTAAAAAAAAAAAAGAAATACTACTATTGAAGCAGAAAATAAATAAATAAATAAATTCTATTGTGGTTGGATGTTAGGTTGAAGTTAAATGAGAAATTAAAGAATAAATTGTCAGATTTTTTTCTTTTATTTTATCTGTGCAAATGATGAATTGCGGCAGTAAGTGATGCAGATATTATATTAAGAGGTCGATTTCACAAATCTGTTTGGAATCACTACTGTAGACACACAAGTGTTTTGTTAAAGAGATTTTTCTTCTTTCTGCTCCTTTTCATTCATGATGTGGTCGGTTTGCTGACACATAAAAGCAGATTTTCTTTTAATAATAAACTAAACTAAACTAATACAAACAGTTACAAACCTGGTCTCTATTAATAACTGAGGTAGAGGTGGACACACATGCAGGAAATAAAAGCTGGCCTTCAAACAGAAACCAGGTGAAAAATAGTACGAATGACCTTCATACGTCAAATCAAGTGTTACCTGTTAAGTAAAGTTCACTTCTACAAGTTCAAGTCAATAATTCAACAACATAATCCAACTATTACAAACACTTTGTTTGAAATAGTTTACAGTTCAATAACCATTTACAGTTATTGAACAGAGGAAATGAGACTTCAGACCTGACTCTTTCTTATAATAAAAGCCTGCCCACGATTTGAGGGAAACATGATGTTTTATGTCACCAGTGCAGCCAAATTCAGGGACTTCGTGACAGCAGATCAGTTTTTTTAATCACATTTGTTTCATATTGTCTCATTCACCTGTAGCTGGAACCACTACTGCTGTGGTGCTTTGACAGAGTTCCCCAAAAATCATCATCAGCTGCAGGTTATTGAAACTGTAGGTACTAGAGCTGCAACTATAACTGCTGCAAAATGGAATTTATAACAAAATGGGGGAAATTTATGACATTTTGCATTCAGGCTCCATTTTGTTACAAAATGGAGTAGATTATTAAGCGATGCATAATGAGGTGGAAATGTAGTACATTTGTAGGAGTTTTTGGAGTTGTAACAGAGGTTATTGATTTAAAACTGATAATTGAATAATCAGTTCAGACATCCCTTCTCCCTGACCAAAAGCACATTGAAAATACACCAGTTTAATATTGGATTTCCATTCAAACAGTGTCCACTGAGGAAACGAACTGTTCAGGCATTATCTTTTCATTCATTCTACAACACTGACATAAGTTGTGTGAATTTAAATCCCCCCCCACACACACACACATACACACACACACACATACACACACACACACACACACCCCATATCACACTATTTACATGTGCAGCCATGATGATGATGTATATATGTACATAAGACTTAATTTTACATTTTTAATTCTAATTCTTTATTTATATACATTTTTATATGAATATCAAATTTCTTATTTTTCTCTTTATAATTTCATTTTTCACTTGTTTGTGATTTTTTTCTTTTTCTCTGCACTTCCTTGTTGTATGTTGCTGCTGATAACTGTGAAATTTCCTCATGGTGGGATAAATAAAAGAATTATCTTATCTTATCTTACAATTTTTTTTTATCATTGAAAACATTCCAAACATACCTAGTGCCATTTTTAATTCGCAATTGTAATTATTAAATAAATTGTAAGTAACTGAAATACATTTAAATATTTCCATAATTTGATAATATCCAGTTGCTATTTATTTATTAATTTTGTTTTTTCTTTTTTTGTCTCAATAACATGTGAGGAGAAGCTTGACTTGAACGATGAACATGTTAGAACTAGGTAGTCAGAGGTCAAAGGTCAATGATACTGTAACATCACAAATAACAAAACAATAATAAACAAATAAAAATAACAAAATGCCACACAAATGTGTACTAGGACAAAATGAAAAATTATGACATTTTATACTCAAAAGGTCAAAGGTCATCCTAATGGTCTGCAAAACCCCTTTTCTCCTCCTTATTTAACACCATGCATCTTCTGTGTGAACTGTGTAGAAGACCAGACAGAATGTTACTCCAGTAATCTTTCTCAAGACATTGCAGGTTGTACATGGATGTTCATGTTATTCCCACAAATATAGACATTTCCATGTAATTGTACTTTTTTAACACTTAGTGGTTGTTACTTGACATTATTTCTAGGCTATTATGGTAGCATTTTACTAGTTTGACCCACTTGAGATTATATTGGTCTGTATGTGACTGCTGAACTAAAATGATTTTAACATCCTTGACTGGTAATGTTCTTCAGTGTAATTTCTGCATTTCACACATCCATCCTGCGGACCAGATTGGGCCTTTTGGCGGGCCAGTTTTGGCCCACGGGCCATATGTTTGACACTCCTTATGTAAACTGTAACTATTATTGACTTGTTTTGTGGAGGCATACACCCACCATGTGTTAATTCTACGTATTCACATGACTATCCAAAAATTCAAACAACATTTACATTTTCTGACGCCTTAATAACAGGGTTCAGATGTTACATATGTCGTTGGCATCTGTAAACCTCCGACGCTGTTCTTTCATTTGCATAATTAGGCATCCTGCTGTTTAAAAACACACAGTCAACCGTGACCATTTCAACTTTTCTCATCAACAAACTAAAACACACACTTTTCATTCACACTGTACATAACATTTTCTACGACCAAATTGAGAAGTAATCTTGGTTTTGAGGTGACCAGATGGGCAGTAAAAGATGACATATTTTTGTTATTGCCTCAAAGAGCCCCTCGCACATGGCATCTCCATCAAATAAGCAAAAACAGATTGCTCCTGTCCTTCATTTCTTTCTTTCATCCCAACTTCTGGTGTGCATCAAATCCCAGACATAAATCAGCGTACTTATAGTCAAAGCCCTGTGTTCATTAGTTATCAGACTCAGAATCAGAATACTTTATTAATCCCAAAGGCAAACTGGTGGGTGTTACAGTCGCTCCATTCAAGTATAATAAAGAAATAACAGGAAAGAAATTATCAGTACAGTAGAAATATATAAATATATATATATATACACACAGTATATAAAGCTCTAAATATACAAACATATATATAGCTCTGAATATGTATATATATATATATATATATATATATATCAGACCAGCAATTTGTACAATATGTACTAGACAATCAACATGATAATTAAAGAAATATACATAATAAGTGTGTTCAGTAGTTATCAGACTGTGGCTAAACACCATAACAGCTTCGACAGCCGCTTAACTGTGGTATGAAGAATGAACAGAAAGGAAGAGACAGCAGAGTAACAGCATCAGCCCTGCATCGCCGGGAAGCTGGCACTAAGCACCTCCATAAAAAAAATCATCTTGAGCTCGACACTATTATCTCTGCATTCCACGGGAGTGAGCGCTGAAGCTGGCAGCGATCCAGAGAGTGAAATATTATCGTGGGAGAACACATCAAGACGAGCTCGGGCCAACATAAAGCTTCCACTCAGTTCAGGGGGTTAAAAAGCCCCCGAGCACGAACTAAATGATAAGGGCCCAACGCGCCTCACATTAGACAGATACGCACCGCACTCAGATCCAGCAGGTGTGAGTCG
>JAPQRQ010000009.1:2596716-2610724 GCA_037367365.1 Apogon talboti | reverse complement strand
TCTGCTGTTAAACATTGGTTCCACTGTTGTGTTTCACACAGACCCTTATTGTGACGCACATGACGCCAGGATCAACATGGAGCGTAGATAGAAGAGACGAGGACAAAAAGGAAGAAAATGTCTATGTTCACTTTTCTACACTGGAACCATAATTTAGTCCTTTAAACTTTAATCTTTCACTCAAACATTAAAAATAGTTGTCTTTATTTGTTTCAGTTGTATGTTAGTTCCATGTTAAGTTGTTAGTAAATTGATTCCAAATGTGTTGAAGACTGTAGTGACATATTGTTTGTAGATGTCATTGGACTTATTTATATCTATAGATATTTTTATATATACTTTTATACTGTTGTTATTATTGCTATTTCAATCTAGATATTTTGTATCCATTCTTTATACTTTAATGCTTTTTGTGGTTGTTATTTCAGCTGTTCTAAAATAAAGGACAAGTTGTTTGTCATTTTCAGACTTGTCTGTTTCACATGTTTATTTTTATTTTTTTGCCTATTCAAACAATCGAATTGAATTGAAGAAAATAATTGATAGATGAATTAGTCTAACAAATACAAAACATCTTGATCTAGAACAGAATGGGTACTTTATTACTTTAGCAGTTGAACCTTTAACATTGCATTGTGTGACATGAGCTGGTTGTATTTTTTTTGGACGCATAGAAATGATCTCTGAGTAGTTTCATAGATATAAGTCACAATAGTACAAGGATTAAAAAAAAATCAAATATCTACCAGATTCAATTTAATCAGAGATTACATTTAGCTATATCATGAAAAAACCTCATCTCATTTCTAGAGATAAAAGTCAGCAATTAACAAGAAGAGAAACTTGGGTATCCTCTGAGGCGAATGTGGGTTTACTTTTAATAGGAAAAAATTACTTTGAAAAAGACTGAACCATCATCATCATCAATTCTTTGAGTTTTAAGATGTGCATTTGCAAGAAAAAAAAAAGAAATACTGAAAAGCCTGAGGCATAACTTTAAAAAGCAGTGTATAACAAAAGAAGCAAAGAAAAGGTCAGGTCACACTTTTAAATATAGAAAATCTGTAGAAGAGGGAGGTTGGGTAAAGACACAGGATACTCTGAGATCAGCTTTCAGGTCTTCTTTCAAACCAAAGGTGAAAACTTTATTTGTCACGTTCTCTTTTTTATTTTAGCCCTTTTAATGCTCTCAGTGGTGTTGCATATATAGTACTCTACAAAAGTCTTATTCCACCTTAATATTTTAGCTTTTTCAAGGTTGAAATGAGCATACATGTTTATTTCTCACTCTATTTTTTTCAGATATGACAAGAAAATACAGGAAATACGTCCACAGCCTTAAAAGACCCATAAAAAACTGGACTAAATGTGTTGTAAAGGTTAAAGTCAGTGTGTAGTGTGACCTCTGACCCCATGACAACAAGCAGCACAAACAGAAACATCTGACGTGTGTTGAATGAAACCTGGTATGAAACAGAAACTTAATGCCATAAATCTCATATTGAACAGGATTAAAGATATATTCAGTGCAAATACGACCACTGTGGTTTATAGAAGCAGTTTTTAACCTGAAACTAGTTTTCCCTGTTGTTCATTCTTCACGTATGTGCAGATCGGATCTAATACAGAGACTGACTAATGTATATGTGTGGACATTAGAACTTTAATAAACCAACAAACATAATGTTGGACCAGGACTTCTACACAGATCTGTATTAGGGTTGTAACCATGTCACGGTGTTACAATTAACCGCGATTTTAAACGTCACGGTTAATTAACCGTCAAAGCTGCCAAGAACGTCCCATGAAGTACAGTAGATTGAGAGCGGAACCAAAGACACGCCAATGTGCACTTCCCGCACGGAACGAAAGCAACGTTACACAAGCACTGCATTCAACATTCCACGAGTGAAAATGTCAGAGAAGCAACAAGCTGAGGCTCTGTCTATATCCACACAGAAAGCGGGTCAAATCTCCAGTGTGGGATTACTTTGGTTCTCCAAAAGGTGCCAGTGCCAACATTAAGGACCACCGGAGTCCAACGTGCAAAAAGATGCGTCAACGGGTCCTGATGATGCTTCATTTTTGCGAAAAATAGATGGATTTAACCAAAATTAGGCCATGACAAGGTAAGAGAACAATATATTGATAATTAACACGGCTTTGAGTAATCATACACCATTTTTTTGCTCGTGCTTTTTGAAAATTAACCGTGCAAATCGTGGGTGCACGGCTGGCTGCCTACTACACTGTGGTTATAAATATAAGTACTAGGGCTGTCACTTTTTCAAAAAGTAGTCGTAGAAACCGGGAAACCGCAATTAGTTCTCTGACGATAATCGCAGCACCAACATCTCTAATCTGTATATTACTTGACCGATGTTGGCACTTATGAAGATGAGTCAAACAAACAAATAAATCCAGTTTGCGTTCCTGTTATCAGAAAACAGCTGAAATACAATGGTCCAAATACAAAAAGATTTATGTGATTGAGTTTTTAGTAGAATGGTTTCATATGAATGGTTACTTCTGTTTGATTAAACACTTTTAACTTTGCAAAACTGAAATAAAGTGTCAAGTGTTGAAGGTTTTCAAAGCAAAACTTGCTTCAGCTTAATGGATTTTACAGTTATAGTAAAAGAACTTAGAGTAAATTAAAAGTTCTCATAAAAGGTGAATTTAATAAGTTCTCCTTAAATCACTTGTACATTTAAGAGCTATTTTGTTAGTATGAGTGGTTGGGTGCATGTTCAGTTTTCACTTTGCATTAACAACACTGAATTCTCATGCTGCCGGTATAATGTTTACAGGGAAACACAAGAGGAAATACAGTTTAGTTAAATATGAGTGTCATTTCTGGGAGGGAAAGTTGAACCATTAATCCTCCAGTTTAAGAAGGAATTACTTCAATCTGTCCATTACATTGTCACTCCCATCTTAATAAACTTAATGTCACGTATCAACATGCAGGGTATTTTATCAACATGTGGCAGGGTTCAGATTTTGATGTATAAACGCAGAAAGAAAACAGAAATAAACGAACATGACATGGGGTATAAACATTGGAGTTCAACCAGAACCACTCCAACAACCTCCTAATAAACTTTTTGCTACTAACAACATGATCTGACCCAAAACCTCCATCTCTACCATCTAAGGACTTCCATGTATTAACCTAATGCTGCCTTCACGTGCTATCGGGAAGATGATCCTTTCCATTTGAAATTATGTTTGCGTTGTGTTCAAGAGCTTGAGTTGTTGTAGCAAAATGAAAAATGGCTGACACACAATTGATCCTGACCTGCCACTTGGGTAAAAGACATCTGAACGTGTTAACTGTTCTGATGCAGCATTTTTTTTTGTGTGTATGTGATTTTTTTTTTTTTTTTTTTTTTGCAAATTGTGTATGGTGTAAATGTGCAAAATCATCCGCTCACAGCAGCAGAACGTTCATAAAAGCATTGTTTATCATTTGTGATGAATCCCTCATTGCTCTCTGCCATGTTGAAAAGTTCAAAGGTTATTTTCATCTCGACAACTCATGTATCAATTTTTTTTTTTCACCAGTTCTCCAGTGGAAAATACGGCGTGGGGGGCGTTCATGTCCAATTTTCCAGTTTGTAACTACCATTTACCATAATTCCCACAGCATGTGAAGGAAGGATAAATGTCAATAATGGACACTTGTAGAGGCATTGAAAACAAACACCAAATGCTCATAACATCTGCAGACCAGACCAGACACAACTATCAGGATCACACCAAAGACCAAAAGTATTAGTGAAACCTGGTGGGATAAGGACGAGCCTGTGATTTGGACCCACGTGGGTGGAGACTGGAATGACATTTGACTGAATTACAGGTCGTGATTGCAGAGTTCCCTTCTAGCCCATCTTATCCATCCGTCACCATCTCTTTGCTCTTAGCTCTGTTTTGTTTCCATTTTGGTCCATCCGTCTGTCAGTATCAAGTCTGTTTTGACAGATTGACAGTTGTCAAAATGTCCCCTGACATCCGTGGCCTTTAAAGGTCCTCAACACAGACAATTTAAAGATTCCTGGTTTTAATCTGGTTTTAAATTGTAATATTTTCTTCTCTCATAGATCCAACTCAAATGTTTTTCTTTTAAATGTGCTATATTTATTGATTTCTGTAAGTAGGGATAGGTACCAAACCTAAACAGGTCGAGGCTGCAGCTATCGATTAAATGATTATTGGAATAGGCTGAAAAAACAGTAGACATGTGTCTGAAAATGACAAACAGCTCGTCCTTTATTCCAGAACCAGCTGAAAAAACAACCACAAAAGCATAAAAGTAAAAGATGTGTGTATGTATATATAAGAGTATATGGAAAAATATCTATTGATATAAACAACAAACAAGTCCAATGACATTTACAACAATATGTCACTACAGTCTTCAACACATTTGGATCCAACTGACTAACAACTAAAGATGGAACTAACATACAGCCAAAAAAATAAAGACAAATATTTGTAATGTTTGTGTGAAAGCTTCAAAGTTTAAAGGACTAAGTGTTGGTTCCAATGTAGAAAAGTGAACATATAGACATTTTCTTCCTTTCTGTCCTCGTCTCTTCTATCTACGCTCCATGTTGTTTGTGCTGATCCTGGCGTCATGTGCGTCACAATAAGTGTCCGTGTGAAACACAACAGTGGAACCAATGTTTAACAGCAGAGAAATTAAAGAAACGAAGCTTTGATTCAGGAAAAATGAAATCAAAGATATATTTTTTAAATCAATTCGAGTCAATTAATTGTTTCAGCTCAACACCGAAGTATCAAACAGCTCCAACATTATCAGTTGTAACAGTACTGGACAGAAAAATCCGACACAGATTCCCTCTGTATCACAGCAGCAGAACAGTGGTCTTCCAGACTTAATTCTCTGACTCCATTTCTCAATAAGACATTCATCTGTGATACATTTTACCAGTTTTGGATCCAGATGAGAGCTGGGTTTTGGTCAGGGCTCTGTTACTGCAGCTCAAACACAGACAGCCACCGGTGTTCACCAGGAGCAGCATGGGAAAGTGGACATGGAGCAACAGGTGGGTGGAAGAACGAGCGATCCGTTACAAAACCGGTCACATACAGGACCAGAAATGTAAAATCAGATACTGTTTTTTGATCTGCTCTGTGATTGTTATGTATAATAGGCTTCTTCGAGCAGCACATCAAATAAGTCTTTGTCTATCTTTTTATTGACGATTTAATGAGAAAAACATCCATTATTACAATTTGTGCAAATCAAATAATTCCATTCTCATTTGATCTGTTATAATACCATATCGAAAAGCAGCATCAATAAGAGTAGTAGAATAGATAATGTCTTTACAATACCCATCCTCATCTGTAACTGGTTCATGTTTGCAGGTAACAGTACATATTCCTGCAAGATGCAACATGTCATGCAGTGAAAAAAAAACAACAACTTGCAAACATTGATGTAAATGCTTATAATTGACTTTCAAACGTTCCCAACACATTTTCAAGACCTCAAGCAATGCACACACTGTGTTTCAGTGGGTAGCACTGCATGTAAACAGAATTTTGTTAGATTACTGAAGACTCCAGCTGGTCCATTAAATTACAACACCAAAATAAATGCACTGGACATAGCATTTCGATTAGATCAGTTCTTCCATTGAGGCATAAAAAGACCGGTTTTATGTCCTGTTTTGCTTCTGTTGAAGAAGGACTTGCAACAATAGGGAGCAAACATGTCCCAACACAAAAGCACATTCCAGCCCTAGCAGAGGTTATCAGCCCCCTCTTTACTCAGATCATCTCTCACCAACAGCACAAGAGCAAAATCTAAGTCAGAGCAAGAAAAATGAGCCTTTAGGTCCTAACCTGAACCCTAACCCTGAGCTCTGCACTGCAGCAGGAGAAGACAGAAAGAAACAGCCTGTAGCAGAAAAACCCCACAGACGGAGGATTTGTGCCAATACTGGCCTGAGGTTTGGTTTAAAATGTTAATATTTGACTTGTGTCCACAGTTTCTACCCTCTGACTCCAGCCGAGCAGAGCAGGGCCCAGGTGGTCTGGGTATCTTCAGTTGACACCGTCATCGACTCGGCATTGAGAATCACTCAGGAGACTCACTGAAAAGGTCAGCAGGTCACAATCATTAAAAAGAGTATGAGGAGAGTGTATGATCCGCTGGGATTGATGGACACGCAGGACGGAAACGTCGGAAAAACAAATCTATTTGTCTTTTATTCCTCTGTTTTAATTCGACAAACTGAGATGAAATATTAAACTGGCCTGACAGAAGTAAAGGCAGCTGTAAAGAAAAGCCTGCTTCTCATATGTGTTTCCCATCTCGCAGAACATGGAGCATCTGTTTGTTTACATTATGAATAAAGGCTTCGTACTGTGAGGTTTTGATGCTACCACTGACAGGGAGTATGTGATGAATAAATCTGTAAGTGCTTGAGGTTGTGAGATGTTTGTCTATGTAGACTCTCACCACAGATTAGTATTTTTGGCTGCAAGGAAAGCTGAGTGATGAAAGTTGTATTTCTGCCAGAATTCAAATTAAATATAAAAAAAAATATTTTAATGGTGAACGTTGGTGCAGAGGTCCAAACACAAACATCCCCTTTTAACCGGTTTCAGCACACTCTGCACTTTTATTCCACAATGTAGCCTGTAGCAAGGAGGTAACCGTGATGGGAGACATTAGAAATACTAGACCAAATACAAATACAGACCAAAACTCATACAGCAAAACCAATAGTAAACATTAAATGCATTTACCAACTCTTTAACTTCCAAAGACCCAAAGAGTCACTAATGACCAAAATGATGTACTGATCTAAATTGTTTAATACCTGTTGATCCACTAAATAGATCCACTAAACCTACCAATACATGTCAATAATTGGTGTAAAATACAGTTATTCATCTTTTCATGGTCATCAGATATGACGCATTTGGACGTTCAGAGGCTCCATAGTTACCGTGGAAACACTGTCATCTTCTACAACATTGATTCACCAGTAAAACCCATGGAGTTGGATCAATGACAGTGGATGGACACACTTGCTTTTTATGTTAGTTGATATATTTTGCTGAAAAAGTTACATTTTCTTCAGTTTTGTCTCTTTAGTAATATAATAGCCCTTAACTTTATTCTGAGCTTTTATGAACATCGACATGATCAGTAAATTAAACACAACAAAACACCTGATTTTCACTGAAAATACAAAATACTGAGAATAATATGATAATAAATGGCAATAAATCACTTAAGAAACATTAAACGGAGAGAAAAATTAATTTGGATTAAAATAAACTAATCTTCTACCTGTAACCTTCTAAGTTACAAAGGGAAGCTAAAAGGTATAAATCATAATATTTCTTTATCTTTAAAACATTCGAAAATAGCCACAATTACCATCAGTGTTAGAAAATATCACCTTTGACAAATGAAGATATCAGGGCATTCTATTGCAGCAGTTAGCATGCTAATCTTTGAGTTAGCTGGTTATTTACAGAGCTAGCATGCTAACAAAACTCACCTCTTATTGCCCTGTGTTTTGTAATTTAACATTACAGAGAGGCACCTCAGTGTCCAGTCTTCCCTCAGTCCAAAAGGAAAAAGAAAAAGTCATGTTCCTGTTTGGATTTATGGATGTGTGAGAAATCAAACTCAACGGTGCTGTGATTGTTTTGCTATGACTGTAACTGGTTCACTGCCCCAACACTGATAACACGTTCATGTCATTAGCACTAATACTTTCCATGACTAGCATCTCATTTCAACACACTACATCTTGAGGAATCAGTAGAAAAATATACACACAGAAATGTACAACCTTTCCATAGTTCAAATGCTGATGATACTGTATATGGTTGAAAATGGGCTCAGCAGTGTAGTTTGTTGTTTAGTGTTTAGTTTTGACTGCTTTAACATGTTAGTATGGATTTAACCAAGACAAAGAAATATTAAGCAGGGTAAAGTTATTGTTCATAGGGTGTATTCAGACCTACTTCGTTTGGTCTGTTTCAAACAAACCAGGGTTCATTTCCCCAGAAAGTCCAAACTTTTTTTTAGGTGTGAATACAAACATGCAAACTCTGATTCAAACCAAACAAACAAGACGACATTTCCAAACGGACCCTGGTCCGGTTCACTTCTGGTGTGAATATAACCGGCCTCGAGCCAAAGCAAACCAAGGAACTATGTGCCTTTTTGTGCCTGACGAGCCACCGTAGCTGCATGGAATTGTGGGTAATCAACAAAAATGGAAGTAGTCGAGCTGCATAGATAGCCCGAGCTAATAGCAGCAGCCATGAGCCGTGGACAGACGTGGAGCAATGAGGAGATGGAATGTGTCATTGACATTTGGTCAATGGTCATGTAGGACCTCCATGTGTGTTTTCATCAGCACCCGCCGTCTCTGGTTCACCCCGCCCCTGACTTTTCTGTCCAATGCCAGTGCAGTTGGTCACATGTGTGCTTCTGTTTACAAATTTTGGTCCACTAGCAAGTGATCCAACCCAAACGAAAAAAATGAAGTCTGCATTTGATCTGAACTAAATGAGTGTACCAAAGGACTTTCCAGGTGTGAATACGCTCTTAACCACAGGAGTCTGGTGGCTTCAGGCCTCGACCTTCCAGTCAGAACAAGCATACTATGGTAAAGCAAAGAGCAAAACCTGCTGGCCTCTGCCGGCAGTTGGAGTTAACTTTACTATTCTAATCTCACAAGTAATGCCTTTAAGTTTTTTTTGTTTGTTTTTTTTTACAGCTAATGACTGCGTTAATATTTTCCAGGTGTGGAGCAAGGTTTTACACACCTGGATGGAAGGAATCAAACCGTCGACATCTCAGTAACAGAGTCTATGACTGTTTAAAGGACAGACTGGATAGATTAGAGGGATGAGCAACACAGCTTTTAAATTAAGGCCCTACGTCAATCCACTGCAGGAAATGTATTAAACCTATCGTCGGACTGTTCCATGTGGTGACAGTTTCGACCCCGGGGAGTTTTAAGGCCTCTATCATCAGAGCGTATTTTAAGGTCAAATTAATCAGATTACCACAAACCGGCCGACACAACCGTTGAACTTTGCCTTCAGGTACATTTTCTGGCCTCAGTGATTAAAAGCTAAAGTCTGAAAATGAGCCCAAAAGATGAGTCCTACTGTACTGACTCTTGTTTATCCATTCTCTTTGTGTTTAATGGTCCAGCACGTACAGGATGAGATGTTCAGGCAGCCCATTGGACAGGATGTGGATGTGGACGGTATCGCGGCGTGCCTCAGCTGTCCTCTGCAATGCCCTTCCTGAAAGATTCACTTATCTGGGCTCCAACGTTTTTACTCCTGCGGCAGTATGTCGACAGAGTGAGGGGTAGTGGCGGTAGCGGTGGGCAGCGGAGGGGTAAAAATGATGTCTGGAGGATGCCGACTGGCATTAATAATTAATCATCTGAGGCCGCTTTCCTCCACCTCCGCCTCCTCTTAGTGTCCTACTCGTCTGATAACATCTGTCCAGAGAGGCTGAGAGTCCGAGCCGCCTCAAAATAAGAGGATCGCTCTCAGCCGGGCCTCCATTTCCCTCAGCAAATATAAATCCAATTATTAGATAAATCTGAATGCATTGAAAGTCATTCGTATGCTGATGACATTCCAGATGTGATTAACACCCTTTTTTCCTTAATGGAGTTCACTGATTGTATTCCATGGCCCTTAACATGCACCAAGATCAGTACTTCCCTTCAAGCGTCGAGGATAAAATCATTTCACCCCTATTAAACAGAACAAAGTGAGCACAAAGGGTAGATTTAAAACATTCTTATTTTTTTCTATGAAGCCACACTTTTACTGGTTTTCCAATTAACCTTTTCAGGATTAGCTCAGTATTCATATGAAAGTCCCAAAATCACACAAGTGTATGAGTTCACCTCAGAGCTACATAACGCACACATCCAGAGCTGAAACCATTAATCGATTAATCGACTCGAACCAAACAAAACGATTATTCGATGACATTTTTCCTGAATCGAAGCTTCATTTCCTTAATTTCTCTGCTGTTAAACATTGGTTCCACTGTTGTGTTTCACACGGACGCTTATTGTGATGCACATGACGCCAGGATCAACACAAACAACATGGAGCGTAGATAGAAGAGACGAAAAGGCAGAAAATGTCTGTATGTTCACTTTTCTACATTGGAACCATCACTTAGTCCTTTTAATTTTTCACACACGCATTAAGAATATTTGTCTATATATTTTTCTGTTGTATGTTCAGTTGTATGGAAAAGAGATTTACAATCTCAATGAGGATTTTTACCCAGTTAAATAAAGAATATAATTTAAAAAAAACTGTGTTAGTTCCATCTTAAGTTGTTACTAAGTTGGATTCAAATGTGTTGAAGACTGTAGTGACATATTGTTTGTAGATGTCATTGGACTTGTTGTTTATATCTATAGATATTTTATATATAATTTTATACTGTTGTTATTGTTGTTATTTTCTGTATAGTACTGTATGTACTGTATGCATAACCAGGACTGCAGACACACAAGTTTCACTGACACTGACACTGTATCGGGAGATATCTGTTTACTTTTACACTTTTTGTGGTTGCTGTTTCAGCTGTTTCTGGAATATAGGACAAGTTGTTTGTCATTTTCACATGACTGTTTCACATTTTTACTATTTTTCTTTCACCTATTCAAGTAATTGTTTAATCAAATCAAATCGAAGCAAATAGATTAATCGATTACAAAAACAATCGATGGCTGCAGCTCTACACACATCCACAAGTTGCGTCCGTCCAGAACATAGATGAGTATACCGTGGCCCTCCCTGCTGTCATGAACTCACTAATAAACACAGCTGTGTCTGAATCAGGTCCAACAATCACATCCCGTGCGCTCTGTAATCTGGGGTTAACCAAAAAGACGTTTACGTGCTGCTAAACGGTGACCACAAAGCCAAACGCACCGGATAGGTTTCCTCGGGCTCGACAACACTAATAGCTCGTATGATTGCAACACACATTCAGGACCTATTAGCCTGCTGGGTTATGGGTATTTTACAGTCTGGTTTTGATGAATGTTGACAGGTTTTAACGGCAAAAAGAACATTTCCTTTAATACTTAAACCTCCTCCGGGTCATCAGTGACACGCTGGGGGGCTTAGGTTTAGGACTGGATTTGTTTGGGTTGGGTTTCACCCATATGTTAAACACAGAAGCCACAAGATGACAAATAAAGACTAAGACAAATATTTTGGCTTTATTTCCCTCAGTTTGGGTTAGGGTAAAAATAACCTTACCTCCAAATAGTAAACTATGATGCACTGGCACTGATTCCTGTTATATGTTCAGAATTTTAACAATTTGTTTTCCACTTCTATAAACCTAAAATGTAGCCTGACCTACTGCTTTATTTACACATGTTGACAGGATTAAAGACAAAATAACAATTCTAACATTTGCTGTTATGTGACCTGATGTAGTTGAGGTTCTGTTTTAGTCAGGTTTCCTTTAAAATCAAATCTAATACATGCATTTGGACCTCATACCCTTGCTGTTATGAGCCTAAACCCAAAAAAACAAAACAAAACAAAAAAATCCTTAAATAGGGAACATTTTTATTTAAAGGTGTTGGATGTGTTCTTTCAGATTAGATCAAATTCATTGTTTTTTTTTTTTTTTTTTTTACAGATCTTCACAGGTTAATCTATTTATTCCATTTTCCCTCTATCATGCTGTGTGGAGGTCAAAAGTCTCCCTACATCCCATAATATAAATCACTCAGACGGAAAACACGTTCCAGTTAAACAGCAGCGCCGCAATGCCGTTAAACAAACAGTGTTATTAATCTTTTAAGAGATTCCATCTAGTTGTCTTCAGTGTGTGCACTCAGGACCGCCTTCGTAAAAGGATGCTCGTCTTCAAGACAAATAACACAAACACGACCTTTTCTTCTCTTTATTGTACACTGAGCAGCGGAGATAAGTTCTATCTGCCACAGGAACCTGTCTGAACCGTGTGAGGGCCAGAAAGCACTTTTTAATTTTTCTTTTAAACTCCACTTGATTGTGGGTGAAAGGGAGCTGATTACATTCTATCAGACCCAGCGTCACCTTTAGGTTTTTGGTTTTTTTTCTTTCTCAGATCTTCACACTTGCCTGTCATCAGAAAGAAAAGGAAAAGAAACAAGAAAGCACCCTGAGCTGTCTCTGCACCTGACAGCTTATTCATTTATAAGCTCCAAGTCGCCTTCCTTTCTCCCCGCTCCCACCCTTCCTCCTCCTCCTCCTCCTCCTCCTCCTCTGTGTACGGCATAAGAGAAAATCCTTCTCGCTCTTACAAGCCACGGTCTGTAACTTCAGATCGCTTTAATCCTCTGGATAAAAAAAAAAAAAAGGCAAGTCTTTCATTTAACAAATCAACCCCTCAGAGCTGAGGATCCTTGTGTAATTATTCCTTCCAGTGCGACTGTAAGCCAGCCATGAGAAGAGCACTTGACGAGGAGCCACTCGCACATTAAGTCTTCCCTAAGCCTTCTCTAGTATCCTTCCATATGAACTAATGGAACCAGGAGCGGGGGGGGGGGGTTCTTTGCAATTTCCAAATATCTTACACTACAGTATCAAGTGGTTCTCAAGGAAAGCTTATTGGGATTCAGCGGACCAGTCATCCAGACACTGAACCCAAAGCTGGTCCTCCCTGCCATCTGGGATTCAGTCTTAATAAAAGGTGAACAAGACACAAGCAGGTGAGCAGGTTCATCCAGCATTTTTAAGCAACTTTTCTCTCAAGGTCCTGTCTTATCTTTTTTTTTTTTCTTGTAGTTACAAGAACAAGTAACAGCGCACACACACACACACACACACACACACACACACACACTCAGGACTGTGATAAAGCGCTGAAACCAGATCTCTGAGGTGTGTAACTTCACCTTAATGGAAACCAGCTTCTCCCCTGGTCACGCTTTGACAAAAGTCGTAGGTTAGATGAAGGGATCCTGAGGGAAAAAAAGCCGAGGTTTGGAGGCTTATTTGTATGGAAACACTAGACGGGAATGCACTCACCGAAGAACATGCTGCTGTCCATGGCGTCCTCAGGCGCGGGGGTCTGCTGCTGGGTTTCCTCTCTGGTGCCCTGCCAGTGTGTGTGTGTCCATGGACAGCAGCCTGGGCATGTCTCTACATCCACACTCTTCAACCCCCCCACCACATGCACCCCCCCACACGCTCTCCTCAATGCTGCTGCTGTTGTTGTTGTGGTGTTGTGTGTCTGTGCATGTGTGTTCAATCCCAGTAAAGCAAAGCGGAGGCAGGCGTCAGCGTCCGCCGTTCATGCTGCTGCACGCAGCTCGCCGTCTACCGCCGTGGACCTCCAGATCTCTCTCTCTCTCTCTCTCTCTCTCTCTCTCTCTCTTCATGCCCTCCCCTCCTCTTTAGCTCTTCCCCTCCCTCCTCCTCCTCCTCCTCTCCCCTCCTCCTCCTCCTCCTCCTCATCCTCTACTCTGGCCCCTCCGCTTCTTCTTTTCTTTTTTTCCCCTCCGAGGTGTCTATCTACATTTTCCAGCAACAGCCTCTTCTTCTTACTCACTCTCTCTTCTCTTCTCTCTGTAGGTATCTCATCTTTGTTTTATCTGTCAAGCAAGCCTCGTTGTTTCCCTCCTCGCTTCCCCCGCTGTCTCTCCTTTATTTGATCTTATTCCCCACTCCCTGCTTCCATCTCGCTCCTTTTCTTTTTTTCTTCTTCTTTACTACGACTGTTCCCTCACTCTCCCTCGACTCTCTCACTTTCAATCCCTACCTCTGTAAACATCTTTGCACTGTTTCTCACTTTCTCATCTTTTAAGTCTTTCTTCTGCCCCCCCCAACACACACACACACACGCGTACACACACACACACAGACAGACACACACACGTACACACACACACACGTACCCACACACACACACCCACACACAGACACACACCCGTCCCCACCCACACAC